>JAVJIF010001818.1:0-180000 GCA_038442645.1 Agave tequilana
AATTGTCTTGCAGGGCATGTTATTTCCCATTAAGACATTACCACCATCAATTGGCTGGTAGGTCACAAACCAGTCCCTATGGGGACATATGTGATAAGACA
This sequence comes from Agave tequilana, assembly GCA_038442645.1. Classification (NCBI taxonomy): domain Eukaryota; kingdom Viridiplantae; phylum Streptophyta; class Magnoliopsida; order Asparagales; family Asparagaceae; genus Agave; species Agave tequilana. The sequence goes on from JAVJIF010001818.1 coordinate 102, forward strand.
GTCTGAATCAAGAACCCACTCATCTCGTGAACGGGCATCAAAGACGGTAACTGAAAGAACCTCATGTGATGTGGAGGCTTCTTCTGCAATACTAACAACCGAAGATTTCTCATCTTGAGATTTCCTCCTTACATTTTCTTTTTCTTTATGCTTAAAACAATCCCTTTTAAAGTGTCCAAACTTATGACAATAGTGACACTTAACATTTTTTTCTTAACCTAGATTTAGATCTAGGCTTTCCTCAAGATTTTTCTCGACCCTTCTCTATACGACCACGGACGACCAAGCCTTCAGCTTGATTCTCACTTCGTATAACTGCACTTTTTGTCTTAACTCCTTAGAATGTAACGCTGATTTGACATCTTCTAAAGAAAGTATATCTCTACCATAGAGCAAACTATTAACAAAATTTTCAAAGAAAGGAGGATAAGATGAGGGTTTGATCTTCTTCATCTATTCTAACATCAATATTTTTAAATCCATGAGAATTTTATTAAGCTCATCTAAGTGGTCTTTAATTGGCGTATCTTCCTTTATGCGAAGGTGAAGAGGCGCTGCTTCAAGTAGAGCTTATTGGTCAGGGACTTTGTCATATACAAGCTCTCTAATTTGAGCCATAAACCGGCGGCAGTATCTTTATCGGCAACCTCCCGCAAAACTTTCTCGGCTAAACAAAGTTGTATGGCACTATGCGCCTTTATCTAGAGTTCTTCCTTTTCGTCATCGGACATGGATTCCGGCAACTTGTCTTTACCGGACAAGACTTTGAACAAGCCTTGTTGCACAAAGAGAGCCCGCATTTTGACTCTCCACAAACTGAAGCTATTTCTCCCGTCGAATTTCTCTACTTTGTACTTTGTCGAAGCCATCTCAAAACCCACAAGAAAATAACACTAGCTCTGATACCAGTTTTGTTGTAACAGTGGGCTTCTACTGTAAGAGATGACAAGTACAAAAAGAGACAGATAACAATATAAGCTAATAGAAATAAGAGGAGAGTACACTAGTATTTAACATGGTCCCGTCAATGTGACCGACGTCCACGGAGAAGACAACAAGAGGAATCTACTAATAAAAAGGGAGAATATAAGAGATTACAACTCTAATCTCACTCACCCAAACCTAATAAAACCCAACTCACTAGAGCTTAACAAAAGGAAGATAAATGGTAAGAGAAAGGAGATGATAATACAATATTTTTTAACTCTCTCTTCTCACTTTCTTACCTTGATGTCTCATGCAATGTGATGCCTATTTATAAGTAAAACTTCTAAACCCCTTCATCACTTTACCCCACACATACATCAAAATCACAGGGTGACCCAATTGATTTCATTAGGGTGACTATGATCTTCATAGTATGGCTATTGATGACTTTTAGGGTGACTAGATATTTCATAGGGTGGTTAAGGTCTTCATAGGGTGGCTATGATCTTCATAGGGTGGCTATTGATGACTTTTAGGGTGGCTAGAGATTTCATAGGGTGGCTAATTGATTTTAAGAAAAAATCTAAGAAGATGGGTTGGTTTATTCTTTTAAATACATATCAACAATTTATAACCTCAAGGGTACCGTTGACCAACTGGTTCACTTATATCTTCCGAACGTCACTCTCCTTAATCCCAACACTAACATCCTTTATGGATCCATACCTCCCAACATCTCAGCTCTCTCCAAACTTCTCATTAGAACTCAGCAACAACTACTTAACAGGGCATGTTTCTTACCAACTTAGCAATCTTCAAAATGTTTGGTACCTCAACCTTGGATACAATCATTTGGAGAATCCAGACTACCACAAGTTTCTTCCTATGCCTTCACTTGTCTTCTTGTCTCTCGCATCCAACAATATAACTCTAGGGTTCTCACCATTTGTGCTCAATTGTACAACTTTGAAGTATCCAAACCTGTCAGGAAACAATTTCACAGGCCTGATACCTGTCAGGAAACAATTGTACAACTCTAGAGTTCCCGCCGTTGGTGTCTATCTATTGGCAGTACAATTTGTTCACAGGATAAATTCCTGCTAAGGTTGGTCAAGCTAAAAGAGTTGGACACCTTGTACCTCTTCACCAACAATCTATCCATGTCCAATTCCACCCGAGATTGGAAATCTTACAAAACTTAAAGAGTCTTGGTTCTTGGCAGAAACAACGTCAAGTGGTCCAACTCCTCCATCAATTGAAAAGCTTTCAAATATTGAAGATACATCTCTCCCACACAAAAATTTCTGGCAAAATTCCCGCAGCATCAGAAAATTGTAGCTTATTACATGTTCTTGGCTTGGGCAGCATTTTTTCATAGGGTCTATTCTGTCGGCAATTACTAACCTTGCTAAACTTAAATTTCTTGATATATTGTGAAAGAATCTAGTTGGTCAAATACCACTATTAGTCACGTAGATAGAAATACAAGTTCAATTCCTTCATCTTTGTGCAGTTTGCAACACATGGGCTTTCTATACCTTTCAACCAACCATATATATCTGGAAATGTTCCTCAGTGCTGGTGGAATATGCCAGATTTGCGTTTTATGGATTTGGGCAAACAATCATTTTTTGTCATAACCAATTGCTAAGCGGTGGCTGATGGGGCACCTATAACAGCAATTGGAGCGTTAATAGTTATCATATCTTGCATCTTCTTCTTATTTTAGAATGTATCTTTACAAACAATGGTTTAATCTAGGTATTGGTATCACCATTGGGTTTTTGTGTCAATATCATCAATATCGGTCATATTAGCCTTGATGTCAACCGAGATTATTGGTTAAATCTAGAATCATGTACCTCAAAACACGATATGGTATTACTGATATATACCAGAATCGACCAGTATTTGAAACTATGCTTTAAACGAATGTAGCATGTGTTATGATGGGCCAAATAATTTTGTGAGGAAGAGGAATAATTTATGTGGAGGCTAAAATTTGTATTGTATTTTTTTCTTTCTCAATTGCTTGATTACAATTCAAAGGTTCCATGACTATTTATAGGTTTCAAAGAAAACCTTAAAACTTTCTACATACTTCCATACAACATATTGCCAAGAGTCTTTTATCACTTCTTTTTAAGAGTCTTTTAGAATTCTTATCTAGGAGACCCTGGACTTTGACTAAGACTGAAGAATTTGACTCTTCTAGACATTTTCACATTATTCTTATGTTATGATATTTTATACAAAGTTCTTTAAAATTAAATTTAATTTTCAACATTTCCCCTTAAACTTAATTTTTCTGGATTGGTCATCCCGAGAAGTGTCTTCAGCTTGTTGAAACTTTCAGTCTTGAGAGCCTTGGTGAAGATGTCGGCAACTTGATCTTGAGACTTTACAAAGATTAGCTCGATCCTCATGTTCTTCACATGCTCCTGGATAAAATTAAATCGAGTGTCAATGTGTTTACTCCGATCATGAAAACTAGATTCTTCGCTAGGACAATAGCAGACTTGTTATCGACATGAATCTTTGTTGGACCATTTTGCACCATATAGATCTCAATAAGTAGATTTCTCAGCCATAGTGCAAGACAAATAGTGGATGATGTAGCGATGTAATCAGTTTCACAAGTGGAAAGAGTGACAATCGGTTATTTCTTTGATGACTATGTGAAAGCAGTGTCTCCCATAAAGAATGCAAATCTAGTGGTGTTTTTTCTATCATCCAAGTCAACTCCCCAATAGCTATCAGATTAGCCTATAAGTTGAAACTGGCTGCTTTAAGTGTGATGATTTTGGATCTTCCATATATCTGCTAATGAGTCCAACTTCATAGAGAATATCCGGCCTTCTGCATGTCAGGTATCGAAGACTTTCAACCAAGCTTTTAAACAATGTTTGATCCACTGAGCATCCACTATCATTCTTGGACAATTTAATGCCTCAAACCACAGGTGTGCTGATAGGCTTGCAATTTTCCATCTTGAATTTCTTGAGACTCTCTTTTGCATACCTTTCTTGCGAGATGAAAATTCTATCATCTGCTTCTTTTACTTCGACGCCAAGAAAATATGCCATGAGCAAGATATCTGTCATTTCAAATGCTCGAGTCATTGTCTCCTTGAACTCCTTGAACATGCTTGGATTATTTCCTGGGAAGATCAAATCATCCACATACAAGCACACATGCAATATATCTCCATTTTTGTTCATTTTAATGTAAAGAGTGTGCTCATGTGGACATTAAGATATCCATGACTTTGAAAATATTCATCAATTCTACTATTCCATGCACGAGGTGCTTGTTTTAATCCATATAGAGCCTTCTTTAATTTTAAGATTTTATATTCATACCCTTTTCTGATATAACCCGGAGGTTGTTCAACATACACCTCTTCTTCAAGATAATCATTTAAAAAAGCTGATTTAACATTCATTTGAAATATCTTCCATTTATATAGTGCAGCCAGTGAAATAATTAATCTAATAGTCTCCAAGCGAGCAACGGGAGCAAATACCTCATCATAGTCGATATCGGCTCTTTGTTTATACCATTTAACCACCAAACTTGCTTTGTAGCTTCCAACTTCTCCTTTGACATTTCTTTTTTCTTTGTACACCCATTTTACTCTAATCGCCTTATGTCCCTTCGGCAGAGTAGTAAGCTCCCATGCAGAGTAGTAAGCTCCCATGTAGCAATTTTCTCTATGGCTTTAATCTCCTAATCCATGGCCGCTTTTCATCTTTTGTCTCTTACAGCTTCTTCAAAATTTATTGGCTCACAACCAGCAAAGAGACAAAATAATGTGAGATCATTAGTATTTTCAGTTACCTCATAGATTTCTTGTAAACTTCTCATTTTTGGTGGTCCTTCACTTGAGCTTGGAGATCTTGGAGATGCTGGAGTAGGACTAGGAGGCTCTTGGACTTGTTCTGGCTCATGGCTTTCAAGCACCGGGTAGAATGTGTACTCTTCTTTATTTGTGCTCCAATTTCATGTACCTTCTTCATTAAATTCAACATCTCTGCTTATGTGTATCTTTTTGTTATTTGGATCATATAACTTGTAACCTTTTATGCGGGCGTCATAGCCGTTGAAGATGAACTTTGCACTCTTGTCATCGAGTTTCGTTCTCCTTTGATCTGGTACATGTGCATGAGCAATGCTTTCGAATACTCGCAAGTGAGACACTAAGCTTTCTCTCAATCCAAACTTCTTGAGATGTCTTGTTCCAAATGCTTCTTGTCGGGCATCAATTTAGGATGTAGACGGCGCACTCTGCTGCTTCAGCCAAAATTTCTTGGGCATATTCTTACTCTTTATCATGCTTCGGCCCATGTTGAGAATGGTACAATTACTTCTATTTGCAACGCTATTTTGTTGGGGAGAATATGGGGCCGATAGTGGTCGACGGATGCCTTGTTCTTCGCAATAGCTTTCGAACTCCTTGGACATGAATTCCCCTCCACAATCGGATCATATGACCTTGATTTGATATCTGCTTCGCTTTTCTACAAACACCTTGAAGCTTTTGAAAGCAGAGAATACTTCGGATTTTTTTAAAGAAATATATCTAAATCTTTCTACTGAAATCATCCACAAAAATGAGGAAATACTTATTCTTACCAAGAGAGGTAGGGATAATTGGCCCGCAGACATCAGTGTGAACAAGTTAGAGTGGTTTTGATGCTCGTGATGATGCCTCCTTTGGAAAACTCCTTCTAAGCTGCTTTCCAAGTAAGCACTCTTCACATAATTGCTCTGAATGATCAATTGATGGGAGTCCTTTCACCATCTCATTTTGAGATAATAGCTTTAGGCTGCCAAATTAAGATGCCTGAATCTCAAGTGCCATAGCCATGAAGTATCTTTTAAGCAAGCTTTTAAGCACTTCACCCCATTATTTTGAATATTCAATAGAAATATTCTATTGTTTGACATCTCCACTTTAGCGATTAAGTTGCTTCTCTGATCTCTTATTGAAAGACTATGATTTCGCATATGAATATCATAGCCTTTCTCCAAGAGTTTCCTTAAACTTAATATATTATTCTTCATCTTCGGTACATAGTAAACATTAGAAATAAATTGATGATTTTCATTCTTCAGACGGATTAAGATTTTACCTCTCCCTTTCACTGGAACTTTGGAGGAGTCACTGAAAGTAACATTGCCGCTAACTGATTCATCAAGCTCCATGAGCATGCTGTTTTGCCCGCACATATGATTGCTGGCACTGGTATCATGATAGCAGGAGATTGTATTCTTCTTATCTTCGCCTTTGTTGGCTGATAAGACAGTGGGCTTCACATCTTCATTAGCTCTTTCCACAAAATTGGCATCTCGACACGATTAGTAGCAGGATATCTACAATTGGAAGCGAAATGATCATACTTCTTACAATTGAAACATTAAACTGGTCTCCCGTATTCTGAACTGTTTGGAAAGCCTCTTCTTCCTCGTCCTTTTGTTGGCTGAAATGACTGACTTTTTTCTTCATAGAATTTCTATTGTCCACCTCTTCCTCCTCGACCTTGGCCTCAATCTTGACCTCGATCTGATCTTCGTCAACCCTTGTAACTTGCTTCATCTCTTTTGGCATCATCTTTGATGACAAGTTTTGTTTGGAATGCTTGCTACAGTGACTCTTGCTTCTTCTTCTTTTGCCTTTCTTCATATACCTCCAAGGATCCCATGAGTTCATCAATGCTCATGGAGTCTATGTCATTTCCTTCTTCAATGGCCATTGCAATATAATCAAACTTTGCATCCAAGGATTGGATTTTTGCCACGACCCATACTTCTTCATATCTCCTTAACTGATTTATAATGGCTAAAACTCTTGAAAATTAATCAGAAATTGATTCATTTTCTTTCATGTGTAAGACTTCAAACTCACCTCTTAACTTTTGGAGGCAGACTCTTTTGGCTTCTCAACTCCCTTGTAGGAATTTTATAAATCTCCCAAGCATGCTTCGAGGTGGTGGCGCTGGCGATCTTCTCGAACATTTGTTCATTCAGGGCCTGATGAATGAACGAGAGAGCCATTTGATCTTTCTTATTTGAAGCTTGCAATACATTTCTTTGATTTTGCGACAACGTGGATTATCTTTCGGGCTCCACGTAACCTCTCTCTACGATCTCTCATGCATCTTGCGATCCGAGCAGCTCCTTCACGCGAATGCACCAATTCTCATAGTTCTCTTTAGAGAACTTTGGGCTTGTAATGGGACTATGTTGCTTGCCATATACTTCAATTTGGCTTTGATACCAATTTATTGTGATTGGCCAAATAATTTTGTGAGGAAGAGGAATTATTTATGTAGAGGAGAGGCTAAAACTTGTATTATATTTTTTCTTTCTCAATTGCTTGATTACAGCTCAAAGGTTCCATGACTATTTTAGGTACCTAAAAAAACCTTCAAACTTTCTACATACTTCCATATACATATTCCTAAGAGTCTTTTACCACATCTTTCTAAGAGTCTTTTAGAATTCTTAACCATGAGACCATCGACTTTGACTAAGACTAAAGACTTTGACTCTTCTAGACATTTACACATTATTCTCATGCTATGATATTTTATACAAAGTTCTTTAAAATTAAGTTTAATTTTCAACATTCCCCCTTAAACTTAATTTTTCTGGATTGGTCATCCCGAGAAATGTCTTCAGCTTGTTGAAACTTTCAGTCTTGAGAGGCTTGGTGAAGATGTCGACAACTTGATCTTGAGCCTTCACAAAGATTAGCTCGATCCCCATGTTCATCACATGCTCCTGGATAAAATGAAATTGAGTGTCAATGTGTTTACTCCGATCATGAAAAACTGGATTCTTCACTAGGGCAATAACAGACTTGTTATCAACATGAATCTTTGTTGGATCTTTTTACACCATATAGATCTCATTAAGTAGATTTCTCAGCCATAGTGCGTGACAAACAGTGGGTGATGCAGTGACATACTCAGCTTCACAACTGGAAAGTGTGACGATCGGTTGTTTCTTTGATGATCATGTGAAAGCAGTGTCTCCCATAAAGAATGCAAATCCAATGGTGTTTTTTCTATCATCCAAGTCGCCTCCCCAATCGCTATCAGAGTAGCCTATAAGTTGAAACTTGTTAAATGATGAATAAAATAAACCATGGCTGCATGTACCTTTGATGTAGCGGAGAATCCTTTTGGCTGCTTTGAAATGATGATTTTGGATCCTCCATATGTCTGCCATTGAGTCCAACTCCATAGAGAATATCTGGCCTTGTGCATGTCATGTATCGAACACTTTCAACCAAGCTTTTAAATAATGTTGGATCCATGGAGCATCCACTATCATTCTCGGACAATTTAATGCCGCAATCCACAGGTGTGCTAATAGACTTGCAATTTTCCATCTTGAATTTCTTGAAAATTTCTTTTGCATACCTTTCTTGCGAGATGAAAATTCCATCATCTGCTTGTTTTACTTTGATGCCAAGAAAATATGCCATGAGTTAGATATCTGTCATTTCAAACTCTCGAGCCATTGTAACCTTGAACTCCTTGAACATGCTTGGATTATTTCCTAGGAAGATCAAATCATCCACATACAAGCACACAAGCAATATATCTCCATTTTTATTCATTTTAATGTAAAGAGTGTGCTCATGTGGACATTTACGATATCCATGACTTTGAAAATATTCATCAATTCTACTATTCCATGCACGAGGTGCTTGTTTTAATCCATATAGAGCCTTCTTTAATTTTAAGATTTTATATTCATACCCTTTTCTGATATAACCCGGAGGTTGTTCAATATACACCTCTTCTTCAAGATAATCATTTAGAAAAGCTGATTTAACATTCATTTGAAATATCTTCCATTTATATAGCGCAGCCAGTGAAATAATTAATCTAATAGTCTCCAAACGAGCAACGGGAGCAAATACCTTCTCATCGTTAATGCCGGCTCTTTGTTTATACCCTTTGGCGAGCAAACTTGCTTTGTACCTTTCAACTTCTCCTTTGGCATTTCTTTTTTCTTTGTACACCCATTTTATTCCAATCGCCTTATGTCCCTTCAGCAGAGTTGTAAGCTCCCATGTAGCATTTTTCTCTATGGCTTTAATCTCTTCATCCATGGCTGCTTTCCATTTTTTGTCTCGTGCAGCTTCTTCAAAATTATTGGTACACAACCGGCAAAGAGAAAAAATAATGTGAGACCACTGGTATTTTCGGTTACCTCATAGATTTCTTGAAAACTCTTCATTTTTTCCGATCCTTCACTTGAGCTTGGAGATGTTGGAGTAGGACTAGAAGGCTCTTGGACTTGTTCTGGCTCATGGCTTTCAAGCACCGGGTAGAATGTGTGCTCTTCTTTGTTTATGCTCCAATTTCATGCACTTCTTCATCAAATTCAACATCTCTACTTATGTGTATCTTTTTGTTATTTGGATCATATAACTTGTAACCTTTTATGTGGGCGTTGAAGCCGATGAAGATGAACTTTGCACTCTTGTCATCGAGTTTCGTTCTTCTTTGATCTGGAACATGTGCATGAGCAATGCTTCCAAATACTCGCAAGTGAGAGACGCTAGGCTTTCTCCCTGTCCAAACTTCTTGAGGTGTCTTGTTCCAAATGCTTCCTGTGGGGCATCGATTTAGGATGTAGATGGCGCACTCTGCTGCTTCAGCCCAAAATTCCGTGGGCATATTCTTACTCTTTAGCATACTTTGGCCCATGTTGAGAATGGTACGATTTCTTCTCTTTGCAACACAATTTTGTTGGGGAGAATATGGGGTCGTTAGTGGTCGACGGATGCCTTGTTCTTCGCAATAGCTTTCGAACTCCTTGGACATGAATTCCCCTTCGCAATCGATCATACGATCTTGATTTGATATCCACTTTGCTTTTCTACAAACACCTTGAACCTTTTGAAAGCAAAGAATACTTCAGTTTTTTTTCTTTTAAAAAATATATCCAAGTTTTTCTACTGAAATCATCTACAAAAATGAGAAAATAGTTATCCTTACCAAGAGAGGTAGGAATAATTGGCCCGTAGACATCAGTGTGAACAAGTTGGAGTGGTTTTGATGCTCGTGATGATGCCTCCTTTGGAAAACTCCTTCTATGTTGCTTTCCAAGTAAGCGCCCTAATTGCTCTGGATGATCAATTGATGGGAGTCCTTTCACCATCTCATTTTGAGATAATAGCTTTAGGCCATCAAAATTAAGATGCCCGAATCTCAAGTGCCATATCCATGAAGTATCTTTTAAGCAAGCTTTTAAGCACTTCACCACATTATTTTGAATGTTCAATAGAAATATTCTGTTGTTTGACATCTCCTATTTAGCAATTAAATTGTTTCTCTAATCTCTTATTGAAAGACTATGATTTCGCATATGAATATCATAGCCCTTCTCTAAGAGTTGCCCCAAACTTAATATATTATTCTTCATCTTTGGCGCATAGTAAACATTAGAAATAAATTGATGATTTCCATTCTTCAAACGGATTAAGATTTTTGTTGGCCCAAAGGCCCATCACTCTAGTTTTGATGATGATTAACTCATGTAGTTATAGTACTAATGATCTTGTATTTAATTAGTCTCAGATATTGGATCAAGATCTTAGTAGGTGCTTAGCTTCAACAAAGGATTCAAAGTCAAGTTTAGGAGCTAGCACATTCTAGGACGTGTTGATTCAAGAGCTTGCAAATCAAGATCGCATCAAGTATTTAAGAGGAGTCTAACTCATTGGATCAAGGTTTGGACCAAGTCAAGAAGGAGAAGAAGATTTTCAAGAGAAGATTTTCAAGAAGACTTGTGTCTGATTTTGTAAGTGTCATGATTTTATTTTAGATAAATGTAAATGATAGATTAGTTGGTGGATTGTTGGCCCAAAGGCCTATCACCCTAGTTTTGATGATGATCAACTCATGAAGTTATGATTACTAATGATCTTGTGTTTAATTAGTGTCAGATTCCTTATCAAGATCTTAGTAGGTGTGGAGCTTCAACAAAGGATTTAAAGTCAAGTTGGAAGCTAGCACCGGTCGATTCACGAGCCTATGCATCAAGACCACATCTAGAGATGAGCTCGGTGGATTGCATGTGGACCAAGTCAAGAAGATGAGAAGACTTCAAGTGAAGACTTCAAGAAGATGAAGACTTGAGTCTAGGTTTGTTTTTATAAGATTTGTTTTAGATAAAAATGTAAAGGATAGAATAGTTGGTGGATTGCTCAAGTCTATATCACACACACACTCTTGATAGAACTCTTGATAGAATGATTTTCATAAAAGATTTTCCTAGTTAAGAAAAGATTTTTATTTGTGATAAAATACAATTTGGTTTTTGGTATTTCATAGTTTACATATCTTATATCCAAAACCATGCTTAGAGCCTATTGTCAAAAACTAGATATTTCATCTTGATTGTGTAGTGGATCATATCCATACACACTATGCTTTTAGAGTATATCTTGTTTTTGTATTTGATGAAAGTTTGGAAAAACATGTTGATATTTCAAAACCAAGTTTAGTGCTTTATGTCAAAAACTAGATATGTCATCTTGATTGTGTAGTGGATCATATCCACACACACTATGCTTTAAAGTGTATCTTGTTTTTGTATTTGATGAAAATTTGGAAAAACATGTTGTTTTAGAAAAACAGTTTTTATTATGAGCCAATATTTCCAAGTTACAAAAATAGTCAAATCTTCAATAACATGCCTTGATTTTGTGCAAGCATGTTTCTATATCATAAAACTATTTTTGTAGAATTTCTAAGTATTTATGGGATTTTTATTAAGCCAAAAAGACCTATCCTTAATCCCAAATTTTCAGGTTCTGGCAGTTCTGATTTTTCAGAACTGACAGTGGCCGGTCGACCGGGTCGGTCGACCGGACGTGCACAGCGTGCACGCCTGTGTGCACTGGAGGACGGTCGACCGGACCGGTCGACCGCTTAAGAGAGCTTTGCTCTCGGGAATTATCGGTCGACCGGGCCGGTCGACCGACAGAGAGTTTTCTCTCTTCTCCAGTTGCGCGGTCGACCGGGTCGGTCGACCGGAGGCTGCAACGGTCGGATTTTTGACCGTTGCCGGTCGACCGGACCGGTCGACCGGTAGCTCTGACAGAACCCCAACGGCTCTATTTTCTGTCAGCCTATAAAAGGGGGTCTTGTCAACTGTTTTTGGTAGAAGATTTTAGAGACTCTTGAGCTAGTTTTTCTGATACTTTTAGAAGAGTTTTCTCCACAAAATTGAGTGCAAATACTTCCCATCTTAAAGGGATTTTATCAAGAGAGTGTAAAAGTGATTTCTTGTGTTTTTCACCATAGCTTTCTTTCCTTGATTTCTCACACTTCACTTGAGCATCCATAGACATATATATCCTATAGGAAAGTGTTGTAGTGAGCCTTTGTAATTGGTGATCAAGTGTTAGATCACCAAAGAGATTTCCATTGTATTTTGAGGAGACGGGCAAGTGTGCTCGTGTGGTAGAGTTCTTGTGTGAACTCGGTGGTTTGAGGTGCGCCCTCATTGAGCCGGTGGGCTTGTGGTGTACGGACAAGGGAGTCCGAGAGCTTGTAGGTGTTGCGGCACCAAGGAGAGATCCGTTGGGGATCTTGCATAGTGGAAATCCTTCGTGTGTCGAAGGCGGGGATGTAGAGCAAGTGTGCTCGAACCTCGAAACAAACCCTTTGTGTTTGCGATTGCTCACTCTTTCTCTCTTTCTCTTTTTGTCTCTATTTTATATCTTGCATTCAATTTATTGTGTTCATCTTATATATGCATGATATATTCCCTTGTGCTCATAATTGATATACATACTTGCTTGGGATTGTTGTTAACACTAGTATTCAACCAAGAGAGCCAACGCGGCACCTCAACCCATTCAAGGGGAATCTAGAGGAGCTTGTCCAGAGCCTCGCAAGGGGAATTCGGCAACACTCTTGTGTTATACATAAGTGTTTAATTAAAAGAAGTTTAATTTGGTCAACTTAGTTTTAATTCCGCATTATTTGTTCATAAGTGACCATTAGATTAGCCATCACCTATTCACCCCCCCTCTAGGTGATCTTACATGGATTGCTCAAGTTCATACACACACACAAAAAATTTATATGTGTTTTCATAAGAGAGTTTTGAGTTTAGAAAAATATAGTTTTGAGAAACTTATTTTAGAGCTTATTGTCAAAAATATAGATATTTCATCATATATGTGTATTGGATCATATCCATACACACTAAGCTTCAAAAGTGTTTAAAATATCTTATTTTTGTATTTGGAGAAATTTTGGAAAAATCATTTTTCAATTTGGATGTTGTTTTTGAAAAATACGGTTTTTGTTTAAAGCCAAAATTTCTATATCACAAAAATGGTTCAAATTATTTGTGATATGCATTGATTTTAATCAAACATATTTGTATATCAAAGTATGTTAATGAACCTATTTTTTTAAAATTTATGAGAATTTATGGGATTTTATTAGAGTTAAAAAGACCAAGTTTTCAATCCCAAGTTGTCTGATCTGGCCATCTGCCGGTCGACCGGCCGATCGACCGAGATAGAAGTTTGTCGATCGGACTGGTCGACTGATGTGCACGAAACATGCACGACCATTTGGCTAGTGGGCCGGTCGACCGTCCAGAGAGCTTTGCTCTCAGGATTTGGCCCCGGTTGACCGGGCAGTTGACCAGCCAGAGAGCTCTACTCTTTGGATCTGGCCCCGGTCGGTCGGGCGGTCGACCGGCAGGATGCAACGGTCATAAAATTGACCATGGCCGATCGATCGATAGCAACGTCGGCTGCTGATTTGGCCTGCAACGGATATATTTTGGGAACCTATAAAATGGGGATCCCTTGGCTGTTTTCAACAAGATTTGAAGTGGTTTTCAAGCTAATTTATCTTACCTTTCTAAGTGTTTATCTCCACTTGTTTTAGAGTTAATACTTCCATATCAAAAGGAGAGTTTTCAAGGGTGATTTTTCAAAAGAGATTTCTTGAGTTTTTCACCACAAATCTATCCAAGTTTTTCTCACACATACTTGAGCTTTTATTGCCATATCTATCCTATAGGAGAGTTATTATGAGAGTGTTTTTAGGTGATCAAAGTGTTGAGATCACCAAAGTATTTCATCTTGTATTTGAGGAGGCGAACTTACGGGTCCGTGTTGTTTCGAGTTCTTGTGGGAGCTCGGTGTAGAGGTGTTGCCTCGGCAAGCTAGTGCGCTTGTGTGTGTTAATCTTGAGGGAAGAAGAGAGGGACTAGTGAGTCCAAGGAGTTCTAGTGTTAACTCGTTGTAGGTGTTGCGGCACCGAGTGATCCGGTGGGATCGTTTTTAGTGAAAATCTTTCATAGTGTTGAAGGCGGGGACGTAGAGCAAGGGTGCTCGAACCTCGAAACAAATCTCCCGCGTTTGCGATTGCTCTCTCTATCTCTCATTGTGTTTATATCTTGCATGCTTACTTTGCTTATATCTTTATATGCTTGATATATCTTATGCCTTATTGATATATGCTTGGGATTGTTTGCTCACACTTGTATTCAATTAAGAGAACCATAGTGGCACCTCAACTCTTATCTAGAGGAACCTTGAGGAGATAGTCCAGAGCCCTTCACTGGGAATTCGGCTATACTATTTGGTTATACCTTGTGTGTTTAGCTCAATAGTTTTTATTTGCATTAAATAGTTTTTAATTCCGCATTATTCATCATTAGATTAGCTAGTCATCTATTCACCCCCCTCTAGGTGAACTTCAATTTTACCTCTCCCTTTTGTTGGAATTTTGAAAGAGTCACCGAAAGTAACATGGCCGTTAACTGATTCATCAAGCTCCACGAACATGCTCTTTTGTCCACACATATGATAGCTGACACCAGTATCAAGATACCAGGAGGTTGTATTCTCCTTGTCATTGCCTTTGTAGGCTAATAAGGCAGTGGGCTCCACATCTTCATTAGCTCTTTCCACAAATTGGCAACCTCGGCACGATTAGTAGCAGGATGTCTACAATTGGAAGCAAAATGGCCATAGTTCTTACAATTGAAACATTGAACTGGTCTCCCGTATCTTGAACTATTTGGAAAGCCTCGTCTTCCTCGTCCTCTTGTTGGCTGAAAATGACTGACTTCTTTCTTCATAGAATTTGTATTGTCCACCTCTTTTTTCTCGACCTTGGCCTCAACCTTGACCTCGATCTGATCTTCGTCGTCAACCCCTGTAACTTGCTTCGTCTCTTTTGGCATGATCTTTGATGATGAGTTTTGTTTGGAATGCTTGCTCCAGTGATCTTGTTTCTTCTTCTTTTGCCTTTCTTCACGTGCCTCCAAGGATCCCATGAGTTCATCAATGTTCATGGAGTCTATGTCATTTCCTTCTTCAATGGCCACTGCAATATAATCAAACTTTGTATCTAGGATCGTAGGATTTTCTCCACGACCCGAGAATCTTCCAAGACTTCTCCATAACTCCTTAATTGATTTATAATGGCTAAAACTCTTGAAAAATAATTAGAAATTGATTCATTTTCTTTCATGTGTAATTTTCAAACTCACCTCTTAACTTTTGGAGGCAGACTCTTTTGGCTTTCTCAACTCCCTTGTAGGAATTTTATAAAAACTCCCAAGCTTGCTTCGAGGTGGTGGCGATGGCGATCTTCTCGAACGTAGGGCCTGATGAATGAACGAGAGAGTCATTTGATCTTTCTTCTTTGAAGCTTGCAATACATTTGTTTGATTTTGCGACAACATGGATTCATCTTCGGGCTCCATGTAACTTTTCTCTACGATCTCCCACACATCTTGCGATCCGAGCAGCGCCTTCATGCGAATGCACCAATTTTCATAGTTCTCCTTGAAGAACTTTGGGGCTTGTAATGGGAATATGTTGCTTGTCATATTCTTCAATTTGGCTCTGATACCAATTTGCTGTGATGGGATGGGCCAAATAATTTTGTGAGGAAGAGGAATTATGTGGAGGAGAGGCTAAAACTTGTATTGTATTTTTTTTTCCTTTCTCAAATGCTTGATTACAACTCAAAGGTTCCATGACTATTTATAGGTACCAAAGGAAACCTTCAAACTTTTTACATACTTCCACACACATATTCTAAAGAGTCTTTTACCACATCTTTCTAAAAGTCTTTTAGAATTCTTTACCATGAGAGCATGTACTATGACTAACACTGAAGACTTTGACTCTTCTAGACTTATTCTCATGCTATGATATATTTTATACAAAGTTCTTTAAAATTAAGTTTAATTTTCAACAGTATGATTATCGTGTAATGTTGCATTATGTTATAGGCATCCTTGAATGCTTGGAATGTTGCATGGGAGCTTGGAGGTTCCACGAGTCTTTTGATCCCTCAAGGCCCATACTTTCTGGTCCATCGAGCTCTCAAGTCCCTTGCACCAGTAAACAATATCCAAGAGCTGAGTTCTCAAATTTGCGCCTCTCTCTGGACTTACAATTGGATGGCAAGGTACTGAATCCTGGAAGCAAACCACTTGCGTGCACAAAACTTTCTGCAAAAACCTCCCACAAGTAAGTTCTTCGTTTCCTTTACTTGCATTTTCTAATCGCGTCCTTGCTACATAACAAACTTGCTATTTTTGAACAACCAGAAGAATCTGTTTTTTTTCTGGATTTAGATCTGAAATCCAGATCAATGAGTGGACAACAATTTAATCTGTTCTCACATATATTCATCTGTTGTTGAGACCTCAATATGTATTAAAATGGAATCTGGCCACAAAGAAGGGTCCTAACTCCTAAGGGAAGCAGTCTGAATTAATTATATGTTCCCATTACTTAATTTTAATATCCAACTGTAATTAACACTATTAACAAAAGAGCAGTTACCACCTTACCATGGCATGTCCTGGAAGAAACATCCCCACTGGCTGAACTTAATGAACTATTTTTGGTTTAAGAATAGTTTAGTGATCTTGAATTGTTAAGAAGGCTACCTCTAATTGTTAAAGACAACTCCAAGTCACTGCCTATTGTCTTAAGGAGTACCTCTAAAATTGTTAAAGACAGCTCTGAGTCATTGACTATTGTTTTTAGGGGTGGTTATTTGTTTGTAAATGGGAGTTTGGTACAGGAACAGATTTTTAATTCTCTCTTTTTTGTTGTTGAGAGACTTTATGCACATTTAATCAAAGCTACAAAGTATGAACACATGCTAATCATTGAACCTCGCGCCTTGGGGTCAAATTTTAGTAATTTATTTTGTCCTCGGGACAAACAAGGGGATTCAGCACTACGCAAGACCATGATTCAAGTCCTTGTGTAAAGGAAATATCTGATGCCTTCAACTTATTAAACTTCAGGATTATGTTTTAATCCTCTTTATAAACTGATGCTAACTGATCTCATTCATCATCCAACCATGAAGCCTGTCCAATCTCAACTTCTTCTTTCAATGCTTTTTCTCTTCTTTTCACTTACGTTTTGCGAAACCGAAACAGAAACACAAGCCCTTCTACAATGGAAATCCAGCTTGCTCCAATCTGATTCACTTGCTTCATGGTACCTCTCAAACCCATGCAAATGGCTCGGCATTCGCTGCAACATCCATGGAAGCATCACACATCTAAACTTGGCCAACTCTAACCTCTATGGCACCCTTGCCCGACTAGATTTCACTTCTCTTCCTAGCCTCACTCTCCTTGATCTCAGCACCAACTTCCTTTATGGATCCATACCTCCAAGCATCTCAGCTCTCTCCAAACTCATCTCGTTAGACCTCAGCAACAACTACTTAACAGGGCCAGTTCCTTACCAACTTGGCAATCTTCGAAATGTTCGCCACCTCAACCTTGGATTCAATCATTTGGAAAATCCAGACTACTACAGGTTTCTTCCAATGCCTTCACTTGACTTCTTGTCTCTCACATCCAACAATCTAAATCTAGAGTTCCCACCATTTGTGCTCAATTGTACAACCTTGAAGTATCTAGACCTGTCAGGAAACAATTTCACAGGCCTGATACCTGAAATGCTAATGACCAACTTGGTTAATCTTGAGCACTTGGTACTAACTGCTAATTCGTTCCAAGGACCGATCTCCGGTTCTATTGGAAACTTGTCGAGGCTCAAATACCTTCATCTGGCTTCAAACTTGCTCAGCGGAAGAATACCATCAACTCTCGGGTCCCTTTCTAGTCTCATTGTGCTTGATCTCTACGACAATTTACTAACTGGGCAGATACCATCTTCCTTAGGTCAGTTACAAATGCTTCAAGCCCTTTATCTTTCTTACAATAATCTCACAGGTGCCTTGCCTCAATCGTTGTCAAATCTTAGTAGCATGGAGGAGTTTTGGATTTTGAGCAATTCGGTCTCTGGTGAGATATCGCCGGATCTGTTTACAAACTGGACTAAACTGGTGTCCTTCCATGTTCAAGATAATTTGTTCACAGGAAAGATTCCTGCTGAGGTTGGTCAGGCTAAAGAGTTGGACACGCTGTACCTCTATTCCAACAATCTATCAGGTCCAATTCCACCAGAGATTGGAAATCTTACAAAACTTAGAGTCTTGGCTCTTGGCAAAAACAGCCTCAGTGGTCCAATTCCTGCATCAATCGAAAAGCTTTCAAATGTCGAAACCATACATCTCTCCTACAACAAAATTTCTGGAAAAGTTCCTGCATTTTTCGGAAATTTCAGCTTGTTACGTATACTTGGCTTGGGCAGAAATTTGTTCTCAGGTTCAGTTCCACCAACAATTACAAGCCTTAGTCAGCTTATATTTCTTGATTTATCTGCAAATGACCTCATTGGTGAAATACCAGAATTAATCATACCCCCGAGCAATGCAAGCAGCACAATCCCTTCATCCACGTGCAGTTTGCAGCATATGAGACTTTTAGACCTATCAAAAAACCATCTATCCGGAAATGTTCCTCAATGCTTGTGGAACATGACAGATTTGATGTTTCTGAATTTGGCGAACAATCGATTCTTTGGAGAGATTCCAAGCTCAATTGGTGCCATGAGTTCTCTTCAGTCGCTTCACTTGAACAATAATAAGTTCTTTGGAGAACTTCCTTCGTCCCTAGGAAACTGCAGGAATCTGACTGTTCTCGATCTTGGGGATAACAAATTTCATGGCAACATTCCGACATGGCTGGGAGAGGGATTCTCATCATTGATGGTTCTTCGGCTACGGTCAAATATGTTCACTGGTAGCATTCCTAGACAAATGTCTCTTCTCGCTTCACTTCAATTATTAGATCTCGCAAGAAACAATCTTACAGGGAGTATACCAAGAAGTTTTGGCAATTTGACTGCTATGTCTGTTCAACCATTGTTTAAGGACTATTCAGATGACACATCCTCAAATATAATGTATTCAGAAGTATTGTGGAAGGGAAGAGAACTCGAATTTACGCCCACTCTTTCACTTGTAGTCGGAATTGACCTCTCAAGCAATCATCTTACATTGGAGATCCCTGAAGAGATAACTAGGCTTCATGGCTTGGTCTTCTTGAATCTGTCAAGAAATCATTTGAATGGAAATATTCCAAAGTCTATCGGTGACTTGCTTTCTCTTGAATCGCTCGACTTGTCACTGAATCAGCTTTCGGGTATAATTCCTCCTAGTATTTCTGCTTTAACATTCTTGGATTTCTTCAATCTGTCATACAACAACTTGTCGGGAAGAATACCATCTGGGAATCAACTTCGGACCCTGACTGATGCATCAATATATGTTGGCAACTACGGACTTTGCGGCGCACCACTGCAAAAACTTTGTTCATTTGATGATAAGGATCACAACAAAGCATGGGATGATGGTGGTGAACATGGGGATGACAATGAGATAATTTGGCTAAGCCTGAGCTGTGTTCTTGGATTCATTATCAGTTTCTGGGGGTTTGGGGTCTTTTGCTTTGCAGAAAGTCCTGGAATATGGCATATTTCAGGTTCATTGATGATTTTCAGGATAGACTGCGGATGATGTGGAGGAGAAGCTTGTTATCATGTCGCCTTGTTGATCGTTTGTAATGATTTCCTTAAGGTATCCTTTTGTATTATATATGTTTTCGAGCATTTCCAGTAATACTCAACTCAGAAGACTAAGTTCTCCTGTGCATCTTGTTCACTGATATCTTTACAGTGTAAATTGCATTAAGGCATAGGAAAGTATCGAACAATGAGACCATCTCCAATATTACAGTTGGAATATGTATGTATATTTATGTGTAGTTATTCATTAGCTTGTCATGCGCTAACTTCGATTTTATACATCTCTATCGCCGTTTGTTTGGACAGGAGGTGTTGCCGGGGGATGAGCAGAAATGAAGTGGACGATTGAAGCTTGACTTCTACATGCTCATTCTCACTGATTTTGGTCTCAGATACTGGGAGTAGTTTCTTCTGTGTTTTTAGGGGTTTTTTTTTTTGGCTTTGTCACACAATTTTGTATGCTCGTAGTTTGATCTAATATTTACTTGCTATTATGATTATGCCTGATGGACTTCATTTTGTCATCAGTTCAACATTTTAATGAAATGGTTTTGGATGGGATCGTATAATCTCAATTTTTTTCTTTCTCTAATTTCTCTTTTATGTGAAAGAAAACTCTGATCGTATATATTGTTAAAGATGAGTGAAATACCCTAACTTTGTATTTCCAATTTATGGTTGCTGTTTTAAGTCATTTTTGGATTATATTTGGAATAATTTTTTTCTTTGGGATATATTCTTTCTTCTTGAGCTATACTCAGGATGGCTAGAAGAAAAAAATAAAATGAACAGTTCGTATGTGCAATATCAAGTGAGAAACATGGAATCAAGCAATAACATTCTCCAAAACAATTGTAATCATCAAAGAATCCACCTGAGCAAATTTGTTGGTGGAGGGTTTTCTTGAAAAAAAAAAAAAAAAAAAACTTAAATTAGGGGATTTTCAAACTTCCCTCAAATTCAAATAACGCAACGTGGTATGGTCCCAATCCAAACCAAGCCCAATCTGCCCCAAGGTCCACGCCAAAAACGGGTCCGAATCGTATCGGGTCCTAATCTCTCTTCGACTTCCAATCACTCCAAAGGTGCCTCCTTTCCTCTCGTCGCCAAATCTTAACAATCCAAAGCTCCGTTGCTGCTCAACACCTCACAGCTCCATTCATTTGGGATTCTCGGGGCTCCGAAGAGAATACATTGCTTTTGTTCACAAAGCTTCCCCCGCTAGCTGTTCGATAAAATTCCGGTGAGAAACTTCTCATGTAGTTGGTCAATGGATGATTTGGGCTTCCCCCAGATTTTGTGGGCATTCTCGAGTTTTGATGGTAAATTCCCTTGCACTCTCTTTCTCTTGCTTCCCTTCCAAAACCCAGATCACCAGTTCACGCGAATCTCGCAAGAAGGTCTCCACCTTGTTTGAGCCTCCTTCTCCTTCGTTTGCTGAATCATCTCGGAGACTTAAGAGGGCCTTGGGATCTAATAAGTGGTCTGAGTCTGTGGAAATGGAGCTTCGGAGGCTCAACGTGCAGTTGAATACTTATGTTGTTAATCAAGTGTTGAAGAGCTTGCCGGATTCTGAAATGGCCTTTCATTTTAATTTTTGGGCTGAATCCCAGCCGGGTTTTAAGCATGATCATTTCACAATTAAATCTGTGATTGTTTAGTTCTTAAAAGATTGGAACTTTGATCTTTTATCTCAAGTTTTGAGAAGAACAAGAGAATGGTTTTTCTCTGTATAGAATTCTTGTATCTGGTTATGTCAGAGCAGGGATGATTGACCATGCAATACAAACCTTTGATGAGATGGTTGAATCGGGTTGCCGAGTATTTAGTGTAGATTACAATAAGTTCATTGGTGTTTTAGTTCACAATTGTTGTTTCGACTTGGCGGAGAAGTACTACAATATGATGATCCCGCAAGGGTTCTCTTTGAGCTGGTTTACTTGCTCAAGATTCATTTGTGGTTTGTGTAAAGTAGGGAGTATTAGATTAGTTGAGAAGCTCTTAGAAGATATGAATAAACTTGAGTGTGCCCCAGACATTTGGACATATAATTCATATTTAGATTCTTTATGCAAGGAGAAGAGATTAGATGCCGCTCTTGGGGCTTTGGATGCCATGAAAAAGAGAGGACAAGAGCCTGATGTTGTTACATACACTACAATCTTCAACGGTTTGTGTAATGTAAGAAGATTTTCTGATGCAGTGGAGCTTTGGCATGAAATGGTAAAGAAGGGATTTAGCCCGGATTGTGTTGCTTGCCAAGCATTGATCTTTGGCTTGTGTAATCATGGAAAGGTCGAGATAGCTTACGAACTAAAGATGGGAATGATAAAGAATGAAATTGAGCTAAGTGTTTCAATTTATAATGCCCTAATAAGTGGCCTTGATAAAGCCCAAAAGATAGATTCTTTTATAAGCCTGATCTTGTTACATATAACATACATCTGAATTATTATTGTAACAATGTTATGTTGGATGAAGCCAAAAAGTTAATGAAAATAATGGAGACGGGAGTGTCCTTTGCAAGGGCAACCAGCTCAAAGAGGCCTATGCTATGGTTGCTAATGAGATGAAGGAGAAAGGGTGTTGTGATGTTGTGTCCTGCAACATTCTGATTGAGGGGCTCTGCAGGGTGAGGAATGTGCGGACTGCGTACAAGTTGTTTGAAGAGATGGGGCGGAAAGGAATAGATCCAGATGTTGTGACATATGGCACTCTGGATTAAAGGCTTCTTCATTAAAGGGAACCATAAAAAAGCTAAAGAACTTTTTGATAAGATGATCGATGTTGGGGTAATGCATACACTACTATGGTACACTACTTCTGCAAGTCTGGCCATATAGACCTGGCTCGCAGATTTTTCTATGACATGATTTCCTATGGTGCTCTTATAAATGGGCTTTGCAAGGCGTTTAGAGTGAGCGAACCTGTGAATCTGTACGAGGATATGAGAACCAAGGGCTTATCACCTGATAACTTGACTTATACACTATTAATCGGGGGACTTGTACAGGAAAATAAGGTGGTGCTGGCCTGTAGGATCTGGACCATATGATGGAGAATGGCTATACTTTAGACAATAATGGTTTCCCAAAGATTGATATATGCAATGAAGTCGAAGGAGCGCTAAATATTAATTTTAAAAAAGATACATTGTGTAATCACTATGAACTATTTTCTCAAATATAATATAGTTTCTCCCCCACCCCAGTTTAATAACCTTGAGGATTAATATTTGTTGTAATCTGTTGCATGAACAGTTTGCCTTTCTCATAGGAAAAGCGAATGATCCAGATTTGACAGATTTAGGATTTTAGTTGATTTCAGATTTTAGTAGATTTGATCAAGATTTTAGGATTTAATTGAGTTTATTTGGTAGATTTGATTGAGATTTGATGTTATCAATAATTGCACGTATAATGCACGTATTGTAGGCTATATATAACCATGTAGTGGACTTTGAGATTTAACTATTATTATTGTAATATTCTAATTTCATAATACCCGAATTGATAATTAAAATGATAAATAATGAACTAAAAATATGTTATTGTTAAAGCCATGACTCAAACTATGATGCCACATTGACATGTGATTATGAGGGTGATCCATTTTATTTGAACTAAATTTAAAGTCAATTTCAAATTTCAATTCTCAATTAAAAGATATCATAAGATCCTTGTTGATTCTCAAAATAATCAAATCTATTAGTTGTAACCTACAAACTAAAAATCAGAATTTATAATCCTTATCTAATAAATTACCCTATCTCATTTATTCATCATCCAAAGAAACAAAGAAAGAAAGAAAACCCAAAATCCCTTTTATATAAATCTCTCCTTCCTCTCACCTCTCACATTTCTCTTCTTAAACCCAATCTACGTGAGGCTTAGGCTTGCTGGACGTGAGGAGGAATAATTCAGATTAAAAGAAATCGATTCCGGTGAGTGTATTTTGATTTATATAATTTTTTTCATTCGGGCATTTCACCTAACACCTTGAGCACATTATTTTGCTTAATAAATTTTATCATGTAATACTTACTCTAAAAACCTGACAAAAATATATAGGAACACTCAAGAAGTGCATCCTAATTATCATTATTTTTATTTGATTTTACAAATTTTTATCATAAAAAAGAAAAGAAAAAAATTAAATTCAATGAAAACTAGAAAATGTTACTGTAGCAGCAATATAGCAGACGCAGACCTGACACTGTAGCAGTCCAAACTCATTATTATAGCAAACTGACCCGTTGAGAATTTTCTATGTTTTAGGCTTATTTAATTTCAGAAAAATTAGAAATAAATTCAAAAAATTCCAAAAAAATTATGTAAAATCACAAACTGAATTTTTAACTCTGTAAAATTACTTTGGCAGTGAAATAAATTAAAATAATAAAAATTTATGATATTTTATAATAATTATCTAAATTAAATTAAATTAATTATACATTTTTGAACGTGATAATATAACTCAATATCTGGTTCAGTGAAAATCCAGGTGAGTGTTTTCATTTTTTTTATGTGAGTGTCTTTTCTTGTCCGTAAATGAATAATATTTTATTATGCATGTTATTGTATTTTGTAATTTATTTAAGGTTTAAATATTTACATTGTTTATTTAATTCCATGAGTTAAATTATTTTACTACTTGATAAAAATATGCACTAAAATATTTAGCTTATGATTGCATGAAAGCATATTATAAAATATTTTAGTAAATAAATATTAATTCTTAAATAGTTATATTGATTAATTGTTTGTTCAGAAAAATATTTATGAATAATAATAAATAGCGAAAACTCAGGTGAGTGTTTTATCCTTTCTATTTCAATTAATGTTATTTTATATTTAAATAATTGTTCAAGTTTAATTATGGTTCATGCCTGTTAATTACTATTCACGCCTATATGTATTAAACACAAAATAAATTACTTAGTGAGTGTTTATTTTATTTGTGCGTTTTAGTATGTCATTTCATGTGAGCGTGTTACCATTTTCTTTTCAATAAATCTTATTTTATATTTAAAGTATTGTTTATGTTAAATTATGATTCGCGCATGGAAATCACTCTGTACGTTCACATATACTAAGCACATGATGAATTGCTCAGCGAGTGTCTTTACAACAACAACTAAGCCATTTGTCCCAAGTATTTGGGGTAGGCTACATGAACCAAAAGAGAATTACGCCGGATCGGGCACATGGATCAGCTTTCTCTACTCATTCCTATCAAGCAATATGCCTTCACTAAGACCTTTAGCCTCTATATCTTGTCGTATTACCTTCATCCATGTTTTCTTCGGTCTCCCTGCATTCTTTTAACTTGCCCTAATTTGATGCACTCTACTCGCCGGACTGGCGCATTTATAAATCTACGTCGCATATGACCAAATCATCGTAGGCGGTTTTCTCTCATCTTCTCTTCTATAGAGGTTATGCTATCTTAGTACGAATATTCTCATTTCTCACCTTATCTCTCCTCGTGTTACCACACATCTAACGAAATATGCGCATCTCTGCTACACTCATCTTCTGGGCATGATATTTCTTTATAGCCTAAAATTCTATAGCACATAACAAAGCTGGCCAAATAACAGTGCGATAAAACTTTCTCTTCAGTCATAACAGAATATTACGATCACATAAAACTCTTGTTGCGCTTCTCCATTTCAACCAGCCGGCTTGGATCCTATGGTTGACATCAATATTGATCTCCCCATCCTTTTGGATAATAGAACCTAAGTACTTAAAATGACTGCTCATCGGTATTTCTTGACCATCTAGTATCACAATACTATAATTTCGGATTTCCTGTTTACTGAATTTGCACTCTATATACTCTGTTATGGTTCTACTTAATCTAAAACCTCGAGATTCTAGAGTTTGCCTTCATAACTCTAATTTTACATTTACCCTAGCTCTCGTTTCACCACTAGGACAATATCATCAGCAAATATCATACACCACGGTATCTCATCCTGAATAGCTCTAGTAAGTTCATCCATTACTATGGTAAATAAGAATGGACTCAATGCAGATCCTTGATGCAATCCAATTGCGATAGAAAAATCACTTGTTATGTCTCCACAAGTTCTGACATTTGCCACTACTCCATCGTATATGTCCCTGATTTTGTCAATATATTTGATGGGGACTCCCTTTTTCATCAATGTCCACTATAATACCTCTCTTTGTACCTTAGCGAGTGTCTTTACTTTTTCAAAATCTATTTATCATTTATTGAAATGATTTTTGATCACTTATTTAATGCTCGACAAATTAAAATTTGTTCAATAAATCCAGACGTTATGAAAACTGTGAACTTTCATAATTTACTTTTGTGTAAAATTATGCTTTGGATTATCAGTCTATGCCTGCATCTGATCACGTGGATATTTATATATTTAAATGAATTTTTTCTAATTTCAGAAGATTAAATAGTTTGAACTTGTTAAATAATTGTTATTCAGAAAAGATAATTAAATATAATTATAAATAGTGAAATTTCAGGAAAAAGGCATATTATAAATTCTAATTATTATTTTTTGGTGTTTTACCGTTTTCAGCAAATCATGTTTTATTTCATGTTTAATTATTTATATGGTTTGTTTAATTATTTATATTGTTTATTTAATTAACTGACATCCAGTATTATGTAATTTTTCAGATTGAATTATTTTATAAAATGGTTAAATAGTTTGTTCTAAATTATTCATTTTGTGCCGATATAGAAATTTCTATAAATGTTTAAATAGATCACAAATTTTTGGGAACTACATTGTTTGAATTATTGATTATCTATAATAAATACTTAAATAATCATAAGTAATGAAAATTTTAGAAAAGAACCAGACTGATAATTCTGAACAATATCATGATTTCACTTGGAAGACTTGACTCACTATGCCTGACATTTACCTGATTGATCATGTTACTAAAGTTGTTGGGAAATATTGTTATACGGTAATAACATCGTCCTGCTTATCCTGTTTATTGCTGTTATACTGATATTCAGTTATCACTGTTGATATTGTTACCGTGATTATCCTTGATATTAAACAATATGATATTAAACAACTTACACCGGGACTGAAAAAATTGATGGAGGAGACAACGTCTGTATTTTGGGTGAATTTAGAATATAGGTTGCGTAGCCGAAAGAGGGTTCCAATGCAGGGTCCCGTGGGGTGACGGACACATCGTCTTGTTCCTGTTCTTGTTTACACATGTTATACATGTTACATCACTACCTAGCGGTAGGGCCTGGTTCAGCGTCAGGAATCTGGGATGTGGTTCCGGATATGTACGGAACCCACTTAAAACACAAACAATGTCTCCAACTGATCAGTTTCAATAACATGGGACCCTGATTGACATATGTAGTAAGTATAGTATGAGATGTGTCTATTACATGTGACAATCGGTGTTCGTTAACATAATTAATAATAACTGACTGATATGATACACCATGTTTGATGTGTGCTAGTTTGTTATATGCCTACCTGTCATGATAGACACCTGATACATATATGATATGATAGGCACTCGATCTGACACATGATTTTTTTATAACAGTTGGATTCTGTTACTCTTTAGATTATGCACTACCTGCTATTGTAATACTGGTAACATTCTGAATATTATTTTATCAGAACATGCTATCTTTTAATTTCTGTTTTTTTCAGTGTATTATATATTGGTATTATAGTTATGTTCACACCAGAATGCACGTGCACTATTCTTTCATTTTACACACTCATTGGGAGTTTCTGACTCACTGGATTTGCACATCCAGATATATGGGTATTTTTTTCTACTAATTTTTTTTCTACTAAGCAAGTATCTGAGTAAGGAGTATCTTTCGCTTGATCACCTAATTTTTTGGTACAGTTCTTGTCTTTCTTTCATTATGTAGACTTTCTTTGATTCTCTATTGATTGGACTCCATATCGTTCTATTGATTTATTCGTAGAATGATATTATCATGTGTGAAAATATTATATGTATTATTTCAATGACTTTATTGCCTTTATTGTTGATTTATATAACTTGTTTAGGTCACTTTAGGCTTAAGCGTATATAAGTGGTGTATTTTTCTCGCGTATATATGTCGCCGACTCTCGTCGCGACGCCGATTCAGTGTATTTTAGGAAGCGGGGCGTGGCAATTATTATGAAAATTTTGATAAGTTTTTTGCTTTTGGTATTGATTTTGATCCCATGGATTGAATCACAGGCGGTGAAGCCAAGATCCGAGTTGCGATCCGCGATCATATCTTTTCTCACTTCTCTTGTTCTTCCCCAATTTCATAAAATCCCACCACAAACTGTAAATCTCCTCTGTCCACATCAATTCTGTATTAGAGCTAAAATTCTTGAAATTTTTCTTTCCCTTCCACAAAATTTCCAACCCTAGTTCTACAAGTTTCCCAATTTTCATCCTTTTCTCTTTAGTTAAATAGAAAAGAAAAGAAAAAAATATACTGTTCGACACTGTTCCTCTTCCTCACTCTCTTCACCTACAACCTAACCCGATTGCCACCACTCCCACTTCAACCATCGCTAAGCACCAACAACTCCACCCACATCATCGATCCAGCAGATCAGCATCACCAGAGATCCTCGTCACCCTCCTAAACCTCCTTCGCCATCAGATAAGCATGCATCAGAGGTCCTCGCCAGCATCACCTTCGATCTCCAGCGATCTCGCTGCGACGTCATGGTGTCCCTCCCTCTTCATAATCTTTTCCTATAACAAAACCCATCAACATTGCCATCATCTTCATCAACCGTCATTATCAGTATCTTCTCTTTCGATCTTCCCTCCCTCAACTACGACAACTTCGTCAGCTCCATTGAAGTCACATTCGACTCCTCCAAGGCCAGATCCAACTCTGTCGACCCATCTGAGCCCTATGAAGTTTGTCGGTCCTTCCTCCGAGTAGTCGGCAAGCCCCCGCTCCATATCTAGCCTTGAGGACCACTACATCTCTGGTGCCGTCTCTCCTCTGATCTCCTCCGATCTCTGTCGATCTTCCTCCACTATCTCAGGGATGCCACCACCTGCTCATCAGAGCTCCCTCGCTAGTCTCCCACCCTCGCCAAGGCCCCCAGGCCTTATCGCCGCTCTAGATCGGAGCTCGACCGCCCTCACAGGGCCTCGCCGGACCCCCAGGGCGCCACCGTCTTCATCCCCTGCAGAGGTCGAGAGAAAAAGGGAATTTGGGTTGATTTTTCCTCAAACCTGATTTTTTAAAACCCAGTCAGATTTGGGTTGAGCCAAGCGGGTCCCTGCAGCCTCGACCCGACACAAATTCGATCTGTGAAGCCAAGTTGCGAGTTGCTGCTAACATCAGTGGCTCACACGCTGACGTTATCGGCTCAAATTGAGTCAAATTGAGCTGACTCCGAGCCGAGCCGAGTCACAGAGCCGAGCCACCAACCGAGCCATTAAGCTGAAAGCGGGCCTGCTGACGTCAGCGGCTCAATGCTAACGTCAGCGGCTCACCTGAGCTGCTACCGTTCACGGCAGCTGTACATCAACATTTTGGAGTTTGTTTCTGGCCTATTCAGAGGCCGATTTGAGTTTTCTCTGAAGTGTTGGGTGCGTTACTAAATCCTGGGGCTCCTGTAAAGAGTTCACAGTAGTTGTACAATAGGTCTAACGTCTACAAGCCCGTGTTTGGTGACTGTACGATTCTTGCAGTAGAAAATCAGCGTTTAGGTCACATTTTCCACTCGATTCTAGTCCAGTTCGAGCCGCTGAGATTCTTGGGTAACCTCTGATCCTTATGTACTAAATTTTCTATATGAGTTTTTACTTCTGCGGTAAATACATATATACTGATGGTGATGAAAAGGAAGTAGAAGGGAAATGTATGCAGCTCTTTTATATTTCGGGATTCTCATGATGGGTATGAGAAATGAGAAAATAATCTTGAAGAATTTTTCAGTTATTTCTCCCTGACATCTGAGCAGAAGTACCACTATGCCCAAATGAGGCTAGTTGGACATGCTTATTGGTGGTGAAAAGATAACCATATCAGCGATCAATGTTGGTTTGTCTTATGAGAACATCTTCGTAGTTTATATGCTTCACACATTCTTTATGCATCTGAGGCAGACTATAATGCTGCGTAAGAACCCGAGCTCGAAAGCCGATCATTTGCCGATATCTGCATTGAGCTTCGGGAGGCTTTAGAGAGATATGTGGCAAGTCCAGCTGCAAAGATTGACACAGATCCAGACCCTTCAGTCCTTATCGAACCAGAAGTTCCACCTGAGCCTAAGCTAGAGCCAAAGATAGAAGAGCCTCCTGTAGAGACTTCAGCAGACCTCCCAGCGGAGTTTGCCATGAAGCTAGTACCATCTTTGTCAGTTATGAGGGTTCTAGTGTTCCTGAGATCGCCTGATTTGTACAATTCTTTGCAGATCTTTTTACAGGAGACAGAGTCACAGAAGATCATGCTATTCATGCTGTGAAATACAATTGATTCGGTTCTCACCCGGGAGAATGCGTCTCTGTCTGCTACCTGTGCATTGCTAGAGTTGTCATTTTTTAGAGCAGATCTGTCATAGAAGTCGTTTTACCTCCACCACCTTGGTTCATCCATGACGCATCGGTGATAATTCTCTGACCACTACTTGGGCCTGATTGAGGATTTGATGTGTTTTTATCCGGTTGTGCTTGCCTTACTGTTTACCACTGCACTCACCGGAGATTAATGCTCTCAAGCCGGGAAGAATGATGGGGAAAGCGAACAGTCCAGATTTGACAGATTTAGGATTTTAGTTTATTTCATAGTTTAGTAGATTTAGTCAAGATTTAGGATTTAATTGAGTATATTTGGTAGTAGATTTGATTGAGATTTGATGTTGTAACGCCCCGATTCCACGGATACGGGGACGTCACTGCAACGTATATACGTAGGTCAGAAGAAGCCCCCACGTATATACGCTAAGCACAAAAGTACAAGCAAGGATCAGAGTCCAACACAAAGCGTGGTATTCTTTCATATGCCACATAAAAGTACAATACAAAGTCATCACAGTATGATAAACATTACATATTACATATGTCTTTTATCATAACAAGTCCAAAAGTCAAATATACAATAAGAAGACAAAATGCTCACGAGTAGGATGAAGATCCCGTGAGTCAAAAGGAGTCAGGTGCGAGGAACTGGAGCTAAGATGCCTGCTCGCTAAGGAGAGCTCGATCTACGGTGGACAACTCCACTTCGATCCAAGCTCCGGAATCTGAATATACAAATCCAAGGAATCAAGACATATGGCAATAAATGAGCTACAGCCAAGTGGCTAAGAGACATAAATAGGGGTTAGAACACAAGTATGGAATATAAGGACAGGTATTAACATAATCATAAAACGGAAAATACAAGTAAAGCTGATTACAAGCAAAAGTGATTGTATATGCTTAAGTCACGGTCCCATGAGACTAATACATCGAGGGAATAATCCAAACAAGGAAACCCTCATCTATATACCTCTATCTCATGCCACAGTAATCCAAGCATATAGAATCAGAGTTGCAAATCATACTATAATCATAACGAGAATACATAACAAGAAGACATGAATCATAATGAGAAAGACGTAATCCAATAACCGGAGTCATCACTGGAATCACGACAAGTAAATAAGAGTCACAATATAACATGAGTCATAACAGGGACTAGGACAGAATCATAGCTGGTACACATAACGGTAACTATAACGGAGAACATAACTGACATCTATTATTATTATTATTCGCCTAACTCATATATCTAGGTATGTGTTTCGGTATCGATCCCAACTCACATACATCCATATATAAGCTATTCGAGGTTTGTTAGCGGAAGTAGATGGAGAACTGATAGAGCTTCTTATAGTGGTACTCATACACCGGGGACCAGTTTGTTGGTCCAACGGTTCCCACCACCTGGGACCGGTTTGGAGGCCCAAAGTCCCCCTATATGTAATCATGTGGGCCCCAAGTCCCACTATAACTTTCCGCCGCATATATCATATCCATCACTATAAGCAAGGTACCATTCCGGCATCCATCACTTCCTCCCATACCCATACAAGTTGTAGCTTATTAACATAATTATCTGGTTACGGGAATAAACAGTTATAACAGTGGTAGCCCTACAGATTCAAGAGGTGGCCCCCACCGTGTAGTGTGGCACTTTGCTCTGAGGGAGTGGATTCTAGAGGTGGCCCCCACCGAGTATGGTGTGGCACTTAGTTCCATAAAACAAGACAGGGTTCCCGTAAACAAGATAACCATACGGTCAAGTGTATCATGCTTGGTTTTAAAAGATAGCATGACGAGGTGGTGATGTATAACAAGAAATGAAACATAACAATAGATTGATAATAGACCGGGTCAGCCATGACATAACTATAGGGTCTAGTAAGGTGGTGGCATGGTTAGGTGATAACATATTAGGTGTCATGTGATATACATGTGTTAAAAGGAAATAGATAACTGACAAGGCTGTATTAAGGTAAGGCAAGTGGAAACATAGAAACAACTTAGGGTTCAACGACCTCAAAGGGTCTGCCACGCATGCTATAAAATAAGGAAGCAATAGTATCACGGCAAGGTACAAGTATAAGAATGAAACAAGCAATTACAGGGCAATGCATAAACATAGAATTATGGAGTAACTAGAAGTAATATACACCAAGTAACGAGTCATGAAGCACTGTATACGAATACCTGAACCAAGCATAAGATCCAAAGTTTAGATAGGAATCAACTATAACAATCAGACAAAGTTAGTCGACTAGGTCAAGAGAGTAGTCGACTAATAGAAGGGTTAGTCGACTAACAGTAGGGTACAGTCGACTAAAACTGTGTAACAGAGAGTTGGGTTTCTGATTCAGGAAATGCTAGTCGACTAGGGTCAAGGGAGTAGTCGACTAATAGAAGAGTCAAGTCGACTAACAGATACTTAAGTCGACTAAGTCTGTGATACAGAAAGTTGGGGTTTTCTGGTTCAGGAAGGGTTAGTCGACTAGGTGGATTCAGGAGTCGACTAATAGTGGTTTCCAGAGAGTTGAGATTTATTTCCAGAAGGGTTTAGTCGACTAATATATGGGGTAAGTCGACAATACTGTGTTTTCCAGAAAAGCTAAGTTCCAGCTAAGGGTTCTAGTCGACTAGGTTCTAGGTCAAGTCGACTAATAGGGGTCGGGGAGCAGTTTACAGAACAGAACTTGGGGGTTGTTCTTGATGGTAAAAATGTGATTTTTATGACATGTGAGTATAAGATATGGGGATACAAGTATGCTAGGAAGGGAACATGTCTTGGTGAGTAAGGATACTCACTTGGAACCGTTTGATTGAATCTCTACGAGTCCGGGAAGAGGGTGGTCGACAAATAGCTCCCAAGCAATCCTTGGCGACGAAGAGAGCTACGATCCGGGCTCCAAATCAGAAGCTTGAGCTGGAGGTGGAGATCTGGTGGAGTTCTTGGAGCTAGGGTTTAGTTTGAGGTGAAGGAGAGACTTGGAGAGGGTTTCTCTTTTGGAGAAGTGGAGAAAAGGGAAAGAAATGAAAAGGATTGATTTATATATGATTTTGGTTTTGTAAAGGAGGAGCAATAGTGTAGATGAGAGGGGGCTTTGTGCAAATGGGGAGGGATGAGGTGTCCTCTCTTAGCCAATAGGGGCTTGACAAAGAGAGGGTGAGGTGCCCCTCACTTGGCCACTTGGCCGGCCATGGGAGAGAGAGAGAGTGAGTGGGAAATGAGGTGGCATTTTGGAAAGGGTTTTGGAATTTGGAAAATTGGGAAAAATCCATTTGTCTTGGAGAAGAAGGAAAGGAAAATAGAAAAAGGAAAAGGAAAAGAATTAATAAAGAGAAGATATTTTCTCTTGGACTCAAGATGAAACTGATGAAAAGACTGATACCTGGGTTAAAGTCAAAGATGTGGAAATCATTTCGGAAAATGCCGGATCGTCCGAAATTCAAGTATTTCAGAACGACTCGAAAATTTACCCAAAAATCAATAATAATATATGAAGACTCATAGTGAAATCCTTTTTAAGAAACACTTTATAGTTTTAAAACTAAAAATCCCGGAATCAGTTACCTACCGGCTCCGTTGGAATTTTCATAAAATCATAAAATTCTCAGAAAAAGAATGTAGGTAGGAAATGCAATTCTAAAAGATAAAGTCTAAAGGACCATCATGAAATTCCAAACAATTTGAGAATTAAAAATCCAGGAATCGATCAGCGGCACTGGCCGACACCGGTTTTGAAGAAATTCAATTTAATCCAAGAAAAATCCAGAAAATCACAGAAAATCTAATATATTGGAAAATAACATTTGAAACTGAAATCGGTCAAATCTAACCACCGGAAAGGCCAAATCGAATACTATACTATAATCGGGTCTTCGGTTCAGACTAGGGCTGACTCCGAATCCACGAATCCACAACCAAGATAAAACAATCATACAAGGAATTCATAATACGGAATAAATATAGGAAACAAATCGAAAAAATACGATCGAAAATCTGAATACGCAACTAAGTACGTATTCCGGGAACGGGGTATTACAATCCACCCACCTTACAAAAAATTGCGTCCTCGCAATTTCATTAAGGGGCAAATTGAATACAAAGGGGACAATGGCTGGAATAAAGGCCTCATAAAACCAAAACAGGGGATAGGATGAATACAGGAAGGACCAGAATGAACAATGATAAAATGACAAAAGAAATATTAAGAAAGATGATCAACTCAAATGCAAGATATGGGGTAGAAGTTACCATGACGTCCTCAGGGCTCCTGGTCTGGATACTGGTCTTCCCACTCTGCTGCATCATCTGAGGCCTCTGCTGCCATGATGTGAACTTGACCTCTCCTCTGATCTGCTCTCGGTCTCATTCCCCTATACTGATGATCATACCGTTGGGGTGGAAGTGGAACTCTTCGATCAACAGGTTCAGGGTTCCTCCTCAGTGGTGGCGCTGGAAGTGCTGGAGCTGGACGTGCTGGAGCTGGAAGAGCCGGTCTGACTGGTGCCACATGTCCAAACTTCCTGTGTGGGCAATCCCTTAGCATATGTCTCCCTGACCCACATACTAAACATAATCCCTTGGCCGCTCGACAATCTCTCTTAAAATGTCCGGGCCTGTGGCAGAAATTGCATGTGATCTGGGGAAGAGGAGTTTGGGATGGTCTCTTCATCATCGGGCCCTGGGTTGCCCTTTCTGCATCCTCCTCATCCATCAACTCTGAAGGTCTCTTCTTGGCCTGGTTCCTCATCTGGTCTGCTTGCTTCTTCTCTAGTCCACGCTCCACTTCTCGAGCTATGGTGAGAACCTCTGAATATGTCTTCAGCTGTTGGGGCATCAAGAATACTTGTAGGTCCATCTGTAATCCCTGCTGAAATCTGCTTGCCCGCTTCTCTTCATCCGTCACCATATACGGGGCAAAGCGGCTCAATCTGAGAAACTCCGCGGCATACTCATCCACGGACTTGCTCCCCTGCCGAAGTCTGATGAATTGCTCTTCCATGTCCTTCTGGGCTGTGGCAGGGAAGAATCTGCTGTAAAAACTCTTGGAGAAGGTGTCCCAAGTGACAGGCTTCTCCAATCTGGCCTCCTCTGCTAGCCACCAAGTCCTGGCTATATCCTTCAGTTGAATCTTGGCAACCTCAACTTGGTTCTCCTTTGGAACTCTGGCCGCATTCAATAGATCTGATGTATCCGTCAACCATTGTTCAGCATCCAATGGTTTCTCTCCACCCGTGAAGATAGCTGGTTGCAGCCGCCTGAAGTCTGATATGTTCCCCGGCCTCTGTTCCTTAGGTGCTGCTATCTCTTGCCGGAGAAGCTCGGTCTGCTGTTGCTGGTTCTCCATCATCATCTGGATAACCCTCAATATATCCACATTCTCTCCCGCTGCTCCATTCGATGCTGATCCAGAGTTGCTGCGGCCCGATCTCCTCTCCATACTAGGATGGCTAAAGATAGCTGGAAGGAGTTGGAAAAATGGAAGGATTTCAGGATATGAAGGAAGAAATCTAGGAGGACTAAATGTAGAATCAAGAAGGACTAGATAACTTTGTACATTGTAGTTGGCATAGCAAATTACAGTAATTTGCTACTTGATTGTACTATAGGTGGGAGAGCCTAAGCTCTGATACCAACCTGTAACGCCCCGATTCCACGGATACGGGGACGTCACTGCAACGTATATACGTAGGTCAGAAGAAGCCCCCACGTATATACGCTAAGCACAAAAGTACAAGCAAGGATCAGAGTCTAACACAAAGCGTGGTATTCTTTCATATGCCAACATAAAAGTACAATACAAAGTCATCACAGTATGATAAACATTACATATTACATATGTCTTTTATCATAACAAGTCCAAAAGTCAAATATACAATAAGAAGACAAAATGCTCACGAGTAGGATGAAGATCCCGTGAGTCAAAAGGAGTCAGGTGCGAGGAACTGGAGCTAAGATGCCTGCTCGCTAAGGAGAGCTCGATCTACGGTGGACAACTCCACTTCGATCCAAGCTCCGGAATCTGAATATGCAAATCCAAGGAATCAAGACATATGGCAATAAATGAGCTACAGCCAAGTGGCTAAGAGACATAAATAGGGGTTAGAACACAAGTATGGAATATAAGGACAGGTATTAACATAATCATAAAACGGAAAATACAAGTAAAGCTGATTACAAGCAAAAGTGATTGTATATGCTTAAGTCACGGTCCCATGAGACTAATACATCGAGGGAATAATCCAAACAAGGAAACCCTCATCTATATACCTCTATCTCATGCCACAGTAATCCAAGCATATAGAATCAGAGTTGCAAATCATACTATAATCATAACGAGAATACATAACAAGAAGACATGAATCATAATGAGAAAGACGTAATCCAATAACCGGAGTCATCACTGGAATCACGACAAGTAAATAAGAGTCACAATATAACATGAGTCATAACAGGGACTAGGACAGGAATCATAGCTGGTACATATAACGGTAACTATAACGGAGAACATAACTGACATCTATTATTATTATTATTATTCGCCTAACTCATATATCTAGGTATGTGTTTCGGTATCGATCCCAACTCACATACATCCATATATAAGCTATTCGAGGTTTGTTAGCGGAAGTAGATGGAGAACTGATAGAGCTTCTTATAGTGGTACTCATACACCGGGGACCAGTTTGTTGGTCCAACGGTTCCCACCACCTGGGACCGGTTTGGAGGCCCAAAGTCCCCCTATATGTAATCATGTGGGCCCCAAGTCCCACTATAACTTTCCGCCGCATATATCATATCCATCACTATAAGCAAGGTACCATTCCGGCATCCATCACTTCCTCCCATACCCATACAAGTTGTAGCTTATTAACATAATTATCTGGTTACGGGAATAAACAGTTATAACAGTGGTAGCCCTACAGATTCAAGAGGTGGCCCCCACCGTGTAGTGTGGCACTTTGCTCTGAGGGAGTGGATTTTAGAGGTGGCCCCCACCGAGTATGGTGTGGCACTTAGTTCCATAAAACAAGACAGGGTTCCCGTAAACAAGATAACCATACGGTCAAGTGTATCATGCTTGGTTTTAAAAGATAGCATGACGAGGTGGTGATGTATAACAAGAAATGAAACATAACAATAGATTGATAATAGACCGGGTCAGCCATGACATAACTATAGGGTCTAGTAAGGTGGTGGCATGGTTAGGTGATAACATATTAGGTGTCATGTGATATACATGTGTTAAAAGGAAATAGATAACTGACAAGGCTGTATTAAGGTAAGGCAAGTGAAAACATAGAAACAACTTAGGGTTCAACGACCTCAAAGGGTCTGCCACGCATGCTATAAAATAAGGAAGCAATAGTATCACGGCAAGGTACAAGTATAAGAATGAAACAAGCAATTACAGGGCAATGCATAAACATAGAATTATGGAGTAACTAGAAGTAATATACACCAAGTAACGAGTCATGAGCACTGTATACGAATACCTGAACCAAGCATAAGATCCAAAGTTTAGATAGGAATCAACTATAACAATCAGACAAAGTTAGTCGACTAGGTCAAGAGAGTAGTCGACTAATAGAAGGGTTAGTCGACTAACAGTAGGGTACAGTCGACTAAAACTGTGTAACAGAGAGTTGGGTTTCTGATTCAGGAAATGCTAGTCGACTAGGGT
The DNA here is from genome assembly GCA_038442645.1 of Agave tequilana. Lineage (NCBI taxonomy): Eukaryota > Viridiplantae > Streptophyta > Magnoliopsida > Asparagales > Asparagaceae > Agave > Agave tequilana. Next base: position 38,237 of record JAVJIF010001818.1, read on the forward strand.
CAAGGGAGTAGTCGACTAATAGAAGAGTCAAGTCGACTAACAGATACTTAAGTCGACTAAGTCTGTGATACAGAAAGTTGGGGTTTTCTGGTTCAGGAAGGGTTAGTCGACTAGGTGGATTCAGGAGTCGACTAGTAGTGGTTTCCAGAGAGTTGAGATTTATTTCCAGAAGGGTTTAGTCGACTAATATATGGGGTAAGTCAACTAATACTGTGTTTTCCAGAAAAGCTAAGTTCCAGCTAAGGGTTCTAGTCGACTAGGTTCTAGGTCAAGTCGACTAATAGGGGTCGGGGAGCAGTTTACAGAACAGAACTTGGGGTTGTTCTTGATGGTAAAAATGTGATTTTTATGACATGTGAGTATAAGATATGGGGATACAAGTATGCTAGGAAGGGAACATGTCTTGGTGAGTAAGGATACTCACTTGGAACCGTTTGATTGAATCTCTACGAGTCCGGGAAGAGGGTGGTCGACAAATAGCTCCCAAGCAATCCTTGGCGACGAAGAGAGCTACGATCCGGGCTCCAAATCAGAAGCTTGAGCTGGAGGTGGAGATCTGGTGGAGTTCTTGGAGCTAGGGTTTAGTTTGAGGTGAAGGAGAGACTTGGAGAGGGTTTCTCTTTTGGAGAAGTGGAGAAAAGGGAAAGAAATGAAAAGGATTGATTTATATATGATTTTGGTTTTGTAAAGGAGGAGCAATAGTGTAGATGAGAGGGGGCTTTGTGCAAATGGGGAGGGATGAGGTGTCCTCTCTTAGCCAATAGGGGCTTGACAAAGAGAGGGTGAGGTGCCCCTCACTTGGCCACTTGGCCGGCCATGGGAGAGAGAGAGAGTGAGTGGGAAATGAGGTGGCATTTTGGAAAGGGTTTTGGAATTGGAAAATTGGGAAAAATCCATTTGTCTTGGAGAAGAAGGAAAGGAAAATAGAAAAAGGAAAAGGAAAAGAATTAATAAAGAGAAGATATTTTCTCTTGGACTCAAGATGAAACTGATGAAAAGACTGATACCTGGGTTAAAGTCAAAGATGTGGAAATCATTTCGGAAAATGCCGGAATCGTCCGAAATTCAAGTATTTCAGAACGACTCGAAAATTTACCCAAAAATCAATAATAATATATGAAGACTCATAGTGAAATCCTTTTTAGAAACACTTTATAGTTTTAAAACTAAAAATCCCGGAATCAGTTACCTACCGGCTCCGTTGGAATTTTCATAAAATCATAAAATTCTCAGAAAAAGAATGTAGGTAGGAAATGCAATTCTAAAAGATAAAGTCTAAAGGACCATCATGAAATTCCAAACAATTTGAGAATTAAAAATTCAGGAATCGGTCAGCGGCACTGGCCGACACCGGTTTTGAAGAAATTCAATTTAATCCAAGAAAAATCCAGAAAATCACAGAAAATCTAATATATTGGAAAATAACATTTGAAACTGAAATCGGTCAAATCTAACCACCGGAAAGGCCAAATCGAATACTATACTATAATCGGGTCTTCGGTTCAGACTAGGGCTGACTCCGAATCCACGAATCCACAACCAAGATAAAACAATCATACAAGGAATTCATAATACGGAATAAATATAGGAAACAAATCGAAAAAATACGATCGAAAATCTGAATACGCAACTAAGTACGTATTCCGGGAACGGGGTATTACAGATGTTATCAATAATTACACGTATAGTACACGTATTGTAGTTTATATATAGCCATGTGGTGGATTTTGAGATTTAACTATTATTATTATGAAAATTTCGATGAGATATTTACTTTTGGTATTGATTTTGATCCCATGGATTGAATCTTAGGCGGTGAAGTAAAGATCTGGGTTGCGATCTACGGTCATATATTTCCTCTTTTCTCTTGTTTTTTCTCCAATTTCACAACATCCCCACCACAAACCCTAAATTTCCATCTGTCTCACACCATTTCCCCTCTCCTTGAGGCACAGTCAGACTGAATTCTTAGTTGAAGAAGACGTGGTCAGTTAATGCATCAACTTTGAGGGGATCCGGCATCTTCAACCTGTGCCTTTTGCTCCTTGAGAAGAAGGCCGTTGAGGTTTGAGCTCTGACCTCGTTCAGATAAAGCATGACATTATCACTCCCCCATTCCTCTTGACTTATATATTTCCTCAAACTGAGTACAGAGACATTTATGTCTACCACATTTCCCTGAATTTCTTTTACAAAAGAAATGTCTGGATTCTTGATATCAGGTTTTAGTAATGTGGGGCTGCTGGCTTGCTTTAATATGAAAACCTTTTAGGTTTACTAAAGCTTAAATTCTTTTTTTTTTTTTTTTTTTTTTTTTTGGAGGGGTGGGGGGGGGGGGGGGGGGGGGGTGGGGGGTGGGGGGGAGTGAGTGGCCATTATTTCCGTGGAAATGGCCTTATTTTCTGGTTGTGTTCTTTAGTCACTCTTGAATAAGCATCAACACCTTTTTGTTCCGTAATTTCTCATACCTTTAACCTATGTCGTAGACACACCAATCTACACCAATTCTAAAAAACACACATGACATGTGTGTCCGACATGACACGGCTCCACGATAGGAGTGTTCTACATAGCCTTTAAAATTGGCTGCTAAGATAATGTAAATCTTCTTACCTTACCTTATGTGAATCTTCCAAAAAGTTATTGCAGATATAATTTAAAATGTACCTAACTAATTTACCCGAAAGAACTGCAAAATTGGGAGAAAATATGATGTTTCACTTTCTACTATCTTGAAATAAGAAAGCTAGGTCATCATCATTAACATCATTGTTGGCACCATCTAAGCCTTTTCCCATCAACATAAGGTTGGCTATATAATGACTGGATTCAGAAGGCTCAACAGTATTGATCAAATTTATGATTACTTATGATCAGCTACAACCTTCAGTGAAGACAGTTGGTGCGAAATTCCCAGCTAGAATCATAGGGGTTGCATCCTAGAATGGCAGTTAGCCTTAAGGAAGCCTACTTTATTGGACAACCAGTTTAAGATCATTCAACCAAGGTGCAACCCTAAGCATTCTCTTTGACTACATAAATGTCTAGATGAGGGAGAGATAATAAGCATGGTTTCAAATATTGTCCGGTTTCAATACGTATCGACAATATTGTATCAGATTTTGAGGTCTCGATATGATATTAACCCTATAATATCGGTTGATGTTGCGGCTGATATTGTCGATATTGCCAATATTGGCGCCCAATATTGGCGATATTGATACTAAAAATCACGGGCCAATGTTGATACCGATACTGAGAATTTAAAGCATGTAATAAGATCTCCTGCAGGGAATTGGATGCTTATCTGAGCACATATGAGCTAAAGGATCCAATTGAAATGTATTTCCAGATATAGGAAAGGTGGGAAGTACGCCAAAAATATTTCGAGGCTTTTTATGGGACATTGCAAAATAATTCTTACAACAAAAGGATACAACAGAAAATGTCAGTCCAATTTGCATAGGGTAAGCGGCATCTTTTGATGTCAAGCATCATTTGGTGCATGGCATACTTGTTAATTGACATAACTTCCTTTCATCATCATCACCGGCATCATCAACCATACTTTCTATAAATATAGGACTGTCGTGGAGCTCAGTGCAAGTGAAGAAAATTTTCTGTTTATAAGCATTACTTTGGTCCAAGTGTCCCGTCAAATTCATCTTACTAGAATATGGTTATACTGTTTGTATTCCATTAGGCTAAATGTTTGATGCTAATTACTCTCCTTTTTAAGAGGCACCTCCAATAAGGCTTAATATATACATCAAAAGGGAACTCAAAATAAAATATCATTTCATTGTATTTCATATAAATTATAAGGCCTAACCAAGGGAAAACCCTCAGTGTAAAAGATGATATTTTCTTAAAATTAAAGAGAAAGAAAGAAATAGAAAGAATATTAAATACTAACTTGACGACTTGCGAGTCAGACCTGCCTCGTTGGTAAATAAGTGGGAATGAGTTGTGGGGAGCCCCAAGTTCAACTTTCAGCTACAGCCTATGTAAAAAAAAAAAAAAACAATTAGGGGAATTAGAAGTTATTTGCTTGACCTAAGGATTTTGGAGAAGAATGCATCTTCTTGATTAGTTTGTGAGCACTATGTTCTTGCAAATGGGGAATTGATTGAAGCCTTTGAATTTCTTTCTTCTAATCCAAGTGCTTAGAAGCCTATGGTATTTGAATTTTTGCCTATGGTCTGTAAATTGATTTCGAGATTAGTTATATTTGAAGACTTTGAGGTCTTAAATTGGTCTTTCACTGATGAATTGAATTTACTTTAAAGACTTTTTGATCTATATAAAACTTGGTGCTTTGATGTTGATATTAGTTTATAGACATTGAAATTTGGATTATGGTCCATAGAATTCCAATTTGATTTTAATTTAGGGACTCTGTAGGCTTTGTTGCTTTAAAATCAATTCTAGTTTAGAAACTTTATAGTCTATAATGCTTGCTACATTTATATTGGTTTTAGTTTAGGGCATCCTGGTCCATAAACTTAGGATATTTTGAGCTTGATTTGAACTTTGGGTTAACCTCATAAATTTAGCGGTACATTCTCTGTAACGTTGTGCACTAATGTCAGGTCCTCAACACCATTATCATGTATGATTGTCGCTCTAGTTCATTAGCCTTTTCTTACACAGAAGTTTGTCTTTGTCAATGACATCTTAAACTTGTATCCATAATCAACCTTCTTTCATTTGGCTTAATCTTGGTCATTACTTGTCTTGTTCATTTTTTTTATTCTTAAGCTGAAGTTAAGATTAACACTTTATAAAGCTTCGGTGCAGGTGTAAGCTTAGATTGCATTTAAAATTGTTTAATAGAAGTTTGAAATTTCAAAGATTTGGTGATGGCCATATTTCTTTATAGGAAGAATTAAATTTTTCCATGCTTGACATACACTTTCAATTCATTTACAATAATTTCTCATAACCTACCTCTGCCATTGACCACCTTACATGTCCACAGACACCTTGAGCGCACACTTGAAAGCAAATTAATTCAAGGAGTTTTATAAGCATTAAAGAGCCCCGTGTTGACATCAGACTTCAAGCGATGTCATTATAATTGATTCTTCAGATTTACACAAGCTTATCAACACGAATATGTTGAAATAATTGGCTTATGGTCCTTGGTTGTTACTGAAAATGAATATTTTTGAAATTTAGCTTTCATTATAATGGGTGCTCTTTGAATGTGAATAACTAATCAATCATGCATGTCAAGGTAATGCAGGTTTTTTTTTTTTTTTTTTTTTTGTTTTTTTAGGGTGGGGACTGGGGGTGGGTTGAGAAATAAAAAGAAATTGGTTGATGGACCAAGTCTTTCTTACAAACATGTATCACAGGAACTAGGATTAGAACGAATAGTCAACATATTTTTGTTTGACCATACAAATAAATATCAATGATTGGAGCTTATAAACTACTTATTCAAGTACTACATTGGGTTATGTTTAAGAAAGCCATTGCTTTGTAATTCTTAACTGACCATTCATAAAATCATATCTCAACTTATTTATTGCATTTAGCAAGATGCAGGAACATAACTTACTATTGTTCTTATTGATTTGTAAAAATCTTTGAAGATCCTCTTCATGACTTGTAAGGAATTTATTAGTGTGTGTATATGTATTCTTGAATTTTCCTATTTCCTCATCTATATAAAGAGAGGCAACCCTAAATCTAGGGTTAAGCCGTCTATTCTCTAAAATCTAACATGGTATGAGAGCGGTCCCCTTCCATCACCACTTACGCCTTCATCATTATCCATCAACTTGCTAACCCTAGCCGTCACCACAGAAACCCTAGCCACCACCTATTTACACCATCTTTTTCATCAACTGACGGCATCAACTCATCCATCTCTCTCCTATGACTTCTATAACACTATCCAAGAAGATGAATATTTGATTTTTTTTTTCTTCGTGCAGTCTTTCCGCGCCTAAGTGTTAGATTCGACTCAGATTCAGCTTAATTTGATTGGCAAATTCAGCATCGACATCAATGATTTAACAACAGTATGGCATAAGATTAGCAATTCAGTAGTTGTTTGCAATAATTTCCTATTTACTTGATTCTCAATTTCTCTCTTTTTTAAAGAAAGCTTTGTTTAAGAAATCTTTATCTAGTCTTTGTAACAAGCTGCGCATGATTGTTATCTATGCTCCACCTTAAGGAAGAGTATTAGGGTGTGTAAGGGTATTCTTATATTTTCTTATTTCTTCATTTATATAAAGAGAGGCAACTTCAAATCTAAAGTTAAGCCGCCTGTTCTCTATAACCTAGCAAAGTTCAAATGAGGCTCTGGATTTACTATGAACAGGAAGAGGATTCCTTTTATTATTCCATTTGTGCAATGAATATACATCTCCTGAGTTGTTTTATCTTATGTGGGTCTAACGGATCTAAAGTTTTTAACATTGTTAATGGATATACTAACAACAATGCTCTAAGTGTTTGAGTCTTAGTTTGCAACTCCCACCTGCTACTTGGTTATTTTGCAATAATATACAGTTAAGAGCATAAATGTTCCACTCTAATCTTTTCTTTTTTATTTTTAACTTAGAAAATACTTTGCAGGAAGGAGGTGAAGGACACTAGGACAATATATCATTATGGACGCTACAAGGAAAGTTACTCGCCCTATTTAGGTTGTCTCGCATGCTTTCTAGAATGATGAGGTTATTTCTAACTTTTTCATACTCTCTCATGAGAAGCTGTGAAGTGTGACAGTATGATGTTTTCCATTTTTTAATAGGTTATATGGTAGAAATGCAAATCTAATGTTAGACATTTGGTTATTGATATGAATAGTTCTGCTGAAGAGTGATCTTTCTCAGAACTTACGTATGTTTTCCTGGTGTGCGGATAAGAGAAGTTAAAAACTTAACAAAAACAAAGCCTTTATCTTGAATCTTTTCATGTGTGTTTATCTAATTTATGTTTATCAATTTACTTTGAACTGTAGTTTAAAATCTTGGTATCAATATCAGCCAATGATTTTTAGTATCAATATTAGCAATGTCAGCAATATGGGCCCAGGTATTGGCCAACACTGTAGGTATTCTCAGCTACTGCATTCATCGGCAACTCCAATATTCTTCTTCATAGCCAGGATCTTACTGCTTAAATATAGTTACGAAACTTCTGTTTTTAATGACTTCTTGGCATGTTTCTATTTGGTATTCTCAACTATAGCTTGATTTCTCTAATGATTTTATAGAGTGAGTCTCCATCATAAGCTCAAAATACTGCATAATTAGCCTTTTGCTGAGATTGCTTTATATAATTGACTCACAACCCATCAACTTTTAGGTTTCTAGAGTAGTATATGGTTACTTATGTAATATTAGTAAAAGTATGGTCTTTCTGTTATTTAACTTTCTTATTCTTACTGGATTACGTACTATTTTGCACTATATAATAAAAAGTCGTCACTAATTTGGAGTGAATTGTCTTCTCTGTCTATCTTGAGATGATACAAGAGACCGGCTCTTGACATCAAACGAAAACATTGTGTATGATCAGGTTAGCCTTTAACTAAAGTTAACTCAGAGATTGTCAGATTGGAATGAAAAACAGAAAGGAGGGACTTATGTGTGGCTCCCACAACATTACGGGTTCTTATCAAATTTCAGGTTTGTGAGGCAGAGGGACTTGTGTCCATATAAGAGATTTGTTAGGGAGTCAAGGACATATATCAAAAACCCTATTTTAAATGAATTATGTGTAAAGCGTGCTCTCTTTTCTATGTTTAACCTTGGCGAGAAAGTGTTAAATCCTTTTTTCTGATTGATGTATTCTTATCAATTTTCAGGTCACTGTCCAGTTATACAACAAGGAACATGCCGGATGCACGATGAAAGCAGTAGCAGCAGGTGTGGGTCGTCTTTAGCTGCATATTCCAGGTCCAGGGGGATCTCACTCGGATTATGTCTTTTGAAATCCTAGCTGCCTGAAAGATTGAATTCAACACACTGCCAATGGCCAAAAGAGCGAAGGAATACAGAAAAAAATACGACATTACAGGCCTTAATTTACAGTTAGAAGGACCTTCATTTGTCGAAAGATTACATAATTCACGCTAGAGATGTAATGTTCCTATAGAATCTTATACATAATCTTGATGAATTTATTGTACAGATATAATGGGCGATCTTTTTGGAATGTACAGATTGAAAAAAACCTGCTATTGAAATGAAAAGAAATATTTCTGTGGTTCTATTATTGCTGCTAATGAGGTTATGCTCACTCACTCGTTTTTCATATCTTTGGATTATTTCTTCATGTCTACCTCCAAAATGCTGGTGCTCTTATCTTTACGTCATTCCAAAGTCTTTGGAAACCAGGAAATATGTAAAGCTATGGTAGTTGCATCTCAAGTGTCCTCGTAGTGGTCAAAAATAGATCCTCATCAAGATGGTGACGCATGTCCAAGCAACTGGGCACTCTCTTTGGGACTTTCACATTATACAATCTATCCAGCAGCTTCCGCCGCTCCAGACCATCCTGAAAGATTCAGCCACTCGGACATTTTGAATCTTCCTCCGTCTCGAAAACTCTGGAACCCCTCAATCCGAACTCCAGCGCCCTAATCTTCACCGTCAGTTATGCAACCAAATTCTCATCACGTTCATAACATGTAACACCCCTCAGCCCGAGCAATTATGGATAGTGGCGAATACCTTGGCATACATTCCCAACAAATCAGCATCACCGATCGCTACCATTACAAGGTACGAAACGTGTAGATCTCACCCCCGATCATTTACCTCCAGTCTAACAGCTCAATGGAGAATAAATTGACCTTTTCTCTCAGGGAAGAAGGGGCCGAACCCTAGAAATCTGAACTCTGTACTCTCCTTCTAAGTCAATGTACTTCCTGTAACCAGAGAATTATAGTGAAGTTCCTCCCCCTTCCCCATGGGTTTTCCCAGATAAGGGTTTCCATGTAAAAATCCTTTGTGTTTGCGTTGTGTTTTACTTGCACACATTTCACCCCCAGTCTCCCTACTCTCGCTTGTGGTGTTGATCGACCGTCCGATCTCTCGTGACAGAAAATCTCCACCACAAACTGGTGTTTTCATTGAGTGCGAGTTCTTCCACTCAAGATCTCCCTCTCAAAATTAAAAAAACTTTTCTCAAAAAGCTTCTTTCACAGAGCCGATTTCTCCAAGAAAGCAAACCGTCATCCTCAATGGTGCAATGTCCAAAGGTAAGGCTATCAGCACCACTGGGGGCACGATCCTTTCACCAGCCATCAATCAGCCACATACCACCAAGGACACCGGTTCCTCCTCGCCTCAGGCGGCAACTGCTAGTGTCCAACCACTGCAGCAGCGCGAAAATCAATTCTTTCAGACGCTCGCCGACATGAAAGAGCTGATGAAGGAACAACAATCCAGTCTGATTGCGATCAAGGAGCAGGCGGCTCTCAACCACGAGAATGTCATCTGTGAGTAAGATTCATTGAGGCAGCTCAACAACCACTCCAGGCTCAAATCGCTGCCCTCCAAAATAATCAACCATCGATGCAGTTAGAAAGCGAGCCCGAAGTCGGTGGATCTCCCGACCTCTGAGCCCATGACGAGCTGATCCAAAGACAGATCGCGGAAGCCAAGTTGCAAAGCCACTCAACGCCTTCAGCTGCCAAAATCTCTGACCCCCCCTCTCTGAAGAAATCCTGGATGCGAGTTCCCGAGGAAGTTCTCGACTCTAACCTTCGATTACTACTCCGGAGTGAGCGACCTTGTCTAGCACATAGGCAATTTTTGAGATAAAATGGTAGTTTATTCCCGCAATGATCAACTCTTGTGCCTCACATTTTCCTCCACTCTAAAAATGTGGCATCAGATTGGTTCAACTCGTCATCTTCCCGCTCTCTCCACAACTTCGAGGAGGTAACTGAAGCGTTCCTCACCCAATATGCCCCTCTCCGGGAGGCCAAGAAGAGCAACATCACCTCCTCTCTGTCAAAATCAGGCAGCGCGACAGCCTCAAATCATACACCAGCTTCTTCCAAAGTCAGCTTACAAGGTCCTCAACTGCGGTGAGGATGTCTCTGCACTCACATTTATTGACGAGCTGCATGTTTTTTACCCCCTATACAAATACCTCCTCAAGCATAATTTACCAGATGAGAGAGATCTTGTCACGAGCTCAGCCTGCATCCAGCTGGAGGAGGCAATGAAGATTTCTTTCAACTGTTAGAATTTTGCCTTATTTTCAAGAGGAGATGATGGTCCAAGAAGATTCAATCAAAGTTGGAGAAGATGATGGTTGAAGCAGAAGAAAAGTAGATCAAAGTATGTTAGTCGACTATGTAGTCGACAAAACTATTAGTCGACTAATCAGAGGGATATGTTGACTAATGGGCGGAAATAGAGAAGAAGCAATTTATAGCAGTCGACTATATGAGTGTGATCGAGCCAGACCTGCACATAGAAAAACATAGAGTTTAGAAATATTGCTAGTCCTCAATTCTACCGTGTAGCCTAGGGCTAACGGGTCGTGATCCACAGGGAGGGACATCGATGGAAGTGTTGTGTATGTTTTTTCTCTTTTAATTTACCAAAACTAGTTAATATTTACCTTCTAAGTTTTATAAAAAGAAATAAAAATAGTTAAGCTAATCTAAGAAGGAGATGGTAGAAGAAAAGATGGCGGTGGTGGTGTTGTTTTAGTTGCAAAAGAAAAGGAAACAGATAAATAAAAGTGTTGGTCCAAAAATCAGAGATAAAAAGAAATAAAAGAAGAACACTTACCTCTACTGTTTGAATTATAATGAAAATTAACCTGAAATAAAGCAAATCAATAGAGGAGAATAAATAAAGCAGGGCTTCAACGAGATCGAGCACAATGAAGAAAAGTGAAAAACCTCCATTAATTGTCACCTTTAATATAAGTTTCTTGAAAAAGAATTATAATAGTATCACTCTATAATAACTCTTCCTATCTTTTAATCATATAACTCTCTCTAACCTAAGCTAAAAATACAAATTACATTGCAGAAGAAAGAAAAACTAAACTAAAGCTTTCCCTGAGATGGTGCCCTTTCTGCCTGCGAGGTATGAGGGTATTTATAAGAGAAAAACAAAAAGATAGGAAGCATACGAAGATAAGGGATCTGGTTATTTTTAAATTTGAATCCTCTCCTTATCTTCAAACTTGATTTGATTTATCTAGAATTTTATGTGAAAATTCAATTTTGATCTGTAACTTGTTGGCGTATTTATTGCTAAATATGGCTTATCAAAAGATAGAACTGGAAAAAGCGATCAATATAAGAATTGTAGACTTTTAAGTTCTCTTTCTGGACCATCTTGAATCATCAGATTTAAGTTTCAGTAGCAAATGTTATGATTAAAATACTAAATGTGTTCAGTCTAAATCCGAGTCTAAATTAATTTAGAACTCCTAATTTACTTAGATTTCATACTTATCTCCAAATATGATTGCTTCATCTCATCCATTGATCTTCTATCTATCCATTTATCCTCTTGAATTTTCAATTTGTCTATTAGAATTGATGAGATATCCATTTATCTTTAGCGAAATCGATTGGGTTTTCAAAAATTCATTTTTTCTTTGAATTTTAATTGATATTATCACATCTGATTTTACCTGGTCTTCAGATAAGATGGCTTCTAGAAACTTTGAATTTGAATCGATCCCTTTTGATTTGAACTTTTGGATTAAATTGGATAAGTTTGTGCTTATCTTCTCTCTATCATATCCGTCATGATTTGGACATTAAGACAAGTGAGTTTGTAGGATTTATTACAGAATAATGTAGGAATGCAGTAACAATTATGCAATATATGTGTCCAAACACACCCCCACACCTATCTTTTGTTCGTTCTCAAGTAAAACAAAGAGAAAAGAAAAACTAAACTGACCTAACCTAACTCACTTTCGTAGGAATCACAGTTACATTTAGCACGTGTAACAAGCCGTTAAACCTCTAGGTTACCCCTAGAGGACGAGTTTTGTCCCGTGAGGGTATCTAGTGGATTGCACCCACAAAATTCAAGAAAAATAAAGTGTTAGTATTTTCGAAAACGCATTTTGAAGGACAAGAATATTTGAAGTATTAATGTAAAAAATTCAAGTAATCTATAAGTTATAGGATTATCAAAACTCAGTCATTCCTAAACTTAGTCTCTATTCAAAAACTTGTTTTCAGTCAAGGTAAGGATTAAAATTATATTTCTCATCTAGTTTATTATTTTACCCTAAGTCATATGCACCTTGTGACCATGAAAATTTGACTCAGGATTCTTCAACTCTAATTCTTATGCCTTACTATTATTTTTTTTAACATTTATGGCGGTAATATTGCTTAGCTCTATTAGGCTATCTAATTCGCCCATGTAACGAGCCTTAGTAGGTGACTCCTAAACTGGACGATTTTAGGGCACCAGGTGAAAAAACATCATAAGGACTTAAGACTCGAGTAAACAAGGCCACAAAACTAAGGATTTTTATTTATATGAACCACTTTTAGGCGTGAATGATCGGGGCGAAACCAACACTCGAAAATGTGTATTTTGTGAATCAATGTAAAAGCTTGTATGTGCTAATGTTCCCTCGATACTTGCGTTATAGCATTGGCTCAACGAGTCGAATTCACAGGGACGGGAGGCGATAGAAGCATTAACAGTTTTTATTCACGTGTTATGTTAACAAGTTCTTCTTTGTTAAAGAATGAGAAAAAAAAGAAAGAAAAGAAAATCCAGAAGTGATAGGCGGAGAAGACAATGAAATTGGCGATGTGAAAATAAAAGAGAAGTGATTTTGAAAACAAAAAGAGAATGAAACAAAGGTGAACTAAGAAGGTGGTGAAAATATTGATAAGAAAATGATAAAATATTTTTGAAAATTGTTTTTAAAACAAGATAAAAAGAATGATGAAAATTATGAAAGAAAACTCATGGATACTAACTACCAATTGCTCCACTAACCATGCTAACCTCTTAGTGATAGTTGCGTCACATGGATCCTTGGTCATCACTAATCCTTGGCTTCAAGAGACGATACAGAGCATGACACATAAGATAGTTCTTCTACGTTCAAACAACACATCCATGCCACACAATAAGTTGTAAGCTATTATTAGATCATCAAAACCGGTTAGAGGTGAGCATGAAATAAAGAAGACATTGCAAGTTAGCAAGTTAGTGGGTTAGGTGTTAGAAATGTTAGAATATTAGAATCCATCATCATGAGCCATCAATGGCTCTTGCAAGAGCAAGGCCTTGTAGAGGCTACTAGATTCATGTGGATTATCAAATAAGTGGTTAGATGGTTAGTGGTTAGTAGGTAGATTGCCATGAGAAGAAGAAATTAGTTAAGCATCATGTAGAAGATAGAAAAGATTACAATAGAGAAGAAAGGAGAAACATTTACATAGATTGTCACCATCTATTGCATCAATATCTCTCTATCTCTCTCTGAATCTCTCAGCCCTACTACAAGATCTATAAAAGAAAAGAAAATACAAAATAAAAGAGAAAGAAAATCCTAATCTACAGCTAGAAGATAGAAAACCTAGCCTAATTCTAAATCTGCTTCAGTTTTGGCCAAACCCTGCAGTATTTCTAGGCAAAGGGAGATTCTAGAAGACGAGACGAGGCCACGCGTCAAAGATCGACGCGTGGCCCCACCACCTTGCCGCGGAAATGCGGCTTATGCCGGGTTTTCGCGGCAATACCAGGGACCTAGGTCCCTGGTTTTGGTGCGAGGATTCGCGGCGCTTCGGAGACCTTCTAGATATGCTCAGATTAGGTATTTTCATTTGTATATTTATCTGACGTGCGTAAGGGTCTAGGTTCAATGTATCTTCTAGAAGATCCCTTACTGGGCCTCCAAGAAATGCGGATTTAATTACCCAAAAATGGGTTTAATTAAGCTCTTATTACGCTTTTGCCCTCCTTGTCTTGATTATCTGCAATAGAGACAAAAACACGGCTTAGGTCGACATTTTATTCATAAATCGGTGAGAAAATGTGATATAATAATGCAGAACTGTAGACTAATCACACCCCCCACACTTATCTTTTACTCGTCCCGAGCAAAACAAGAAAAGAGAAACTATAATACAAATGTTATTACACCACTTTCGCAGGTGACGCGATTGCATTGAGCGTGTGCAACAAGCCGTTAAACCTCTAGGTTACCCCTAAAGGAGGAGTGTTGTCTCCTGAGGGTTTTCAGCGGATTGCACCCACAAAATCTATAAAGAAAGAAGACAAATGTTAGTATTTTGAAAACACATTTTGAAAGAGAGACAAGTTTATGAAATATTTTTGTAAAAATATAAGCGATCTAAGATCATAAGTCCACAAAAAATTATTCTTCCTTAAACTTAATTTATATGAAAGATCTTGTGTTCAATTAAGGTAAGAATTCAAAATTGGATTGAATATTTTATCCTTCATAAAACCTAGATATTATGCACTTTGTGACAGTGAAGATTTCTGGGATTTCAACTCTAACCATCAAGCCATTTATATATATATATATATATATATATATATATATATATATTTCTTTTTTTTTCTTTTTTTAACCCTTATTTTTCTTAGGCTTTCTAGTTTACCCGGGTAGTAAGCTTTTAACCGATGACTCCCAGACCGGACGGTCTTAGGGCACCAGATGAGAAAACATCCCTCGGGTTTAAGGACTCGAGTAAATAAGGCCACAAAACTAAGAGGGATTATTTGTTCTTTATTACCACTTTTAGGCGTGAATAATCATGCTTCTTGAGGCATAATTATCCAGCTTAATAAGTGATTTTTTATTCATTTATACCATGTATTTTTTTCTTTTTTTGCTTTTTGGCATTTTAGGTCTTTGTTTCATCCCAAAAATGTGTAAGTGTGAAGTGCATATCTAAGGCAAAAAATTTACCATAAAGTTATCTCTCCAATTTATCTTACGTAGCCTATAATCTTAAATAAGATCCATTATTCTGACTAGGTTTAAGATGCCATAATTAAGGTTTCCTTAATTTCTAAGATCATCTTAATTTTCTTTAAAAATAGATTAAAATATTGTCTCTTATTTCAAAAAGTTTTTAAAGAAAGAGAAAAATCTTATACAAAAGGAAAAATTTCTAAAAGTATCCTAAAAGAAGTGTAAAAGAAAGAAAATCTAAAAACTCTACGTTAGTAAACCCTCCCCCACACTTATCTCATGCATTGTCCTCAATGCATCATGATGTATATATGCATAAAACAAATAGAGAGGGAAGGAAAAATCACCTCAAGGTGGTGGTTCCGGTGGTGGTCTGATTGGTCCACGAAATGCGGCCCAATTCAATTTACGTGAAGTTCGGAGGAACTCACCAGAGACCTCTATAATACAACCCACTATAATGATGTATGCAGTTATGATTTTTATTAAGAATTTAACCCCATCTAATTTCTAAATTTTCAAAATAATTTCAGAGTCAATTTTATCAACACCCTTGTCCCAAAATGGAGTATGGAAAGATGGAATGATTGATTTGGACTTAGGAAGTGCAGGAACTAATATTGACTCAGGAATTTGACTTAAGTCAAGTAAAGGTTCAGGAGTCAAAATTGGTTCAGGAATCGGGTCCAAATAAAAAAGTTAAAATTCTAGTCCACATTCATTTCCCCACAATGGAATGTGACTGTCTAAGATTGGTGATTCAAGTTCAAGAACAATAGGTATGGGAATCAAAACTGACTCTAAAATATTGCTCAAATTGGGTAACAAAACAAGAATCAACATTGATTCTGGAATTTGAACTGGATCACAAATTTGACGATCGAAGTCACATTCTTTATTGAGTTCAATTTCATAAAAATGAGAACTTGCTAATTTGTCAATGGGACTTTCAAAAGTATAAAATTGGTCAAGTTCAATATGATGATCATAAAGGATTGGTGATTCAATTTCACGATGGACTGGCACAGGATCCAATACTGACTCCAGAAAAGGCCTGAAATCAGGTAAAAACACCTCAGTCATTATTGAATCAGGAAGTGAAATTGAATTACCGAGTTGACGTTCAGGATCATATTCATTCTCAAGTTCAATTTCAGGAAAAGGATAACTTACCAAACTGTCAATGGGATTTTCAAAAGTCAGAGTTTGGTCAAGTTCAAATGGGTGGACTGAAATTGAATCTTGGTTTCCAAAACAACATGATTCTTTGGCTCTAACAGAATGATTAGTGACATCAGGAATGGTCAAAGGGTGAGAATGGAAGTTTTGACCATTAAATCTATATCATGATTATGAGCGATTTGAGCCTGAGTCATGGCTTCAAGCATCTTTTCATAGTCGATTGGTTCATCATTTTGTTGTGACTGAGCCTAAAAAAATGAAGATTTGTTTTGGAAATTGTGGTGATATCGTGAGTCCATCAGATTTGATTGTTTTTCGGACTCACACATACTCATTTTCAAGATTGATGGTTTTCTATTTTGAACTGGTGGGACTGAGTATGAATCTTGAAAATAGTGTGGATTTGGGGAGGCTAACATTTTCTGAAATTTTCGTTCGTCCTCTTGCATGGTTTCTATACTCTTTTCTTGCTCGAATTTTTCTTCAATTGGTGGTTCTAGAAAAGGAGTATGAAATCGGGGAATGAATATTGTGTAAATTGCGGACAAGGTGGATAAGGAGGTTGAAAATTTGACTCGGGGGAGGTGAATCCCCATTGACTTTGTGAAGAGTTGAAATTATTTTTGAAATTATAGTCATAAGAGGGGGCATGGGTTGTATTGATTCGGATAAGTCCAACCCAGTGTATTTGGTTGGTTCATATTGTAAAAAGCCGGGTTGAAATTATCCGAATCAAATGGAGTTGGTGTGAAATATGGATTCATATTAGGATTGAAATAACTGCAAACAATCACAAACTAAAAAGAAAAAGCAAACAAACAAACGAAAAGAAAGAAAAAGTCAAAGCCAAGCCTATACTAAGGTTGACCTAGACCTAGACGACTCCTAACTGGTCGCTTACCTGGGAGAGGTTGTTGTATGAATCCGACCACAAGCTAATCGGCCAGGTAAGGGCAAAATACGGTGGGAGGTATCCGTGTGTAAGCGACGGGCCTTAATTACGCAAAACCACGGTATCTTTGAGGCGTAACCTCTTAATCCCCAATCTTAGACACCGATTTTAAGAGTAAGATTCAAAATAAGTTCCACCCTCAGTCAATTTCTTAATGAGTCTGAGATGTCCCTAGGGGCCAACGTCTATTAATTTTTATTAGGGCTTGGGTTGTGTGAGTGGGGAGGTGGTTGTTGGGCTAAGGAAGGGTGATGAAATCCCCACCTTATCTTGTATGGGTTTTGCCCTTAATTTTAATTCGTGCAAGTGTGCAATATAGACAAGAGTATAACACAAAGCGATAAATCACCCACGTGTTTATCCTATGCTATATGCAATGCCATATGTACACCTCAATCCAAATCACAACAACATAACAAAATACAGTATATTGGAATTGAATTGACACGTGCCTAAATGCAAATGTCTAAACCGTTTTAAAAGCATCAAATACCGTATTTTAGTTCTTTAATTTATTACAGTGTGTAGGCAATCAAAGCAGAAAATTGGCAGCAGAATATAACAATATATGCAACTTGCAAAGTCCCTGCAAAAGATGAAGTCAAAATGCCACAAATACGCCGCGTTTCCACGGCTTTCCTTAGGTTTTCGCGGTAAAGTTATGGAAGCAGGGTCCCTACTTTCTAGAGCAGGGACATGCAAGCAAAAGGAAAGTTCTGCATTGTTCAGTTTCTGTAAAACTTAACCTGCACATCAAAATAGAGAAGAAAATGTTAACAAAAACATGAGTTTAAACCATTCCCGTCCCCGGCAACTGCGCAAAAATTTGATCGGGGCGAAACCAGCACTCGAAAATGTATATTTTGTGAATCAATGTAAAAGCTTGTATGTGCTAATGTTCTCTCGATACTTGCGTTATAGCATTGGCTCAACGGGTCGAATCCACAGGGACGGGAGGCGATAGAAGCATTAATAGTTTTTATTCACGTGTTATGTTAACAAGATCTTCTTTGTTAAAGAATGAGAAAGAAGAAAGAAAAGGAAATCCAGAAGTGATAGGTGGAGAAGACGATGAATTGCGATGTGAAAATAAAAGAGAAGTGATTTTGAAAACAAAAAGAGAATGAAACAAAGGTGAACTAAGAAGGTGGTGAAAACATTGATAAGAAAATGATAAAATGTTTTTGAAAATTGTTTTTAAAACAAGATAAGAAGAATAATGAAAACAATGAAAGAAAACTCATGGCTACTAACTACCAATTGCTCCACTAACCATGCTAACCTCTTAGTGATAGTTCCCTCACATGAATCCTTGGCCATCACTAATCCTTGGCTTCAAGAGACGATACAGAGCATGACACATAAGATAGTTCTTCTACATTCAAACAACACATTCATACCACACAACAAGTTGCAGGCTACTATTAAATCATCAAAATCAGTTAGAGGTGAGCATGAAATAAATAAGACATTGCAAGTTAGCAAGTTAGTGAGTTAGGTGTTAGAAATGTTAGAATGTTATAATCCATCATCATGAGCCATCAATGGCTCTTGCAAGAGCAAGGCCTTGTAGAGGCTACTAGATTCATGTGGATTATCAAGTAAGTGGTTAGATGATTAGAGGTTAGTAGTTAGATTGCCATGAGAAGAAGAAATTAGGTAAGCATCATGTAGAAGATGGAGAAAAAAGGAGACACCTTTACATAGATTGTCACCATCTATTACATTAATATCTCTCTTTCTCTCTCAGCCCTACTACTAGATCTATAAAAGAAAAGAAAATACAAAATAAAAGAGAAAGAAAATCCTAATCTACAACTAGAAGATAGAAAACCTAGCCTAATTCTAAATCTGCTTCCGTTTTGGCCAAACCCTGCAGTATTTATAGGCAAAGAGAGATTCTAGAAGACGAGACGAGGCTACGCGTCGAAGATCGACGCGTGGCCCCACCACCTTGCCGCGGAAACGCGGCTATTGTCGCGTTTTCGCGGCAATACCAGGGACCTAGGTCCCTGGTTTTGGTGCGGGGATTCGCGGCGCTTCGTGGACCTTCTAGATATGCTCAGATTCGGGTATTTTCATCCGTATATTCGTCTGACGTGCGCAAGGGTCTAGATTCAATGTATCTTCTAGAAGATCCCTCACTTGGCCTCCAAGAAATGCAGATTTAATTACCCAAAAATGGGTTTAATTAAGCTCTTATTACCCTTTTGCCCTCCTTGTCTTGATTATCTGCAAGAGAGACCAAAACACAGTTTAGACCGATAATTTATTCATAAATCGGTGGGAAAATGTGATATAATAATGTAAAACTGTAGACTAATCAGTGAATACTTATGCTTTATGAGGCACAAATACCCAGCTTAATCAAAGGATTTTTGATATATATATATATATATATATATATATAAATTATAAGGCATAAGAATCTTTGTTTTTGAACCCTAAGTGTGTAAGTGTATAAAGTATACATATTTCATCAAGGTAAAGATCAAGTCTAAATTAATTTTTCAATTTTTCTTCCTAACCTCAAAATCAAACAAATAATTTTATTTTAACTAAGTATAAGAAATCCTAATTATGATCCTCTTATTCCTTAAAATTTACTTAATTTCTGACAAAAATAAGTCAAAGTATTATTTTATTTTTCAAAAAGTTTTAAAGAAAGGATTTTTTTTGAACTTTTTTTTTCATATATATGTTAGTAAAACCTAAGTTAGTATGTTAGTAAACCCTCCCCACACCTAACTCACGCATTGTATTCAATGTATGAATGAAATGCAATAATACATGAAAAAAGAGAAAGGGAAGGAAAATTGTCACCTCAAGGTGGCGGTTCCGGTGGTGGTCTCATTGGGCCAAGCGTTTCTGCCCAATCTGGATTCTGTGAATTTTCATGAAACCCACCTTTTATGACCTCTTTCTTATTAATATTTTTATACCCCCTACTATGAATAGAATCATGCAAGATCCTAACATGAAATGTTTTTCGGTTATATGACCAATCTTGGGATATCATCACGGAGTCATATAGATATAAACCTTGGTCCAACAATGGAATGTGATTTTGTGGAATGAATTATTTGGGCTTAATAATGAGGGGAATGAGAACAGATACTGACTCGGGAATAAAACTCAAATCAAGTTTAGGTTTAAGAGTCAGAGTTGGTTCATGAATTTGGTCCAAATCATGGAATTTAAGTTCACATTCATTCCCAATAATGGAATGTGACTATTCAAAATAGGCGGTTCGTGTTCAAGCTCTATAGTGATAGGAATCAGTGTTGGCTTTGGAATTGGGTCCAAATCGTGTAAGGATACCGGAGTCATCATAGATTCAAAAAGTGGAACTGAATCACAACATTGGGAATCGATGTCACATTCATCTTCAAGTTCAATCTCATTGAAATAAAAATTTGCCAATTTGTCAATGGGTAGATATTGATCAAGTTTAAAGTTTTGTGGTGAAATTGAATCTTGGTTAAAATTTTCAAGATACCATGATTCTTCGTCAATATGGTTAGGAGAATCAGGAATGGCTGAAAATGTGTTAAGTAGAGTTTCCTCATTCCTACCATTAATTGTGTTAACTAAATGACTTATATTTTTTCTAGCCTATTAAGAGATTGGGTAACATTATTTTTGAACTGAATCAGGTCTTCCGTACTCTTTTCTAAGTCAATAGGTTCTTCTTGCTGTGGTTGGACTTGAAAATTATATTAAGGATCTTGGATTTGGGAATTGTTTGGGAGACTTGAGTTCAACTGAATTTGCACTTGTCATGTGGACTTAAGAAAGGCTTCTAAACTCTTTTCTAAAGAAAAATTTTCTTCTATAGGTTGGTCTTGGTATGGAGTATATGAAGCTGTTGTTTGTAAGGTTGTTGATAGTAAGACTTGGGGGAGTTGTATCCCCACTGACTTGGAGACGAGTGGTGATGATTGTCTCATTTTTGTTCATAATACTGGGATTGGGGCATATTTTGATTCGGATAAGACCAATCTGGCGTACTTGATTAGTTAAAGTTATGTAACACTGAGTTGGTAATATCTGAATTGAAAGTGGTTGGGGGGAAGTATGGATCACTATATGCATTGAAAAAATTATAATTGTAATCCATATCATAAAAAAATAAAACAAACAAATAAATAAACAAAAGAAAGAACAATCTAGCCTAAGTTAGGGCAGACCTCTAGGCCTAGACGACTTCTAACTGTTAATTATTCATGGAAGATATATTGCAGAAGCTAACCACAAGTTACTAGGCCAAGTAGGGGCAAGATTGGTCGGAGATATCCGCACTTAAAGCGGCGGGCCTAATTATACCAAATCACCAGCCTTCGGGGTTTCGCCCCTCAATCCCCAGCCTTTGACACCGATTTGGTAAGAGTCAACTTTTAACAACTTTCTCCTTAGGTCAATCCCTATTTGAGTCCGAGATGTCCCTAGGGCCAACGTCTACTCAATTTTAAATTAGGCTGGGTTAGTGAGTGAGGAGATGGTTTGTGGGCTAGGGGAGGGTAATGACTTTCTCACCTTATCTTGTTTAAGGATATGCCCTTAATCTTTTTAGTGCAATATACAAGTATAAAGTTAAAGGTAACACTCAAGTAATATGAATTACTGAAATATGTTTCCTAAACTATATGCAATGTACACATACCTTTGCTCTAGTGCTCTTCAACAGTAATGTAAAAAGTAAACAAATTAGACACGTGCCTTAAGATGCAAGAGTCTAATTGTTTTTTTAGCATTTACAAGCAACCATGTTACTGTTGAGGTTAAAAACATGTACAGAGTGAGTTAAACAGACAAACTAATAACTGTAGAGAGCTAATTCTCTAAAACTCAAGCAGCCTGCAAGAAACTACAGTTAGTAGTTCACCATGGTTGTGGGCTCTGATGTTGTGTCTTCTTAGACAGAGACACAGAGTAGCAATATGTCCACTGTAACTTCTAATTTTCTGAAATTAGCTCTTGTACACCAAAATAGAAAAGAAAAAGAGTTAAATCATTAAAGTAAATCAAAAAGAAAAGAAACTAACCGTCCTTCCTCGGCAATGATGCCAAAATTTTTGATCGAGCCAGACCTGTACACAGAAAAATACAGAGTTTAGGAACAGTGCTAGGTCCTCAATTTTACCGTGTAGCCTAGGGCTAACGGGTCGTGATCCACATGGAGGGACAATGATGGAAGCGTTGTGTAAGTTTCTTTCTTTTAATTTAGTAAAACTAGTTAATATTTATCTTCTCAGTTTTATAAAGAGAAACTAAAAATAGTTAAGATAATCTAAGAAGGAGATGGTAGAAGAAGAGATGGTGTTGTTGTTGTTGTTGTTTTAATTACAAAAGAAAAGGAAACAGATAAATAAAAGTGTTGGTACAAAAATCAGAAATAGAAAGAAATAAAAGAAGAACACTTACCTCTACCGTTTGAATCACAATGAAAATTACCTTGAAATAAAGCAAATCAATAGAGGAGAGTAAATAAAGCAGGGTTTCGGCGAGATCGAGCACAGTGAAGAAAAGTGAGAAACCTCCATTGATTGTCACATTTAATATAAGTTTCTTAGAAAGGATTACAATAGTATCACTCTATAATAACTCTTCCTCTCTTTTAATCATGTAACTCTCTCTAACCTAAGCTAAAATAAAAATAAAAATTACAATGAAGAAGAAAAGAAAAACTAAGCTAAAGCTCTCTCTGAGATGGTAGCCAATCTGCCTTCGACGTTTAAGGGTATTTATAAGAGAAAAACAGAAAGATAGGAAGTATACGAAGATAGGGGATTTGGCTATTTCTAAATTTGAATCCTCCGCTTATCTCTAAACTTGATTTGATTTATCCAGAATTTTATGTGAAAATTCAATTCTGATCTGCAGCTTGTTGGCTTGTTAATTATTAAATATGACTTATCAGACAATAGAATTAGAAATAGTGGTCAACACAACAATTGTAGCCCTTTAAACTTTCTTTCTGGATCATCTTGAATCATTAGATTTGAATCGGTAGCGAAAGGTATGATTAAACTACTAAAATGTGTCCAGTCTAAATCTGACTCTAAATTGATTTAGAACTCTGAATTTGATTTCCCACTTATCTTCAAATATGATTGCTTCATCTCATCCGTTGATCTTCTCTCTATCCTTTTGAATTTTCAATTTGTCTTCTAGAATTGATGACATATCCATTTATCTTCAGCGAAATCGATTTGGTTTTCAAAAATTTATTTTTTCTTTTGAATTTTGATTGGTATTATCTCATCTGATTTTACCCGGTCTTCAGATAAGATGGCTTCTAGAAACTCTGAATTTGAATCGATCTCTTTTGATTTGAACTTTTGGATTAAATTGGATAGAATTTGTGCTTATCTTCTCTCTATCATATCCTGTATGATTTGGATATTAAGACAAGTAAGTTTATAAGATTTATTACAGAATAAATGTAGGAATGCAATAACAATTATGTAATGTATGTGTCCAAACAGAGTGCATTAGTCGACTAATTTTAAGAATTAGTCGACTAATTTCAAGAATTAGTCGACTAATGATATGAACTTAGTCAACTAATAGGGGTCTTTTCTGAAGCAGAATCAGTTTTCTTTTCAGGCGCAGATTTTCTTTTCTGGTAGAGTATGAATAGGACTCAATTTCTATTCAATGAAAGACTTTTTGTAAAGATTAAAGAATCTATAATTCTTTTAGATCAAGGAGATCAACTCTTACTAGGATTGATCAAGATTCTTCAAGCATCCAATGGTCTAGATCATCTCATAGTCCAAATAGGAGTTGTATTGTGAAATTCTATAAATAAAGGTTGTAACCTAGGATTTTGGGGAACAAAAGAGCAGAAGAAAGTTGTAGTGAATAACATTGTAAGACCCTAAAAAGCCAAAAAGACCCAAAAAAATCAAGAATGAGAGGAGCAAGGTAACTGTGCTTATAGAGAAGGTATACTTGTCATGCCTCGCTTCGCAAAATATGCTGGAGCGGAGATGGGATGAGAGTCAGCGATGCATATACGTAAGAAAAATACCCTATTCATATGCGCTAAGCCTTAAGTAACCCGAACAAGTTATATGAATCTACTAAATTGAATTACTGTCACTGCAATATCACATTTAAGCATCCATACATGATAATACATGAAATAAGAAATGAAATAGAAGCAAAGTCTGATATACAAGAATCAAAGAAATTATAGAAATATGAATAAAAAGGAGGGCAAGAATACCAGAGTAGATAGAGAGAAACTCCAGACTCCTCATGAAGCGTACGATCTCAACGAACACCTGATCAATAGAAGAAAGTATCCAATTTGGATGTGCAAATCTAGGGTCTCAGAAAGCGACCCAATGAATGTGTAAAAAAAGGGAAGGTGCTCATGTATATAAACAGTGTGTACAATAATAACATGCTAAACTGTAAATAAAAGATAACTGAATAATAACATGGACAAGTTTGTAGGTAAAAGAATACCACTGATAAAACAAACAACTGATGTCAAGATGTATAATCTAGCATATGTTACAGTCTGGTTGGTTATTATTAAACTAACTAATGTAGTACTTAACTGTGTCTCATATCACAGCCGTTTTCTCACATATCAAACAAGATTATCATTATTGTAACTTCAACCAATGTATTGCATGTGTTTTGGAAGGGTACCGTGCATGCCCAGTATCACGGTCTAACATTCCTGGCACTGAACCAGGACAGACCACATGACTCTAATAACTGAAGACCACAGCCCCACACAAAAAAATAACTGGTTTGGTGCCGTAATCCAGGAAAAACCCTAATAACTGAAGACCACAGCCCCACACAAAAGAGTAGCTGGTGTGGCGCTGTAGTCTGGGCATAGCCAAAATACTGAGGACTGAATAGGTAGGTAGCTAATACTACCTTGGTTCTCCATGATGGAATCTAAACTTGGTATATCATAGAGAATCTCTCAGACAAGGTCGCTAAAGTTTGTCTGACCCAGACGACTCTCGAAGGACAGGTGTGGTAGCTCTTCTTCGACGGTGTATCTAGAACGGGTCCGTGAGGAAACATCATAGCAGGAGTAGGGGTAGTCCTTGTCTCTCCACAGAACTACGTGATCCCTCGTGCATTCTCATTAACTTAGCCATGTTCCAACAACGTAGCGGAATACAATGCTCTTTTGATCGGAATGCAAATTGCCGATGAGATTGGCGTTAAAAATCTCGAAGCATACAGTGACTCTAAACTCATCGTTAACCAAGTTCGCAGGTAGTACAAAGTTAGACATGAAGACTTAGTACCCTGTTACAACGTAACTATTCACATAGCTGAGAGATTTAAAAACTTTTTTATCGATCATGTGCCTCGTCAGTAAAATGCGCATGCAGATGCACTGGCCTCTCTCACTGCTTTCTTAGCTCTTCCAGCTGGAGTAGTAGAGAAAATACTTGTCTACAATCACGACTTGTATTGCCCAAGAGTCGCTTTTGAAGATCACCAAAAGCCGACAGGAGACTGTCAAGCCGAAGAAGCTCTAGAGACTTCAGCAGCTCCAGAGCCCAGGGATTGGCGATTCCCGTACATCGACTATGCATTGTATGATATCTTGCCTGAGGATCCCAAAGAGGCGGCTGCCATTAGAAGGAAAACTCCCAAATTTTACTACAATGCGATCACGCGAACACTGTATCGGCGATCGCATGATGGGATCCTCCTCCGCTGCCTGTCACAAAAGGAGGCACAGGAAGTACTCAAAGAAGCGCATGACGGCTTATGTGGAGCTCATCAGCCTGGTCCGAAGCTTGGAGATCGACTCTGAAGATTGGAATATTATTAGCCTAAGATGATCCTTGACGCCATTACTTACGCCAAACGATGTCATGCCTGTCAGGTCCATGGTGACTTCATCCATCAAGCACCAGGATGTCTTCGCTCTACAACCTCAACCTGGCCATTTGAGATGTGGGGAATGGACGTGCTTGGCCCTATCAGCCCACCTTCATCCAAAGGACATCGATTCATCTTAGCTATAACCGAATATTTCTCTAAATGGGCTAAAGCTATTCCCTTTGAGGGAGGTAAAAGCATCTGACGTGGTCAAATTCATTAAACATCACGTCATTTACCGCTTTGGTGCACCACGATGGATTGTTTATGATAATGAGCCCCAGTTCGTCAGCTAGACTTTTCAGAGGTTCTGCAACAAGTTCAGGATCCAGAGCATATTTTCAACGGCATACTATTCAGTAGCCAACGGCCTTGCAGAAGCTTTCAACAAGACTATTGGAAAACTTCTTAAGTCTCGAAAAGCCAACGTGACTGGGACGACAAGTAGGTGAATGCTTATGGGCCTATCGCACGACGGTTCGAACCCCAACGAAAGCTACACCATTCTCCTTGGTATATGGGTGTGAAGCCATACTCCCACTGGAAATCCAAATTCCATCTCCATGCATCGCGTTGATGGTAGAGATGACAAATGAGGAGAAGCATCGACTGCGACTCCAAGAGCTGGAGGCTTTGGACGACAAACGCCTACAAGCTCAACAACAAATAGAGCTCTATCAAGCTCGAATTGTCATAGCCTTCAACAAGAAAGCCAAAGAGCGGACTTTCAAGAAAGGTGACCTTGTCTTAGCCGTCAGAAGACCCATGGTAATGACACATAAGACAAAAGGGAAATTCCAGCCTAAATAGGAATGACCATTCGTAGTGGAGTCGGTCTACTCGAATGGAGCATACCGTCTTATAACCCTAGACGGTGATATGCTCATGATGCCGATAAACTGCAGGTTCTTGAAGAAATACTATCCTTGATAGCATTCTTCTCTTGACCAGGTTAATACTACACTTCTGATCAAAATGCCAGATCCGAGATGTTTGGAAGAACGCCAAAGAAGAGTTTTTCTTTCTTCCTCCACTGGATCATATCATGGTCGATCAGTGTCGAGCCGATCGAGCGCTGGTTACATCATAATGCATGATGTAAATATTGAAGAAGAAACAAAGTGCAAGACTTCGGTTTTAGCTTGGTTACTCTTCTATGGACATCCGACGCCTCCAATGGCTAAGGATAGAGGAAAATGTTAGCTTTTAAGTCCAACATAAGTCTTCGACAACTCATCATGCTGAGGGGAATAGCATGGCTAGCCCAACTCAAACGGTAGTTGGTAAAGGCACACCAAATCCGTTGATAGCTGAGGGCTTGCTAAAAATCCTAAGGGACTTGGTCCTATCCTCCCCTCTAAAATCTCCTACCAATTCTCATCCACAGAATGGTAGGACCACAAAAACACCTGAATTCATTTCTTTAACAAAATAAGCTGGGACTTGTCATGTTAACAGTAAACCTCGACAAACCAGATTTCCCGATCCCCAGTGGATTCACTAAAGTTAATATTAAACCTCTGACAATAAAAATCCTTGTTGTTATGTAACCACTAATGGCGAATCTCCTATGTCTCTAGGAAATCAACGATTGTCACATTAATACTAAACCTCTGACAATTTATTTCACTCTCCACCAAAATCCCCTACCAATTCTCTTCCATAGAGTGGTAGGTCCACAAATACAATCATTGTTATGTTAATACCACACCTCTAATAATGAAAAGTTCAGTACTCCCCAGCGAGTACAAACTTCACTTGTCTCTCCTCTACATGGAGTCAGAAGTCTTCAAAATTGCTCCAATCGCAAACAATTCTTGTCAAGTTTAAAATTACACCTCTGACATTCTAAATTTCACTTGTCAATTCTCATCAATAGAATGACAAGTCTTCAAAATTGCTCCTATCGCAAACCAATTCTTGTCAAGTTTAAAATTACACCTCTGACATTCTAAATTTCACTTGTCAATTCTCATCAATAGAATGACAAGTCCTCAAAATTGCTCCTATCGCAAACCAATTCTTGTCATTTTTAAAATTACACCTCTGACATTCCAAATTCCACTTGTCGATTCTCATCAATAGAATGACAAGTCCTCAAAATTGCTCCTATCATAAACTAATTTCAGTCAAGTTAATATTAAACCTCTGACTAATTACTGTTAAGTTTTACACCACACCTCTGACAGTGATTAAGTTGCTATCAAGTTCAATTTTAAACCTCTGAAAGGCATTTTTTCTCAAGCTTCCATATTGAAGTTGAGATGAGCGATGCTAAGTTTAACATCACACCTCTAGCATCCAGTCCATTGTTAAGTTTAACAATACACCTATGATAATGACTTTCCCTCAAACTTTCATATCGAAGTCGAGATGACTAATGCTAAGTTCAACATTACACCTCTAGCATTACTCCCACTGCCAAGTTTAACACTACACCTATGACAGTGATGTTTTCAGTTTTCCTAAATGAAGCTGAAATTCTCGTGGAGCTAAGTTAACATCACATCTCTTAGTTCACGTTCTTTTCAAGTTAATACCACACCTCTGATAAGATCTAATTCAACCCGTTAGGTTAATACCACACCTCTGACGGTAAAGATTCTAAATCCCCAACGGATTTAGATTCACTTGTCATTCTCATCATAGATTGGTAAGTACACAGAAACCATCCCACTCCTGTCAAGTTAATATCACACCTTTGACAGTAATTTTAAAATTTTCTTCTCGGCTTGCTAAGTAAATATCACATTTTTGCAAGCCAAGAGTTCCTACTTCTATTTGTCTGATTTTCAATGCAAAAAAGGAATTCATGACATATAAGAAGATAAGAAAAAGTGTCACTTTTATTGATATTCAAACATATGAAAGTGATACAAGATGCTCTCTTATACAATAAGATTGAGTGTTACAACAAAGGAGTACAAAGAAGTCCCTCTCACCCAGTGAAAGGTTGCACTCACTCCTTAAAACATTTACACCGCTCCAGATACAAGATGTTTGAAAGAGCGTTGAAGAAAGACCCCTTTCTTCCTCCATTGGATCATATCATAGTTGATCAATGTTGAGCTGATTGAGCGCTGGTTACATCATGATGCATGATGTAAACATTGAAGGAGCTTATCGCCGATTGTGGACAATGGTTTCTCTCGAGGTCAAAATGCAGAGGAGCATTCTGATTCCACCCGACCAACTAGTGTGAGCCGTAATCCTTCACTTAATGGCAGATTTTGCCACCAAAGAGCTAGATCTTCCTTAATCAAAATTGACAAAGGAAGGATTCGAGACCTTACTGGTGGCAAAGGAAGGATCCGAGACCTTACTGGTGGGCAGATTTTTTTCACCAAAAAGCTGGATCTTCTTTGATCAAAATTGGCAAAGGAAGGATCTGAGACCTTACTGGTGACATCCTCTTTCCTGTGGCCTTCAAGGACACCATACCCACTACCATACCCACCACCATACTCACTGTGACCATGAACACGGATTCAAGAAGATGAGAAGGCCAAGTGAAGACTTCAAGAAGATGAAGACTTGTGTCTAGGTGTTAGAGATTTTAAGTAAATGATAGAATAGTTGGTATTGCTCAAGTATATATACACACACTCTTGACGGATATCTCGAGAGTTTGAGCAGGCTGGCTGGTTCAAATAGTCTCCTATGAACCAAGCTTGCCCATGAACAGGAACTCTGATTCCCCGAGTGCTCGCTAATCGAACAAGCTGGCTGGTCGAAATATTCTCCCATGAGCCCAGCGAAGATGCGGAAGACTGACTGAGACTGCCAGAACCTGCAAGAAGTAAAAAACCAAAAGGTCAAAATTCTGTTAAGGCAGAAACAGAAAAGCTAAAGGGCAGACGTGAGACTGAAGTTGTGAACTTCAGACGCGGAGTTGACCAGTGCAGATCTGAAGGCGGTCTGGTGTTAGACCTGCGTCCAAGATATAAGACGCGAGGTAACTCAGACACAGAGTTCGCCACAGCCGTGTTTGGGATACAGGGGTTGCCACATCCAAATTCAGAGGTCTCAAAAAAGTTAGAATTCTCTAAGTCAAGAACCTCAAACACAAGCATCATGTACAAAGCTCACGTTTCAAGATCTGAGCACAGAGTTTATTACACTCATGTTCAAAGGATTTGTGACTTAGAGTTTAAAGTCAGTCAGCTAGCGCTTCATCAAGAAGTCTGAAAGACGCGACTTCTGAACACGGGCGCATCAATCAGATTTCAAGAGAAGATCAAGAGATCGAATTTCTTTAATGGACTGGAAAACAGAATCTCAGTGGGGCTGAGAATTTCACGGCGACAAATGGTTCCTACCCGGGGAAGAATTCCCTAGAAATTGAACTTTATTCATCAAGGCGCGACCGTGAAAGCACTTAAAGCGATGCTTTTTGATCTTAAAATCACTTGACAGTGATAATCTTTGGAGAAGATTAAAGGAAAGCATGGAAGCTTTGAGTTCTTGCTGTTCATTGGGACACATCCCCTTGAAGGGAAGATAGACAAATCAAGACGAAGACCCTCAGAGCGCATGCTCTCAAAGGGAAACAGTCTAAATAATAGACTGTTAAGGAGGTGAGGCCTATTTATAGGCAAGCCATAAGGTCTGTAATTAATGGCATAAAAATCAAAGCCATCGGCCTTAAATACCTGCACGAGTATTAAGTCCAATAAGGAGCTGACACGTGGATTGCCACTTTGGGAAACATCAAATAACACAAGTCCCCAATCGTCAACGCCGACTTGGCATTAAAAGATCCAACAAGATCTTTAAGACGGGTTGCATGTGAAGCCTTGGGAGCTGCATCCTGGAGTTCGCGCCTATTTACAGGAAATAAAGGCTGCGTCCTAAAGTCCGCGCTCTTATACGGACTTAAAGGCTACGTCCTTTCTTAAAGAACCACAGCCGCATCTCCCTATCAAGAGTCGCGTCATCTCAGTGATTCAGAAGCGCGTCTCCAGGACAATGCCCCATAACAATTCAGAGTTATTTCCTGAAGTTTGCGAGACTTGAGGGCTGCGTCTTGAAGTCCGCATTTTAACAGACTCAAGGGCCGCGTCCATGAATCCGCGTCCTTTCATAAGCCTAAAAGCCGCGTCCCTTTTATCAAAGAACGCAAATTCACACCTCAGAATCACGCCGCTCTTAAGCCAGATCCGCGTCCCTGCCAAACAACTAAGATTTGCGCGTCTCTCTTGATGAGCCTGAACTGCGTCTCCATTAATGAGTCAGAGTCAAGTTTCTCATATCCGCGTCCCCACTGCAAATGAGAACCGCGTCTCGCTCAAGAACTCAATACAGCCCGAGTTTATTATTCATGGTCGTACCCTATCAAAACGACTAAGGACTGCGTTTTCCCAAACAGTCAAGGAGTGCGACTATGAAAACTGAGTTCATCGAGGCAGCAAAGAGTCCAAAAGGATAACGATGAGACAAAATTTTGAGAACTTTTATTATTTGACTAAAAAATGATAAAAGTAACATAAACACTCTTATTTGACAAATGGAGTGTTACAAAAAAATGGGACGATACAAAAAGGAAAAGAAGGCTAATAATCCTGCTTCATCAAAGAATGGATTTATTCCCGGAGGCGATGCATCTCGTGCTGACATGCCCTTTCAGCTTCCGCCAAGGCTTGGACCCGCAACTCTTCCTCGGACAAAAATCTCTTCATAGCCAGTTGTGCCTGAAGAGACTCCAACCTGGAGGATGAGCAGCAAGGTTTTCTTGAGCCTGCGTCCTGGCAATTTCTACCTCTTCCAGCCTTTTTTTAGCAACAACATGTTTCTGCTCATTGACTTCAATCAAGGCTTACGCCTTAGCAATAGTAATCCGAGCAGTGGCGATAACTTGCTCTGCACTTTGGATGACGACTTCAGATTCCTTTGAATTGCCAACTAGTCTTTGGTAGTCAGCTTGGAAGTGCTAGAGATGATGAGCTTCTTCAGCCATTTACTCCTCTATCTCTTTTCGCTCGTGTTCTTGAGTGGCAAGGAGCTTACCTAGCATCGACTGAGCCTCATCCATTGAGCTAGCATTCTCTAGGGTCTTCAGCTCTTTCAGGTAGCTCCCCAGTTATTCAACCAGCACCAGATACGCCCTAGCCTACGAAGGACTCCCAGTATGACTGATGTTCTCGATCTGATTCTCGAGAAGCATCCGGGCAAACTCGAAGGAACTGCCCCCAGAAAGGACCAAGTCGATACAAGACTTCATGGAAGTAAAAAATTGTCACACCCGCTAGCTCTTCCATGATGTCATTAGCTGGAGATAACCCTGCTGATGTACTCCTGGACCCCCATTCCATGACAGAATGAGAGACGAGAACAAATTCAATTTGTGCAGGGGTGGGGCCGACAACAGGCTTGTCCGACACTGAGGTCGATGCCAATACCTCCAAGACGGTTGTTGTTGTTACAGCTTCCACTGCAACAGAAGCAACAACAAACTCCACGGCACTGGATTCTCCGGCTGAAGTTTGAACTGTGCTATCTTCTGCGCTAAGGCTTGCCGCAGGATCCTCCACTTGAGCTACCCCAGTGCTCTCTGTAAACCATAACAATAAATGTCAGTGGTAATGATGAAAAGGAAAGTATCCAACACATCAGTATTCTCTTTCCACATTGAGGATCTGAAGATGGAAAATCCCTGGATAAGCCATTTGGGGATGAGGGCTCCCCAACCTTGGCGGTTGCACCCTCATGAGGCATTTCGGTAGCGAAAGCTTCGAGGCCCTCCTGCTGGACCAGCTCCTGAATCATCTTCTCAATATGGGAAGAAGTTGTGGCTTCACTATCGACAGCCAGCCTTGTAGAGAAAGTAAAAAGGAAATGTTAGAACTCATTCCTAACTTGATGGAGAACCAGTTCAGGAGGACAAAGGAAATACCTTCAATAGCGGCAATCCTTTCTATCGGCGAAACCATCACAGGAACGTATCCCTGTATCTCTTCCTATGAGATATGCGAGAATTTGCTTGTGTCAGGAAGAGCGGGTTAATCGCCAAAATCAACTTCCTCGCCAGAATAATATCCATGTTCTTCGGATAAGGAAGACGATAACTCAACACAGGAGGTCTCAGCGATCGAAGCTTTACCATGAGTACCCCCGTAGTAGGGCTGGGTTCGTAACCCGCGAGGTGGGCATCAATACACTGGGAGACCCAGGTTGCTGCACCTCCACCCTTCTCCCATGAGCTGAACGAGGTCTAGGCTGAGTCGAGACTCCTGGAATCTCAACATCATCCTTCCTCACCAAGACGACTTCGGGTCGCTCGACCTCTTCAGCTATGACAGGTTCACTATTATAGTTCATTTTTGCATCATCTTCCACCTCTATACTATGCATAAATCAATAAAAATCTGTTTTTTACTCTTTTTCTCTCTATTTTTGCAGGTCCATATTTTAATGGAGAGAGGCCCACAAATCCATGCAATAATCAAGAATAAAAGGGGATTAATTCAAAGCCCAAAAAGAAGCCCAAGAGTTGAGCCCAGGATCTGGAATCACCCACGCATCCAGTCAGCATTCTAGAAGATCCACATGGCCAACAACCTGCAACAAACTCGCAACAGAAATCGTTGGCGCAACGGCCAAGATTCTGCCGTGGAAACGCGGCTCTGGCCGCGGATCCGCGGCAGTTATCTGGCCGTTGAGCCAGCGATTGATCCCCAGCTGTCTGATTCTGGAACCTTCTTCTCCTGAGGCCTATAAATAGACCATCAGGGCTAGTGCAAAAAGGGAGGAGAGAATAGAGGAAAGAGCTTGTAATTTTTGGTTTTTCTCTAAGTTTTTAGTGCTCTTAGTCTTCTTCTTCCTCCTAGAAATTCTGCAAGAGAGAGATAGTGAGAGAGTGAAAGCTTGTAATCAAGGGGTGACAACTTGAAGCAAAGCAAGGATTAATCCAATCTACTTTCTCTTCTATTGCAATTTCTAGCACTTTTCATTACTTGCTTTATTTCATTCAAGCTTTACTTTCATAGCATGATGTCTTGTTGTTTTCTCTTTATTGTAATGGATAGCTAACTTCTTCTAACATGACTAGCTAACAACTAATCTTGCTAACTTCTAACTCTTGGGTGAATGCTAATTCTTAATCTTGCAAATGTTGAGTCTTTTTCATCCCCGATGGGTTACTTTCATTCTTGGCAATCTCTTGTTGTAATTCTCCATATGATTCATGTGTGCCTCATTTAGAGCCTTGTCTTAGAACAAGTGCCTTGATGGAACATGGAGATGGAACACCAAACATATGCTATTTGTTCTACAACTTTCTTACTTCAATGCTAACTTGTTGTATGGCCTTGAATGTCTAATGAATTTTGTATCTTCTTCCTTAGCATCCCTTGAGTGACACTCCCCGATTCCACCATGAAATTCTATCTTGAGAGCCGATGAAATCAATGAGGCAACAAGACAAGTCCAAGATGATCACCCATCCATCAAAGGGGAAAGTAACTTGACCAACAAGCAAGACAAACACTTGCCGATGAATCAACATGAGGCATGCTTCACCCTAACGGAGATTAGTAAGTTAGCAAGTTAGTAAGGTTAGCTAGTCATGGCTTTTCCATTCTAAAAGTCTTTTGCAAGTTTTCTCTACTTTAGTTTTCTTCCTAAAGCAATTCTTGTTTTCAAATTCTTTTCATTCTCTTTTCATCATTTTTACTTTCATGTACAAAACCACAACCAATTCTTTCACCTATTTTTTCATGTCTTTTTCATTCTTTTGAAACAAAGAAGAACTTTCGTTTGTCTTTCTTCAACATCAAACCGTAAAGCTTCCATCGCGAGCTCTCCTTGTGGATTCGACCCGTATAGCTTATGCTACTACGGTGATTTGGAAAGGAGTACATTACACATTGTGAATACACTTCGGAGTGATTAAGCACCTAAGGTTGACTCTAAACCTTCTCTCTTTTGTTGAATATCTATGTGAATTCTACTCAACTCTCCTCTCTTTCCTTATCAAATTTTTGGCGCCGTTGCCGGGGAGAGCAACGGTTTTGATTCAATTGAAGCACTAAACGAACTTTCTTCTCTGTTGCAGGTTACAGGTGAAGAAACAGGAAAACTAGCATTGCAGTGACATATAAGTGGCCCTGGGCCTCTACTCTAGAAAGCAGAGACCAGTTGACCTCTGATTTGCCGCGATTCCACGGCCAAAGCCGCGGATCCGCGGCAAAGAGGAGTGAACTACTAACAGTTTTCTGCAGGGTTGCTTGCTCTGCAAAATATAGCTGCTGCAGTACTTAATTCTTGTATGCTTCACCATATTCCTGCTAATAATCAATAGTAAAATATTGGTTGCAAAGTTAAAAATTGATTAGACATTTGCATTTCTAGGCATGTGTCTTTTCAATTCATTTACTTTACTGTTGAAGAGTGCTGGAGCAAGGTACGTGCGCATTGCATTTTGACTAGGACTCACTTCTTGGTTGATTTATATCGCTTT
Source organism: Agave tequilana (assembly GCA_038442645.1). Taxonomy (NCBI): domain Eukaryota; kingdom Viridiplantae; phylum Streptophyta; class Magnoliopsida; order Asparagales; family Asparagaceae; genus Agave; species Agave tequilana. The sequence continues at coordinate 73,633 of JAVJIF010001818.1, forward strand.
GAGTGAACTTTGTTTGCTTATACTGTACACTTGCACCAAACTGATTTTAAGGGCATCACCCCATGAATAAGATAAGGTGGGGGATTTCATCACCCTTTCCTTGGCCCAAAAATCATTTTCCAAGCACTCACAATCCCAAGCTTTTAATAAAATCTGATAGACGTTGGCCCTAGGGACATCCGGATTCAGTAGGAGATCGGCTGAAGTTGGAAGTTATTTTTTTTATTCATACTCCGGTGAAATCAGTGTCTAAGGCTGGGGATTAAGAGGTTAAGCCTCGAAGATACCGTGGTTTGGCGTAATTAAGGCCCGTTGCTTACGCACGGATACCTCCCATCGTATTTTGCCCCTACCTGGCTGATTAGCTGTGGTCTGATTCAAGCAACAACCTTCTTTGGTTCATCGAACAGTTAGGAGTCGTCTAGGTCTAGGTATCCTAGATAGCTTGTGATTGATTTTTCTTTTATTGTTTGTTATTTTCATTTTTTCTTTTCGCTGGTGTGATCGGTGAACGTTGTTTGTGACGGTATATGCAAAAGTGGTACCGGGATTCAGATTCTGCAAGACTTGTTAGATTTTCTACACTTGCACATACACCACCACTTGACACAATGGAAAACAACGTTTCGCTTCAAGATCGATTCTACCCGATTCGCACTTCGCTTCCGTCATGCATTCTTCTCCCTGAACCCAATGGAAATCATTTTGAGCTGAAACCATAATTCATCAATACACTTCCCCGATTTCATGGTCTAGAGTCTGAGGACGCATACTTCTTCATTCGAGAGTTTGAAGAAGTATGTGTAATGATGAGAATTTCCCAATTGACTGAGGATGCTGTTAGGTTAAGGTTCATACCTTTTGCGCTGAAGGACTTAGCTAAGAAATGACTTTACAATCTTCCCGCCAGTTCGATATCTTCATGGGAAGATTTTGTAAAAGTTTTTCTTAAGAAATTTTATCCCATTCACAAGACAGCTCTCATGAGAAAAAACATCATGCAATTCAAGCAAGAATCACACGAACCCTTCTGGAAGTATTTTGAATGCTTTAAAGACCTTCTAGCCCAATGTCCTCATCACGGCATAGAGAAATGGCGTCAATGCCAAATTATCTATGATGGACTAGATTACCAAACGAAAACACTCCTTGAATCCATGTGCCAAGGAGAATTTTTGAAGAAAGATGAGAATCAGGGGTGGGATCTCTTTGAAGCTTTTGCTGAGAAAACCATTCAGTGGGAGTCATGCCCAGATAAACCCACTCCCACTACTTCCAGAACCGGTATGCATTCCATAGAATCCTCTATAGCTGCTGAAGCCAAGATCACACAATTAATGAAGAGGATAGAACTGCTTGAATCACGGGAACATTCTGCTGTTAATCAGGTCAACCCATCACCTATGGTCAAACCGGGTTGCACCTTTTGTCATGACCTTAACCATGTATTTGAGGAGTGTCCAGTATATCAGTCTCAACTTTATCAGGAGAATACGAATGCCACTTTCACCAGACCCAATCACAATCCACACTCCAGTACATACAACCCGGGATGGCGAAACCATCCAAATCTTTCGTGGAGTCAGTCTGGTCCTGAGCAACATAGGCCACCATTTCCACATCCATATAATGCTCAGCCTCCTCAACACAGTCTCAATCGTAATTCACCGAATTTTCATCCATATCAAAGTCCACCACAATCATAATCCTATCAGAGCCCACCACACTATCAAACATACTTCCAGTCTCCATATCACCAACATCCACCCCAGAATGATTCAGATGACAAACTATCAAAGTTGGAAAAGATGATAGAAACCTTAATGAAGAACCATCAACAGGATATGAACAAAGTACAGGTCCAAATTGGGCAACTGAATAATTCTTTCAATGAGAGACAAAAAGGAATGTTTCCAAGTCAGCCAATGCCCAATCCCAAAAATCACTTCCCTTTGCATGAAGTGGAAGACATAGGCCCAGTCATTGCAACGCTATTCATATCCTGAGATCTGGAAAACATGTAGATAATAGGGTTTCTACTCAACCATCCCATCCAGTACCAAGTCAACCCCTCCAGTTCCAGTACAACCAACTTCTGACAATCCATCCTCTAGTGCAGAGCCATCAACTTCAAAAGCCAAGGGAAAAGAAAAAGTCGATGAGCAACCTTACAAGCCTAGGGCACCATTTCCAAATAGGCTTACAAATCACAAGTTGAATGCTCATATGGAGAAGATACGAGAAATGTTTAACAAGGTCCAAATCAATGTCACTCTTCTTGATGCCATACAACAAGTGCCATCATATGCAAAATTCTTAAAGGAAATGTGCACCAAGAAGAGGAAAACACAAGTCCCTAAGAAAGTCTTCCTGGCATCACACATCAGTGAGTTGTTCACTGGGCCCATTCCTGTCAAATACAAGGACCCAGGGAGCCCGACCATATCTTGTGTCATAGGACAGACTACCATCAATAGGGCACTACTTGATTTGGGGCCAGTATCAATCTCCTGCCTTTTTCTGTGTACCAACAATTAGGGTTAGGGATCTCCGCCCGACCCAAATGACGATACAACTGGCTGATCACTCTGTCAAGAGACCCAAGGGGGAAATTCACGATATTCTTGTCAGAGTTGGGGAGTTCATTTACCCTGTGGATTTTGTAGTTCTTGAGACACAACCTGTGTCTAATACCAATCATAGGGCTCAAACTCCTGTCATCTTGGGACGACCATTCCTGGCTACAGCAAATGCCATCATCAATTGTAGGAATGGGTCAATGAGGATAACTTTTGGTGACATGACAAGAGAAGTGAATGTCTTCAGCATGCAACCTCGTAGGATAAAAGATCAAACATTCGAGGTTAACTTTGTCAGGAATAATTGTGAGGAGAAAAGAAAAGATGAGTCACAAGTTTGTGATTCTCTTGAAGTGGAAAATCCTGTTATCCGAGTACCCTTTCAAAAGGGGAAAGTTGATTTGGATATCTTCACTTTCAGTGAGCCAACTGTGAATGTATCCCATGAGGATATAATTCAAGAACCTCCAATTGATATAACTTTTGAAGACCTCTTCGCTGATGAAATCATGTGTCTGGATGAGCCAACCCGGGGTCGGTTAACTAATTGCACAACTCTGAAGGAAGATGTTGACCTTAGTTTTGAGGATTTGTATGGAGAAGAGCTGGAATTTCTTAACATTGGGAGTAAAAAAATTCAGAGTGAAAAAAGTGGTGATGAAGAAATTTTTAGTGAATTTTGTGGTGAAATGAGGATGAATAACAATGAGCAATTGAAACTGAAAATGCCTAAGGATCAGAAAATAATTGAATTCGTTTCCCAACTGTGCCCGCGCAAACAGACACATTGGAACGATGGGAAACGGGCTAGAGGGAAACGACCAAAGAAAAGCTTAGGCAATGGACACACTTATACATATTCCTTGTAAATAGTTTTTGTACACTTTTTGTAAATAAATATATATAAAAAAAAGAAGAAAATGAGGGACTTTTGTGCAAATTCCTTTAAAAGAGTTCTACAACTTTCAAAATTCAAATCCCTCAAAACCCTAGGTTTCTCCATAACTCTTTTTCCCTAGGGTCAAATTCCTTCTTTCAAAATTTCAAGTCCCTAGGTTTGTAAATATCTTTTTACCTAGGGATAAAAGTGGAACTCCCAATCTTTTCTCTCCTATATATATCATCTTTACCCTACCCCTCTTCCCTCAAACGCAAATTTCCTCCCAGATCCGAACCCTCTCTCCCAAAGCGCCGCCCTCAGAATTTTCCCGAGCCTCTGCTGCCTCCATCCAGCCGCGAATCCGCGACCAGAGCCGCAGATCCGCGGCAATCCTGAGCTTTCTGGAGCGCCGCCAAATTTTCCTCCGGTCGATTTTTCCTTCTGGTGGCGGATCTGTTGCCACATCTCCCAGAATCAGTCCCCTGTGCCCTCTGCAAACCGAACTTTTCCCCACGTACTCCGGGGGTGGTTTGACTTTCCATCTCTCAATTTACTGTTCTAGATTTCAATTGTTACGCATGGCACCTAGTATTTTTTCTGAGAAAGACTTTGGGAAAATATTATGTGATCCGAATGGGTATGGCCATATGTTTCTAGATCGAATTAGGGCTTGGGATTGGTATACGTTAGTGTACGATAACTCTGAGAACGATGCCTTTTATTGTCCCGAATTGGTGACAATGTTCTACACTAATATTGACCATGCATCTGTTGACACACACATATACCAATTCACCGTACACATGCCCTTGGGCGACTTGTTCATCACTCTTCCTCTTCTTGAGGAACACACACATGTCCTCATTCACCCACAGCACAGTGATCCCCTCCCACTGATCGATTATATGACACTCATAGGGGCTCGCTGCACTGAGCAGGACCGTGGGCTTAAGGCCAGCACTACCTTTAGGAACGTACACTGCGTTGGACGCTGGATCCAACGTAACATTTTAGGGCTGGACCACACAACTTCCTTCAACCGCCCGGTGTTGCAAATAATTCACGATTTAATGACCAGGCAACACACGGTCTGCTTAAATAAGGTCATCTTCCACGCGATCATTGCCAACTCCTCCCGCACTCGGGGTGCCAAACACTCCCATCCTATTCTGATTACGCGTCTGTGTAGGGCTTTCCTACCAGACTCCGTATTTGATTCCTTTGACCGAGTGTTTGTGACACCTGAGCGACCCACCAGCTCCTATAACAGCTATTTGCACGCGGTTTGGACTCCTAGTGTCCAGCCCGAAGATATACCGGTGGAGTCCTCTTCGGAGGAAAGCTTAGAGGATGAAGATGAACCTGAATTTTGGCGTCAGGAACCCCCAACCGATTCACGTGCTTTCATGTCCACCATCTGGAAGGGCATGAAGAAAATTTTTAGGTGGCAGGTAAGACTTAGGAAGAAGGTGGAGGAGCAATCCTCTAGGATGGACCGAATTGAGGCGGGGTTGCGGCGATCTCAGTCGGCTGGACCCAGCACCACCGCTGGTCCAAAGAGACGGAGGGAGTGATTTCATACCTTTTACCTATTTCATGCATCTTTTTATCTTGCATACATTGAGGACAATGCATGAGATAGGTATGGGGGGTAGATTCTAACCTAGGATTTTCATTTTCTTTTTAGGCTTTTTATTTTTATTTTTTTTAGGATTTTCGTGTTCTTTTTAGGTTTTTATTTTTTAGATTTTACCTTTCTTTGTAGATTTTTATTTTCTTTTAGATTTTACTTTTTCTTTTAGAAAAATAAAAATAAAAAATATATGAAAAAAAAGGAAATTCTTGATCCATGTTTAAAGAATCAAAGCTTGACTTTAGGGATTAAGGAAGCTCTTAACTATGATTTCTAATTATAAGTTGAAAAGAGGAGTTTTGTTGGATTTTTAGGTTAAGTAAAAAAGGATAAGAAAGATAACTAGATTTTAATTCTTTCTTTAGGATATATACATTAAAAATATTGAGGGATTAATCAAAGACTTTGTGACTTTATTTACATATATATAATAATAAAAAAAAGAAAAAAGAAAAAAAAATATATATATAAAATAACTAAATAAATACTTAGCCACTAATTAAGCTGGTTAGCCGTGCCTCAAGAAGCATGGCAAGTCACGCCTAAAGGTGGTTAAGTCCTTAACCCCTTCGTGGCCTTGTTTACTCGAGTCCTCGAACCCGAGGGATGTTTTCTCATCTGGTGCCCTAGGACCATCTGGTTTGGGAGTCATCGGTAAGAGGCTCGTTCCAAGGGTAAATTAGAAAGCCTAAGGAAGTTAAGGAAATGTAAATAAATAAATATTGTAAATAAAAAAAATATATATTGTTATATATATTAGTAAATAAATAAACTTAGTCTAAGAAAGATCCTTCATATTTATAGATGTATATATACTAGGATTGATGCAAAATCCGGTTTTTGATCTCTTCCTTAAAAACTTAACCTAAGTTGAAAACAAAACTCTAAATAGACGCTTATAAGAGGAATGACAAGTTTAGGGTAACCTGAAATCTATAACTCAAGTAAGAATCTTTAAAACATGGATCAAAATTTTCACTAACACTTTTATTTTTCTTTATGGATTTTGTGGGTGCAATCCGCTGAAAACCCTCAGGAGACAACACTCCTCCTCTAGGGTAACCTAGAGGTTTAACGGCTTATTGCACGTGCTCAGTGCAATCGTGTCACCTACGAAAGTGGTGTAATAATCTAGTTAGGATTTTCTTTTTCCTTTCTTGTTTTGCTCGGGGACGAGCAAAAGCTAGGTATGGGGGTGTGATTATAGTTCATTTTTGCATCATCTTCCACCTCTATACTATGCATAAATCAATAAAAATCTGTTTTTTACTCTTTTTCTCTCTATTTTTGCAGGTCCATATTTTAATGGAGAGAGGCCCACAAATCCATGCAATTATCAAGAATAAAAGGGGATTAATTCAAAGCCCAAAAAGAAGCCCAAGAGTTGAGCCCAGGATCTGGAATCACCCACGCATCCAGTCAGCATTCTAGAAGATCCACGTGGCCAACAACCTGCAACAAACTCGCAACAGAAATCGTTGGCGCAACGGCCAAGATTCTGCCGTGGAAACGCGGCTCTGGCCGCGGATCCGCGGCAGTTATCTGGCCGTTGAGCCAGCGATTGATCCCCAGCTGTCTGATTCTGAAACCTTCTTCTCCTGAGGCCTATAAATAGACCATCAGGGCCAGTGCAAAAAGGGAGGAGAGAATAGAGGAAAGAGCTTGTAATTTTTGATTTTTCTCTAGGTTTTTAGTGCTCTTAGTCTTCTTCTTCCTCCTAGAAATTCTAAAAGAGAGAGATAGTGAGAGAGTGAAAGCTTGTAATCAAGGGGTGACAACTTGAAGCAAAGCAAGGATTAATCCAATCTACTTTCTCTTCTATTACAATTTCTAGCACTTTTCATTACTTGCTTTATTTCATTCAAGCTTTACTTTCATAGCATGATGTCTTGTTGTTTTCTCTTTATTGTAATGGATAGCTAACTTCTTCTAACATGACTAGCTAACAACTAATCTTGCTAACTTCTAACTCTTGGGTGAATGCTAATTCTTAATCTTGCAAATGTTGAGTCTTTTTCATCCCCGATGGGTTGCTTTCATTCTTGGCAATCTCTTGTTGTAATTCTCCATATGATTCATGTGTGCCTCATTTAGAGCCTTGTCTTAGAACAAGTGCCTTGATGGAACATGGAGATGGAACACCAAACATATGCTATTTGTTGTACAACTTTCTTACTTCAATGCTAACTTGTTGTATGGCCTTTAATGTCTAATGAATTTTGTATCTTCTTCCTTAGCATCCCTTGAGTGACACTCCCCGATTCCACCATGAAATTCTATCTTGAGAGCCGATAAAATCAATGAGGCTACAAGACAAGTCCAAGATGATCACCCATCCATCAAAGGGGAAAGTAACTTGACCAACAAGCAAGACAAACACTTGCCGATGAATCAACATGAGGCATGCTTCACCCTAACGGAGATTAGTAAGTTAGCAAGTTAGTAAGGTTAGCTAGTCATGGCTTTTCCATTCTAAAAGTCTTTTGCAAGTTTTCTCTACTTTAGTTTTCTTCCTAAAAGCAATTCTTGTTTTCAAATTCTTTTCATTCTCTTTTCATCATTTTTACTTTCATGTACAAAACCACAACCAATTCTTTCACCTATTTTTCCATGTCTTTTTCATTCTTTTGAAACAAAGAAGAACTTTCGTTTGTCTTTCTTCAACATCAAACCGTAAAGCTTCCATCGTGAGCTCTCCTTGTGGATTCGACCCGTATAGCTTATGCTACTACGGTGATTTGGAAAGGAGTACATTACACATTGTGAATACACTTCGGAGTGATTAAGCACCTAAGGTTGACTCTAAACCTTCTCTCTTTTGTTGAATATCTGTGCGAATTCTACTCCACTCTCCTCTCTTTCCTTATCATTCACCCACGAGCTTTCCCTCCTCTAGGATCACGGGACCCCTGCTGCGCAGACCTCGGGCGCGAAGGATGGGGACTTCCTTCTCCTCTTCTTCTTCCTCCCCATGCTCCTCAACACCAGGAAAAACTACTTCGGGCATCGAAGCTTTAGCCCCAGATTCCCTCCTGGCCTTCTTCGGGCTAGGCTCACTGATTGTACTCCAAAATTGCATTTTTATCATCACTTTTACACATATATCCTTGATCATTTCTTTATTAATTAATGCTATTAACTCTCTTTTTGGTTATGGTGTATAGTTATTTAAATGAGAGGAAAAAGATACAAAAAGCTTCATTTTATCCCTAATCCTATCTAAAGTTAGATTTTAAATTAAATTGAATCCAAAGGAGGAAAGGATTATTCTTCATCTCCAATTCAAGTTCAAATTCAGAAGATAAAGCTCTAGAAGATGAAGGGAATAAAGCTAATTCTATAAGGAATAAGGAGGATAATTCAAATTAAATGGAGTTCAAAATCAATTCAGACTCGGATTTAGACTATACACAGTTTAATATTCAGATCATAACGTTTGCTATAGATATTCAAATCTGATGATTCAAGATGCTACAGAAAAAAGACTTGAAGGACTACAATTATTTAGTTTATCACTCTGTCAAATTTAGCCATTTGATGAGTCATATTTAGCAAAAAACACACAAACTTGTTGTAGGACTGATTCCCTATTGAATTAGGAAACCTTCTAATTTGTATCCTATAGTGATTAGATTTGAGGCCTATTTAAAGAGCTGAAATCTCTCATTATCAACCATCTCCACATCAGAGATCATACCTTAGGATTTTTCTTTTAGTCTCTTCTCAAAATTTCTTTTGTATTTTTTAGATTTTAGTTCTACTTCTAATTCAAGGTTTCTGAGAAGGAGAAGCCATTGTAATTCGATGTGACAGATCAATACAAGGTACTTTCTTTATTTTTCATATCTCTTTTATTATTTACTTTATTTTTTGCTTTTTCTTATTTTTTTATTTATTTCTTGCTTTCTTTTGCTTGTCATGTTTACCATGAGTAGCTAGATTTTTCTCATGGCTTGCTAAGAAATCATCACCATCACATCTAATGTCTAGTAGATAACCAGATTAGATCATATGCATGCCTACTCTAATTTTTATTCTTGAAGACTTATTAGGATAAGCAACTAGGTCAAAATTTGCTAATACTTCTTAACTGTTTTTCTTAATCTATGCTTGATGAAAATCTTAATATTTTAATGTTAAACATTGAGTAGTATTATTTCAAATAGGGTTGATATTTTCTAAATACTTTCTAATGATTTTTTTCTTACTTTATACTTGATTAACAACCTTGATATTATAACATTAAAACATGGATGGTATTATTTCAAATCTAACTAGTTTCTATCCTATGTATCTTGCTTGATTTTGGGTAGAGTATCATGTTTAGGATTTGAAGTGAAGTAATTATCTATCATGTATGATGGTTGATTATTAATAAGCTGTGAAACTTTCTTTTACTTTGATTCTTTATCCACATACAATTTATCTTTTCTTTTCTAAGTTATTTAAACAGAGAAATAATAAGAAGACAATATTACCGAAAAGCTTCCATCGCATCTCTTCCTGAGGTTCGACCCGTTTGGCTCTTGCTACAGCGGTTAAATTGCAAAGATTCAGAGTTAAAACCAATCACATACACTTTTCATATTCTCTGTAATCTGTTTTGTGCAAGGCTCACCCTTGGAAGCAGAGCCACAGGAATGTTTGGCCATGGCCTGCCAACTCTTTTTAGCGGGTTGCCCCTTAGGTGCTACTATCCTCAACTTATCCCTGCCTCCCCTCCTATTTCCATCTCGGCTTCCTGATACTCGGTCATACCTCACACACTTTTGTAGGACTCAAACTTGGCTTTGTAAGACGCCTTGATACCCTTGATGCAAGAGGTATTTATTCCAAAATCAGGCATCCTACTAGCCAGGAAGTACCACGTGCAGAAACCAACACTGGTATGATAATTGGGCGTCTTGTGAGGCAGGCTGAAAACAGCTATTGTCCCTCTAACTACACTATAGTACCACACCCGAGAACCTTCAAACAAGTTTTCACTGAAGCGTAGGCCAGGGTTAGGGTTACCGACATATAAGTGATCATAGCTGAACTGTTGAGCAAAACGACTGGGCACGTAAGGCTCGATCGTACATAAGTCACCTTGCCAAAAGATCAAATATCCAGGCCGAATATTGATTAGCCACTAAAAGTCTCCTGATGGCAGCCTTGTGAAGTAATTTGGTCCCGCAAGGTCCGCAAACTTATCCCCGTAGGATGCACCAGAAATCTCGGGGAAGCAACGGTCGAGCTGGTAATTCGAACTGCTCAGAATGGATTTCCGAACAAAGAACATGTAATAGCAAGACCAGCTCGAATTCTCCAGCTTCTGCACGAAAGGAACGAAATCTTCAGAGGAAGGCACTGCCATCATCAATGAAGGGCAGTGCATAACGTACCAGGCCATCAGGTACATATATGGGAGCTCGATCCTGGAGTTAGGAGTCTTCACTTCTGGCTTTCCATCTGAATCTACCACTGGCCTGCCCTGGGAGTGTACAATGGCCTTCACTTGACACAGGCTTTTGATCAGTGCCCGTAATCCACTCTGAATTCTGGCTACCATTGCTGGAAGGAGAGCGATAGATTTTCCGTAGGCAAGCAAGACCGTCGGGTACACCACATCGGCAACGATTACTTCATGCGACAGTGTTGGCACCACACAACTCTTCAGCCACAGAATGAGAAAGCCCGCCAATAGAGCCCAGTCAGAAATGAGAATTCGGGCCTGGTGATGAAAACTTTCAAAAATCGTATCAGGTTTGAAAGTATCCTCGTTCGACTCGGTGATGTAAGAACTTGTAGAGGCATTAATCCTCTCAATAATTTTCTCGTTGGCGCAAGGAGCCAGACTAGTCACTGGGTTATTCTTTTCATTTATGCCATTAAACAGATAGATCGCCAATGACATCTGCTTGATACCCCTGTTCCTCCAGGAGGATATCTGCCCACAGATGTGGAAGTGGCACAATACTTCCCAGTATGTCTCGTACACCTGAGGGTCCTCTTTTCTCAAGAGGTGAAGCTCCTCAGAAGTCGGGACGTATTCTTCATAAGGGGTATCTCCCATAACTAGCCCCGAAACTTCATATAGCTCAGGAAGAGCAAGCCTCATCTCTCCGACTAGGGTAAAAAATGTGCCCGTCAGAGGATTATAATTTTCCAGGATGCTATAAAAATTGTGAAAACTCTGCGGGAGGCCATACTGCATGACCCTAACCGAATGATATAACCCTACCTGTTGCAGTAGAGCCCCAAGCTCGATAAGAACAAATCCAACCATTCTACCCCACCATAACTTGTCGGTAGAATGGACCCATCCAAGCGGATGAAAGTCGATAGAAAAATCACCCCTAACTTTCAAGAACTGATTGATGAGGGTGGCGGCAAGCTGAGGGGTTTCTCCTTTTGGATACTCAGGTCTGACTAACCCGGAAAATAAACCAAATACATCGTTCCCATGGCCAACAGGGTATGCGTCTTTGGCACCTAATTTGCCGAGAGACACACCAGAGACAAACTGGGAAAGTCCCACTCCATCGTACGATGAACAGACATATGTTGAAGATAGGACAAGGGATGCATCCTCTCAGCGTTGGGAAGAAAGAACGTCCTATCCCCTATTTGACGGAGCCACTTATAATCTCCGTCATACAAGATCCTATCATCCTCTTCATTGGCGTCACCAAAGAAGAAAGCAGGCTTCCTTAGCGGAGTGCGGGAATCTGACTCGAACAGCCTATCAGAGATAATCTCCCGAAGGGTCACCATACTGGCCTTGTAGATCCTCTCCTTTCTCTCCTTTGACTTACCAATAGTCACAGGAGTAGTCTTCTGAAGCGCGAAGGTCAGATTACGATCAGTGCCACCTATGTGCCCAGAGTGGCACTTCTTGGACAAGGGGCTGGAAGAGTATCACAGTGCAATGAAGACGACACTTAGTCAGAAATCTAAAAGAAAATGGCTGAGTGTTTGAAATTCAAACACAGGAATGAATGCAGACGCGAAAATCAGTAAAATCCGCGTCTAGACCCAAAAAAAATGCGAGGCTTGCATGAAGTACGCATTTCAAAATCCATAACTTAGAAATTTTTCTAAGTGTCGGACTCAGACACGAGAATCAGTGAAACCCGCGCCTGACCTTTAAGACGCGAGGATCACATGAAGTCTGCGTCTGAGCCCCCACACTTAGAAAAATTCTGAATATTGAGTTCAAAACACAGGGCTCAATGAGGCCCGCGTTCAACAAACAGATACGGACTCAAGTTGATAAAGCGAAGGTGCAAAGATTGTCAAACCAGCGTCTTGCCTACCAATTCACCGCATCTGAAAATCAAACACGGACATGAGCCTCGCATTGGCGGTTCACATTCAAAAGAGACTTAAGAGTTAAGAGAACTCTTTAAGTCTCTTTAATGACGGAAACCAGTTCAAATGCCATTTTATTACTTAAATGGGGGCCTCATGCGTGGAAGACCATTTGCCTCTCTGGAGCGATAGCGCTCCAGGACGAGGAAGCAGGTTTGGTCTTCGGTGCCATTTCGACCGTGAAATTGGTGTTAAAGATGATGAAAATGGAAAAAAGCTTTAAGCTTTTCTTAACCCTTGATACAAAGCTTAGCGAAGAAGAAGAAGAGTCTAATGATAACTCTTGAAAGACTGTTGTCTTTTATAGGCACAGTGATCCGCAGAGATACGCGACTCATGTCTCGAGGCCTAACCTCGCCCGACGCGTGGCATGCGTCTTAAATGGACGCGAATTTCGCGCATCAAAGGAAAGATGTCCCCTCAACTCCGCCGGACACGTGACAACGCGCCCAGAATGTGGGACTCGCGTTTAAAAAAAACCGCATCCCTCCAAAGGTCGCATCTTTTCAGGAAGACCAAAGCTGCATCTAGTCAATAGGGTGAGAGCTGCGTCTTCACTTCAAAGATCGCGTCCCTCCAGAGGTCGCGTTTCTTCAACAAATTAATAGATGCGTCTCCGCTCTGAGTGAGGACTGCGTCTCTAGAGCAACATGACCCCTGCGTCTACAAGACTCGCATTCAGTCTTTACTTCTGTAATCAATTCAACAATACACTGGCACAAGCAGACGACTATTTACCCCTGGTTCAACAGTACACCAACAATCAGCTCAGAGCACTGAGGAGGTCTGGACTGCGTATCCAGATACTCACCACGATCATCTCTGGCAGCTTCAAAGGGTTTTACAGTACACTCACGAAGACTACATTCCAGACAGGATCAAGCTCAGGGCATCTCAAATGATTGTTAGTCCAATCATGAGGAGTATTAATCCAACCAAGGTCCAAAGTATTTCGAAATCCGTCCCAGTCAACCACGAAATATCGAAAACTTTGGAGGGGGTTCTGTAGACTGTCCAAAAATCACTGAGGATAAGTCATCAGAAAGCAGAGTCCAAACTCTAGACGCGGGGCTAATAATAGCCACTCGTATAATGCGAAGGCACGGAGCATGGAGTCCGCGCCTCAACATCAGTACAGTATCAAGACGCGAGGGTTGAAACCCGCGTCCTAGCTGCTCGGTAATAGCCAAGACGTGACTCGAAGCCCGCGTCCTTACATCAGTACAGTATTATGACGCGAAAGCCTGAAGCCCGCGCCTGGTAGAGTTCGAAACTCGCGTCCAGCAAGGTTCGAAGTCAACGACAAAACGCGAGGCTCAAAACCCGTGTCTCGGTTATAACTGCCCTCATTACTGGGTCAATTACTGCCCACGAAATGAGGGAGTTAACCCCCATTATGGAGTATTTTTAGGGGACACTTTTACCCCCTGAAACCTCTATAAATAGCCCAGTTTGTTATGGAAGAGGGGTCGAAAAATTTTGGTCAGAAGAACTTCGGTTGTAAGTCTTAGAAAGACTAGAATCTCCAGCTAAAAAAAAGAGAGTTTAACTCTTCTAACAACTTACTGCGTATAAGTTTGTTATTGCCTACAGTCTCTTTGAGATATTTGGTTGGGCAGAAACTGTGTTACTTCGTCCACCATCCAAAGAGAAGTTTCCCAAAAGATCATGATGTTCACCCGGTCAATAGAAAATAAGAATCACTTTCCATCACCACATCAAGAATCCAACATTAAACAAAGGAAGATTTGAGCTTGAATATCTTCCCTCTCTTGTTATCGGAGTATTGATCCGTTGTAATTCTTCATTGATTCAAGGAAATTTTACACGAATTTCTCCCACCAAACAGATTAGGCCTAAAATCTCTCATGCAATAGCTAGATTAAGTAGATACACCAGTAATCCTAATAGAGAACATTGGACTACATTAGAGAGAGTATTCAGGTATCTTAGTGGTACAATTGGCTATTGTCCTGACTTACACTAGATATCCTGATGTAATAGAAGGGTACAGTGACGATAACTGGGTCATTGACTCCAATAGTTTAAAGTCTACTACTGGATATGTATTTGTGTTTGGTGGTGCTGCTGTGTCCTGAAAATCCTGCAAACAAACAGTGATTTCCAGGAGCACCATGGAGTCTGAGCTTATAGCTTTGGATATTACTTGTACAGAAGTTGAATGGTTAAGGGATTTTTTGTCAGAATTACATATCGTGCCTAAACTTATAGTTTCTATCTTAGTCCATACTAACTCAAGATCCATCATTGAGATTCTAAAGTAAGATAATACCAATAAGAAGATGAACAGACATATTCAGATCAGACTCAAGTCTGTTCAGTGCCTATTGGGTAAAGTTGTGCTTCTGAACTTTGTAAAGTCCGAGAAAAATATTGTTGACCTATTAACTAAGGGTTTTTCTAGGAGTGTGGTCCTAAAATCATCGAGGGAGATGGGATTAAGACCATAGTAGAGTTCACTGACAGCAGAAACCCAACCTACTTGATTGGGAGTTGATTTCATAAAAGAGGTTCGATGTGGTAGGGCTGGACTGGTGATACTCGTGTGGAGTATCGATCCAAATATGTTTATATTTTATATGTAGTATTGTAGCTACTACCCCTTCTCTATGGTGATAATGCTCTTATAATACAACTAGGAAAGGATGAGTTTAACTCTTAATAAGTCCAACACATGTAGTGTGGAGGGTATACCATCCAGCTATAGTACCCTTGGAGGACTTACCTACATGAGAGGAACCATGATGGCTGTGGTTGGGGGGCAGAGCTGACCCTAAAAACTCTCATGAGTCGGTTATTGTGAGCATGATCTTTAACGCTCAACCCGCTCGCTCCATAGATGGAGACTTACTGTGTATTTCTTTCATCAATATCTGGTTAAAGAGGCCTAATTCAAGGCGTAGTCCATTATGTCTCTTAGGTGGCGATGAAATTTACTAAGGGTAGATTCAAGGCTGTAAGCTATCGACCCTGAATTCACAGTATGATATTGCCCGATTTCATTCATGTTTTATGATCTGATGACTTGTTTGTTATTTATTATTGTTGATTTGTTGATTTGTTTTGTTTTCCCTAAAACTCAAGTTTTTTTGTGTGTGTGTGTGTGGGGGGGGGGGCTATTGGATCTGTTTTGAATTTGGAAGGAAACTTGAGTTTCCCTCTTACTTGGCTTTGGTTTTAGTCCCACATTGGATAAGAGATGGAAGGTTGAGTAGTATATACACTAACTCCTTCCATGCCTATTGCTTAGATTGTTGGGCCATGAGCCACATCCCCACACGCGCGCACACACGCCGAACGAGGCTGGCCGAGTTCGGGTTCACGTGGCGCGCGCCGCCGACCTGCGGACACGAATGCAATTCGATTCAGAGGGGCTCTTGAATCTGAACCTTTTTTTTGGTTTTATCTATTTAAATTTTATTTAAAATTCTGTTTTAATATTTTCGGGATTTTCTGTTCGTTTTGAGCCATTATTCGGATCTGCTCGTGAACTGCATGATCGTGTGTAGATTTGGAGCGGGACTATTACAACTGCTAGATTCTGAGAAGTTATAAATACTATCTCGCAGTTCATTCAGTTACATGCAAAAACAGTTACAACTATTCTGTCTCCCTCCTCTATATTCCTCTATTACAAAAATTCTGGTGGACAATTCTGGTTCGCATTTTGGTGATTTCTCAAAGCTTTTTCTTCTACTTTCGTGCAGCGAATCTCCGTCTGAGAAGAGGCCTATCTCATCGTCCTGAGCTGCGTGTTGGTAATGTATCAGAAAAGTTTTTACCGTTAATAGAGGAGGTCGTTTCAAGGTCCGGACGAGGGACCAGCCGTCTTTCTTTTAGGTCAGTGTTTCTGCACGACTACATCACCCCAGATCAACAACTTTAATTTTTTTAATTTTTTATTTTAATTGCATGATTAGAACAAATAAGTTATTTAATTTAAAATTTTATGATTTAATCTGTTACTTGTTTTAAAATAAAAAAAAAAATTGTTATATATCCTGCACGGAGTTTCTTGTTTTATCCAACATTCCGCTCGAGCTCTTTGTTTTGCTCGATGCAGATGTTCGAGATGTGTGTAGAAGTCGGATGTAATTGCGCTTTTGTGAGCCTCGTCTATTAAAAACAAAAAAACTTCAACACACATGATCTCAAGAAACCAATCACATTCAGCGAGAATATTCCAATAAGCCTACATGTCAAATTTATACAAGCTTGAAGCTTTTTGAAGAACCACTTGTTATATGTTCTTCGCTACATGCATGAATCTAACGTCGAAGTTTCTATCATTCTCTCCACGTAGCTACTGTTCTTGCTCGAAACTTCATCTCTGCTGTCCTCACCTCAGCTCCATGTTCCCAAAAAGAAAATCTTTAACAAAAAAGGCATGAAAACTTTGGACCATTTTGTTTTCCAACCTCTCATTCCACTTCGCAGTTCTATCCGCCAGCACAGTGCTTGTCCCGGGATTAGTAGTCTTGATGCAAACAATTGGAGAGCGGTTCAACAAAATTCTGAAAATAATGACATTTTTTTCATTCTGTCAAGGAATATAATTAGATTTACGATCTAAATTACCATTATATTTATCACTTATGTTTAAGAGTTTTTATGTTATGAAGTTTGGATTTCAATTTCTCATCTTACAAGAATGCATGCAGTTTTTTTAAAATAAAAAATTAATAAATAGCAGAGTTTGAACTCCAATACCTCTTACTCATTGCAAAAATCCTTTTCCACTCGATTACAGTAGCACTTATCAAGGATGTGTACAGTTGAATTTATAAGCATTGTATTTCACACGTTATCAATTTATTTAGTATAGCTCAGAGTTAAGAATCTTAAGACTTCCTGCTGTTCACATGGCCTCATATTCACCAACATGCTACTCTTGTAAACATCATACAATCTTGAAGAATTTTCAGAATATATAACTTTGTCAACTTTTTATACAAGCTTTAAGACTTCAACTGTTACATGGCCTCATATTCACCAATCGTACTACACTTGTAAACTTTATACAAAGTTGAAGAATTTTCAGCATATTCACCAATCGTACTACACTTGTAAACTTTATACAAAGTTGAAGAATTTTCAGAATATACTACTTGTCAACTTTTTATACAAGCTTTTCTACAGTATTATTGACTTGTATGTTTTTATGCTCTATTTATTCTATTCTCCAAAAATTTACAGAGTTCTAAAAAGTTCACGTAAACTTAGTCTCTATATATCGGGGATTCGGTTCATGTGTGTGAGCGACACACATATGTTATAAGATGATCATTTTCACGTTGACACGTGAATTAGATGTCGAGTTTCAAAGAGACAAAGCTTTAAATTACTTAGTCCTCTTATAATATGTGTGTAGCTCGCACGCATGAACCGAACCCTCTATTGTGTCCTCAAACCAGCTAGACCTAAAAAAATCTTCTTTCATGAAACAAGGGGCCAAGAAAATTTACTAAAAGCTACGGATACCAAGTATTTATTGTTAGAAATTTTACGCAAAATTTCTTTCCAAAAATAAAAGTGCTTTTAAACTATATATATTTTATGTATACAAATATTTTAACAAATCTAAATGGCCCATTGGTAAGGTTTTATTTTGCCACACTAAAGATCACATGTTCTTAGCTTGCTAAAGGCAAATTAAGAACAATTTTTGTCTAATTAATTCCCTACAGGTACAAACTAGATGAACTTGGGCTAGTTAATGTAGTCAAGACATTTGGTCTCCTACAATGAATCTGGATAAGTCCTTTGTATTTTCCTAATTAAAGGGATGGAGACCCTTAGTCTACATTCATTGAATCTGGATAAATCTCTGGATTCCCTCATTAAGAGATGAAGATTCTTGGTTGGATCTAATGAATCTGGACAAATCCCTTGGACTTCTCTCACTAAGAGATGGACACTCTTGGGTTATATTCATTGAATCTGAACAACTCTTGGCTGCATTCATTAAAAGGAGACTCTTTGGCTGGATTCACTGAATCTGGACAAGTCTCTTGCGCTACCCTCATTAAGAGAGAGTGACGCTTGGGATACTTCAACGAGTCCTATAAATAGGCCTTTTGAGCTTATTTGTTTGATCACAAAGAAATCAAATAAAAAGATATTACTTAGTTTCTAAGAGTGCAATTACAAAAAGTGTGTTCAGCCCATTAGTAGAGCCATGTCCATTTCAGACTGAGGAGGTCACTTGCATGATCAGATTGAGGAGATCATTGGATAATCTAGTAGGGGCACACCAGAGTTTTTCAACTGCTGCTCTTGAGATAATTTGACTTTGAGATTCTTGCACCAGAGTAGGACAAATATAGCTTCAAGCATAGCGTTCAAGAACTCACAATAGCTTTACTACAAAAGATTTTGAGTTCCAATAACAAGAAAAGGCCACTTCCATCTAGTCTATTTTTCTTTGTGTTCTAATTATCTTGGACCAATATTTTGATCAACTATGAACCTTGCTAAGATTATTGGAGTAGATTGCCTGAAGCTGGAGAACTTTGATGGAACAAACTTCAATTATTGGCCTTACAAAGTGATCTATGTCTTTTCAGAAAAGAAACCCAACTTTGAAGAGGATTCAGAGACTGAAGCCCCGTGTGAACAAGATGACCACTTTTGAAAGAGCTACCTCTTCAACTACCGTGTTGATCAACTGTAGATGTCTACTCCAAGTCCTCTACAAAGGATATTTGGAATGTTCTAGAGGACCAATACAAGGACGAGAAGAAGCTGTTCAAATATCATTTCATAAATAAGTTTTTAGATTTCAAGTTTGATGATGATACTAAAGTTCTACCTTAGGTCGCAGAGCTTAAAAAACTTGTAATGAAGCTGAAGAATGACAAAATCATCTTTTGCAACACCTTCATCTCCGACGCCATTATCAACAGGCTTCTTCCCTCCTCAATTCCATTCTCCACTAACATTCATAGAAGGAAGAAGCATTTGTCATTGTATGACCTAAAGAGGTTAATTTAGATTGAGGACGAGATCAGGACTTGAGCAAAGAACAAGCTACTTGTCAAGTAGAAGGTGTCTGCTAACATGATGACTTTCAAGTCCGACGAAGGTATCTCCAAGAAGAAGAAGAAGTTCAACAAGAAGTAGAATCCAAAGAACCTAAACTGCAGAAGAAAGAGTTCAAGAAGACTGGCAGATGGTTCAAGTGCGGCAAGCAAGGTCATTTTGCTAAGGCCTGTAAAGTACTAAAGAAGGGGGAAAAAAAAAAGAGGAGGAGGTTCACAATGTCAACCAAGAACTACAACAAAAACAGGCTTTCATGATGGTTTAAAATCATTGTTAAATAATAAAGACGGCAGGTAAAAAACATTGTATATTCGGGCGATGTTGTAAGCTAGGAGGCAACAACGACAGTTTAAAACCGCTATGAAAATGCCTCAATTTTTTTAAAAAATAATTTTAGTGTGATCCCCTCTTCGTATTGCTCATCCATTTTCGTCGGTGATCCCCTCATCCTCCTCGTAACCCCTTGTCCTCTTCTATCTCGCCTGGCGATCCCTAGTTGCATATAGATCTAAATCAAATTAAACAAATATCAGCCTTGATGAAAATTTTAATTCATCAAATAATTTATGAACTCACCTTGATGAACGAGGGGGAGAGAGATGAACTCACCTTGATCGAAGATCTAACTGCATCTTTCAGATCGTAGATCGAAATCACCTTGATGAATGAGGGGGGAGAGAGTTCGAATTGTTGGGGAGAGATCTAAAAGATGGAGTTTTAAACTCAACCAAGTTATTGCCTTAAATGTTCTATCGCCCTACGTAGAATTATTACGCGGACTGACCTGCACGGTCAGGTCACTGTGAGGTTGAAAGGGAGCGGGGATCCCCCTCTTGAGAGCTCAATTGCGGAGAGCAGTCCCTCTTGCAGATCACGAAGCGAGGAGTAGTTCGGAGAAGCAATCGATCATGTAGTCACTTTGATGAACTCGCCTTGATCGAAGATAGTTCTTTCGAATCAAAGAACGAGGGGGTGAGGGATAAGGTGAGCGAAGAGAAAGATGATTTGAAAGCAAAACACAAAGAGTCCAACAGTGTTGAGCTGCGGAACGCTGACGTGGCTGATCAAAATAGATTACTTTTTAATTTACAAAATTGCTTTTAAAGGTGGTTCCTTTTAGAACTGAAATAAAGGTTACTTTTTACAACAGTTACTTTAATAACCACTGTAAAAAGTCGAAGGGTAAAATTGTGTATTTTTCAGTAAGTTTCAAAAATGCCATCGCCTTTGAGCTTTTACGATGATTCTTCGAAGAACCGCCATAAAACTAATATATTACAATGATTATTTTAATAACCATCGTAAAAGATCTAAAGGCAAAATTGTGTATTTTTCATCAAATTTTAAAGTTGTCACCGCCTTCTGATGTACGTCGGCTGCGACTCAAACTGACATGAAATAGGTGATGTGTAAATCCATTTCTTTTGTAGTGAAGTCAACAACTTTATTGCTATGCTCTTTTAGGTGACGTTTCCTTCAAACAACTCAGAATGGTGGTTAGATATTGATGCTACCTGTCATGTCCGCTCCTTGATCGGGGTGGAAACTAGCACTCAAAATGTGTATTTATGAAATCAAATGAAAAGCTCGAATGTGCTTAGTATACCCTCGATACTTCCGTTATAGCATTGGCTCAACGGGTCGTATCCACAGGGAAGGGAGGCGATAGAAGCATTAACAGTCTCTAGTCACGTCAGATGTTAACAATTCTTCTATGTTGAAAGAATGAAAAAGAAAAGAAAATGAAAACAAGCATGTGGTAGGTGAGGAGAGCGATGAAAACGTCAATAAGAAAATAAGAAGAGGAACTTGAAAATGATTTCTAAAATAAAGCTAAAAGAAAACTCATGGCTACTAACTACTAAGTACTCCACTAACCATACTAACCTCTTCGAGATAGTTGCCTCACATTTGGATCCTCAGCCATCACAATCCTTGGATACAAGAAACAATACAAAGCATGGCTCATGGATGGTTCATAACAATCAAAACATTGCAACAAGAACAAGCAATTACAAGCATCACTCATTACACTACTAGCATGAAATAAAAGAGCATGAAAATAAAAGAGAGTTAGCTTGGTTAGCAAGTTAGATGTTAGAACCCATCATCTTTGGCTATCAATGGCTCTTGCAAGAACAAGGCCTTGTAGAGGCAACCCGATTCATGTGGATTATCAAGTAAGTGGTTAGATGGTTAGTGGTTAGTAGTTAGATTGCCATGAGAAGAAAAAGTTAGCAAGAAATTATGTTAGAAGGTGAAGGAGATTACAATGGAGGAGAAAGGAGGCACCTTTACATAGAGTGTCACTCTCTATTACATCAATCCCTCTCAATCTCTCTCTCTATGAATCACTCAGCCCTACTACAATGATCTAAAAACAAAGAAAAGAAAATACAAGAAATGAAGAACACTCACCTACACTACTCCTAAAATCTTCACCTACTCCTAAAAACGAAGACTACTCGCGCTCTGGGCAATTGCAGGGGTATTTATAGGCCTCAGAAGACTCTGGAAGACGAGACGGGGCCACGCGTCGAAAATCGACGCGTAGCTCCCTAGGATTGCCGCGCCCTTGCGGCAATTTCAGAGAAGTGGGTCCCAGATTTTGGTCCGCGCGTTCGTCTGGCTTCTAGCTGCTTCCAGATATATCCAATTTCGGGAAATTTCGACCGCAGATCCGTCTGATGTGCGCGAGAGGCTAGGTTCAATGTAACTTCTAGATGATCCCTTGCTTAGCCTCCAAGTAATGCGGGATTAATTAGCATAAATTGAGCTGAATTAGCCTCTTATTCCATCTTTGCCCTTGAACTTTGGGTTGTACCTGCAATATAGACCAAAACACGTATTAGACCGACTATTTATTCATAAACTGGTGGGAAAATGCGACATAAAAATGCAGAATTTGTAGACTAATCACACCCCACACTTATTCTTTTGCTCGTCCCGAGCAAAACAAGAAAAGAAAAACTATACTACAAATTTTATTACACCACTTTCGCAGGTGACGCGATTGCACTGAGCGTGTGCAACAAGCCGTTAAACCTCTAGGTTACCCTAAAGGAGGAGTGTTGTCTCCTGAGGGTTTTCAGCGGATTGCACCCACAAAATCCATAAAGAAAGAAGACAAATGTTAGTGTTTTGAAAATTCATTTTGAAAGAGAGACATGTTTTCGAACTATTTTTGCAAAAATATAAGTGATCTAAGGTCATAAGTCCACCTATAATCATTCTCCCTTAAACTTAGTATCTATGCAAGATCTTGTCTTTAATTAAGGCAAGAATTCAAAATTGGATTGAATATTTTATCTTTCATAAAACCTAGATAGTATGCACACCGTGACAGTGAAGATTTCTGGGATTTCAACTCTAACCATCAAGCCATTTATTTATATATATTTATTTTCTTTTCTTTTTTTTCTTCCCTTAGTTTAGGCTTTCTAGTTCACCCTTGTAACGAGCCTATAACCGATGAGTCCCAGACCAGTCGGTCTTAGGGCACCAGATGAGAAAACATCCCTCGGGTTTAAGGACTCGAGTGAAAAAGGCCACGAAACTAAAGGGGATTATTATTTCCTTTACCACCGTTAGGCGTGAATAATCATGCTTCTTGAGGCACATTTATCCAGCTTAATAAGTGATATTTTATTTATATATATATTTTTTTTCTTTTTTTTCTTTTTCTCTTTTTTTTATGGCCTTTTTGGTCTTTGTTTCCATCCCAGAAATGTGTAAATGTGAAGTGCATACTTTCTAAGGCAAAAAATTCAAGATAAAAATATCTCCCCAATTTACTTACTTAGCCTATAATTTCAAACAAGATCTATTATTTCAACTAGGTTTAAGATGTCATAATTAAGGCTTTCTTAATTTCTAAGATACATCTTAATTTTCTTAAAAATAGATCAAAACATTTGTCTCTTATTTCAAAAAGTTTTTTTTTTAGTTTTTTATTTTTTCTAAAAGAAGTGTAAAAGAAAGAAGATCTAAAAACTCTATGTTAGTAAACCCTCCCCCACACTTATTTCATGCATTGTCCTCAATGCATCGTGATATATGTATGCATGAAACAAAATAGAGAGGGAAGGAAAAAATTACCTTAAGGTGGTGGTTCCGGTGGTGGTCGGATTGGTCCACGAAACATGGCCCAATCATTCTTGCGTGGAGTCCGAAGGAACCCACCAGAAACCTCCATGATACAACCCACTAGAAAGATGTATGCATGTGTGAATTTTATTAGGAATTGTACCCCATCCAATGTCCAAATTTCTAAAATAATTTCAGAATCAAATTTATCAAGATCCTTGTCCCAGAATGGAGTATAAAAAGATGGAATGATTGATTTGGACTTGGAAATATGGGAACTAATACCGATTCAGAAAAATGACTTAAGTCAAGTAAAGGTTCGGGAGTCGAAATTGGTTCAGGAAGTGGGTCCAAATCAAAAAGATAAAGCTCAGGTCCACATTCATTTCCCCATGATGGAATGTGACTATCTAAGATTAGTGATTCAAGTTCAGGAGGGTTGGGAATCAAAGCTGACTCTAAAATGTTACTCAAATTGGGTAACAAAACAGGAGTCAATAATGATTCAGGTATTTGAACTAAATCACAAACTTGAGGGTCAAAGTCACATTCCTCATTGAGTTCAATTCCACAAAAATGAGAACTTACCAATTTATCAAATGGACTTTCAAAGGTATGAAATTGGTCAAGTTCAATATGATCATCATGAATGATTGGTGATTCAATTTCACAATGGACATGCACTGGATCCAATACTGACTCGGGAAATGAAGTGAAATCATGTGAAGACACTGGAGTCATAATTGAATCAGGAAGGAAAATTGAATTATCAAGTGGAAGTTCAGGATCATATTCACACTCAAGTTCAATTTCAGGAAAAGAAAAACTTGCCAAAATGTCAATGGGATGGACAAGTTCAGATGATTGTGCTGAAATTGAATCTTGATTTCCAAAATGACAAGAGTCTTGAGTCATATCAATAGAGTGTGGCATAGCTGAATTAGTCAAAGGTTGATAAGATAGAGTCTCCTCATTCCTATAGATGTTAACCAATTGACTCAATTGTTCATCCACCTTATTGAAAGACTAGGCACGTGTTTTTTGATATTGTAACAAAGACTCTTGCAAGATGTCTATACTCTTTTCTAAACGTGATATTTCTACAGATGGTTGCTCTAGAATGGGAGTATAATAATCTTGATTTTGGAAAGTTTGTGAATAATGTGAGTCACACATGTGTGGTGATGGAAGAGTGGACTCACACAAGAGATCTTTACTCGTTTCCATGACAAATGGTTGTTTATTAGGAAAAGGTGGAACTGAGTAAGACTCTTGAAAATATGGTGGAATTGGAGAGGCAAATGGTTCTTGAAGTTTTGCTCGACTCTCTGTAAATTGGCTTCTATACTCCTTAGTAACTCAGATTTTTCTTCAATTGGTGGTTCAGAAAAAGGAGTGTGAGAAGCGAACTCGGGAAATGAATATTGTGGATAGTGTGGACTTGGTGGATATGGTGGACAAGGAGTTTGAGAATTTGACTCGGGGTACGTGAATCCCCAATTACTCGGTGAAGAGTTGAAATTATTATGAAAATTATAGTTATTAGATGGGGGGTATGGGTCATATTGATTCGGATAAGGCCAACCCGGTGTATTTGGTTGGTGCATATTGTAAAACGCCGGGTTAGAATTATCCGAGTCAAATGGAGTTGGTGTGAAATATGGATTCATGTTTGGATTGAAAGAATTGTTATTGTTGAATGCCATTTCACAAAAAATCACAAACAAAAAGAAAAATCAAACAACAAACAAAAAGAAAAGAAAAATCAAAAACCAAGCCAATAGGAGGGTTGACCTAGACCTAGATGAAATGTCCCTAGGGGCCAACGTCTGTTCAAATTTATTAGGGCTTGGGTTGTGTGAGTGGGGAGATGATTTTTGGGCTAAGGAAGGGTGATTAAATCCGACCCTTATCTTGTTTGGATTTTGCCCTTAAGTTCAATTTGTGCAAGTGTGCAATATAGACAAGAATATAACACAAAGCGATAAATCACCCACGTGTTTGTCCTATGCTATATGCAATGCCATATGTACATCTCCATCCAAATCACAACAACAGAACAAAATACAGTATATTGGAATTGAATTGACACGTGCCTAAATGCAAGTGTCTAAGCAGTTTTAAAAGCGTCCAAATACCATATTTTAGTTCTTTTATTTTTATGGTGTGTAGGCAATCA
Source organism: Agave tequilana (assembly GCA_038442645.1). Taxonomy (NCBI): domain Eukaryota; kingdom Viridiplantae; phylum Streptophyta; class Magnoliopsida; order Asparagales; family Asparagaceae; genus Agave; species Agave tequilana. The sequence continues at coordinate 99,405 of JAVJIF010001818.1, forward strand.
AAGCAAGAAATATAGCAGCACAAATCAACTAGCTATTACAATTCACACATCCCAGAACAACAACAATTACAATGTTCACAAAATTACCGCGGGTTCGCGGCACATGCCGCGGTTGCGCGGCAGTTCTTCGGAATCTGGGTCTCTGCTTTCAAGAGCAGGGAAAGGCAAAGCTAGCTTATGTTCTGCAATGTTAAGAACCTGTAAATATTGTCGTGCACACCAAAACAGAGAAGACAATGTTAACAAAAACGTGACATCAAAACCATTCCCTTCCCCGGCAACGGCGCCAAAAATTTGATCGGGGTGGAAACTAGCACTCAAAATGTGTATTTATGAAATCAAATGAAAAGCTCGAATGTGCTTAGTATACCCTCGATACTTCCGTTATAGCATTGGCTCAACGGGTCGTATCCACAGGGAAGGGAGGCGATAGAAGCATTAACAGTCTCTAGTCACGTCAGATGTTAACAATTCTTCTATGTTGAAAGAATGAAAAAGAAAAGAAAATGAAAACAAGCATGTGGTAGGTGAGGAGAGCGATGAAAACGTCAATAAGAAAATAAGAAGAGGAACTTGAAAACGATTTCTAAAACAAAGCTAAAAGAAAACTCATGGCTACTAACTACTAAGTACTCCACTAACCATACTAACCTCTTCGAGATAGTTGCCTCACATTTGGATCCTCGGCCATCACAATCCTTGGATACAAGAAACAATACAAAGCATGGCTCATGGATGGTTCATAACAATCAAAACATTGCAACAAGAATAAGCAATTACAAGCATCACTCATTACACTACTAGCATGAAATAAAAGAGCATGAAAATTAAAGAGAGTTAGCTTGGTTAGCAAGTTAGCAAGTTAGATGTTAGAACCCATCATCTTTAGCCATCAATGGCTCTTGCAAGAACAAGGCCTTGTAGAGGCAACCCGATTCATGTGGATTATCAAGTAAGTGGTTAGATGGTTAGTGGTTAGTAGTTAGATTGCCGTGAGAAGAAAAAGTTAGCAAGAAATCATGTTAGAAGGTGAAGGAGATTACAATGGAGGAGAAAGGAGGCACCTTTACATAGAGTGTCACTCTCTATTACATCAATCCCTCTCAATCTCTCTCTATGAATCACTCAGCCCTACTACAATGATCTAAAAATAAAGAAAAGAAAATACAAGAAATGAAGAACACTCACCTACACTACTCCTAAAATCTGCACCTACTCCTAAAAACGAAGACTACTCGCGCTCTGGGCAATTGCAGGGGTATTTATAGGCCTCAGAAGACTCTGGAAGACGAGACGGGGCCACGCGTCGAAAATCGACGCGTGGCTCCCTAGGATTGCCGCGGATTGCCGCGCCCTTGCGGCAATTCCAGAGAGGTGGGTCCCAGATTTTGGTCCGCTCGTTCGTCTGGCTTCTAGCTGCTTCCAGATATATCCAATTTCGGGAAATTTCGACCGCAGATCCGTCTGATGTGCGCGAGAGGCTCGGTTCAATGTAACTTCTAGATGATCCCTTGCTTGGCCTCCAAGTAATGCGGGATTAATTAGCATAAATTGAGCTGAATTAGCCTCTTATTCCATCTTTGCCCTTGAACTTTGGTTGTACCTGCAATATAGACCAAAACACGTATTAGACCGACTATTTATTCATAAACTGGTGGGAAAATGCGACATAAAAATGCAGAATTTGTAGACTAATCACTCCTACAAAAAATCTCTTCTCTAACTATGTTGCTAATATTGGCCCAAGGTTACAATCACTCCGGTTTCTTATTTTGATTGTTTGAAACTCATATAACTATCAGGTACTAATCAAGTTCATGTGTGTTTAAGTTTTTCAGAGTTTAAGAAGATTTATTCTTTCTCAAAAAGAAGGTGTTGAAGTACTCAAGTTTACTCAAGGAAGGGATTCAAGCTCAAAGAATGAATGTTTACAGAATCCCACTTGAAAAAGACTTGAAAACTTGAAGAACTTATGTAAGAAATTAGAATGTTTAAGTGTAGAATATTGAATCGATGCTTAAGAATACATAGATACACATACAAGATTTTTCAATAGTTTTTGGTTTTTGGTGTTTTAAACATGTTTTACAAAATGGTTATTGACACATGTTCTATAATTTCCCAAGTTTCTATAACTAGTTATATACATGTATCTCATAGCCAAAATGTTGCCAAAACTAATTTTATACATACACAAATTATTTTAAAATGTGTTCTATTTCAACAATTGTCTTTAAAATGGTTTTTGGGTATGATGATCAACCGACCGGTCGACGGCCCTATGTGCAAAGGATATGCACGCTGCTGGTCGATCACCCACAGGCCGTATGTACTTTTCCGGTCGACCGACTGGTTGACCACTAAACCATGGCTGCCCTCTGTTTGGCACTTTGGTCGACCGATCGATTGATCATTCCACATGTCAGTGCTCTCTGTTTTTTCGCTCGACTAACTGGCAATGACTAGTTTTGAACTAAGCTGACCGGTTAACTGGTCGGTCGATTGACAGTCTATCTTTTCTACTGTAATAACCAGGTTTCAAATATGACTGATTTTGACTTTTCTTCAATACGTATTTTTGCAATTTTTGGGTCTAATCACACACATAATATCCTGATTTACTCCTCTAATGACTTTCACCTATTGCCTATATATGTGGTTCATTTGTAGAGGATTAAATACAAGGAATAAAAGTTTTTTAAGTAAAATCAAGTTTTATTCAAGAGAAAAGTTAGAAAATTTCTTCTTTTCAACATTCAAGAGCTCTTAATTTTAAATCATTTTTTGTAAGTTTTAAGCTCTCAAATTCATTCTTTTAAACTGAAATTTCTCTCACACAAACTTCTTGAGCTTCATTTCTCATTTTATACTCTAGAAAGTTGTAAAGAGAGGGTTTGTGATCTTTGTGGTCACTAAGAGCTTGTAAACTTTATTGATTTTGTGCTACCTCTTGTGTAGAGAATTGAAAGTTAGAGTTGTATATTCGAGTCTTATGTAGACCATTATAGTTTCTTTGTGAAAAATCCTAAGTGGATAGTGAAAATCCTTCACATGGTGAAGATAGGGACGTAGACTAAGTTGCTCGAATCTCAAAATAGACTTCTCGTATTTGCGATTGCTTTCTCTCTCACTCACTCTTTCTTTATTGTGTATTACTTTTATTGCACTTCACTCTACTAGCTATATATTATTTACATCATTCATACTTGTCGATTTTTCTCATTCTAGCAAGAAGGTAATTGAGCACCTCAACTCTTAATCTAGAAGAAGTTAGAAGAGAAGTTCTAGAGCCCTTAGTTGGAATGCGCTTCACTTCTTGTTTTTGAGTTATCCATTTCATTATTCATTTTAATTATTGCATTTTCGTATTTGATTAGCATTTCATCTATTCACCCCCTCTTTTTGAACTTTCAGTTGCAAAGGAGAATGTGTCAATGGCTGATCGTTCTACTGCTGCTGTGCTTGGAACAGGAATTATGATGCTGACCCTTACTTCAAGGAAGACTCTCACCTTGAAGAGTGTGAAATATGTCCCATCAATTTCCTAGAATATAATCTCCAGGAGCCTATTATGTGATGCAAGAATGATGCTAGATTTTCAAGGCAAAAAGGCTATCCTGTCTTATGAGAATATGTACTTTGGTAATGCTTATCAGACTAATAGCATGTATAAGATAAGTACTACTGTACCCACCTCAGTTATTAATAAAATCTCTACTTCTGTGTATTCCTCTACTTTATGGCACAACAGATTAGGCCATATAAACTATAGAAAAATGTTCAATATGAAGAAGCTAGACTTACTTCCAAACTGTGGGGATGATAAGCCTGAAGAATGTGAAACTGCGTACATGTCAAGATCAGAAGGAAGCTTTCAAATGTTATAAGGAGCATAAACCTGTTGGACCTAATTCATTCGGACACTGCGTTTTCAAGAGCTTTGTGACTAAAGGTAGCATGAAGTATTTTATCACCTTCATCCACGACCATTATCGCTTCTACCATGTGTACTTGCTGAAGTGATCGGTCGCTAATATTGCACATTTATTGTTACATTCTAATATTTATCATATAATAAAATTGCTTTTAAATCCTTCCATGTGAAGGTGGAGATGTAGAGCAGTGGCTCGAACCTTGAAACATATCCTTGTGTTTGCATTACACATGACCTTTCACAAAGGGACCTCCACTGAGGAATTACAACTCAACACCAGGAGTACACAACTCCTCTCTCAAACACAATCATCTCTACATAAGAGGGAACATAAAATAAAGAAAGAAATACACTTGGTGATCACAATGATCACAAACACTCTCTTGGTGATCTTAAAAGATTACATACAATTTTTCTCACCTTACAAAGATCTTAAAGATGATTTGAGATGATAGCTCAAGTATGTGAGAAAATAAAGTTTTTTGAAAAAGAAACAATAAAGAAAACACATGGGAAAAACTTCTAAATAGATATGAAAATGAAGAACAAAACTAAATTCTCAAAAACTTGTTTTTCTTTTGATTTTCTAAAAACTTTGAAACAATATGTGCATCTATATACTCTACCATATTTAAAAGCATAATGAGTGTGTGATTTGTGAGCATGAGAGTTGTGAGCATGAAAAGATTTAGCATGCGTAGTGTGAGCATGTGAATTTTTAGCATGAGAGGTGTGCTTTTGGAAAACTTTTCTTCAAGTTTCTTAGTGTTAAAAGCACAATCTTTCAAAACTTTTTCAAAATCAACCATTTTAGTTTTTAGAGAGGAAATTTCTTTTCACCAACAATAGGAGATTTTCCTTTACGAGAAACCTTGTAGGCATTAAACTCATTTTGAATAGAAATAAGATTAGAAGAAATATCATCCTTTTCTTTAGAAACCATAGCAAGTTGATTTTTGAAAAATGCAACTTCTTTTTGCAATTTATAACATTCAATCTTCTTATTATCATAAGTTTCGGAAAGTTCAACAAAGGCATGAGCAAGAACTTCCTTACTTAATTCATCATCTTCATCATCAAGAGGTTGAGGGGTTACCTTCGGTGTGTTTGCCATGAAACACATATTCGCTACATCCGCCTCTTCCTTGGACTCGCTTTCCGAATCCCAAGTTGCCTTGTACGCCTCTTTTCTTCTGATTTCTTTGGCTTGAAGGAGGAGGTCATCTTTTTCTTGAACTCCGGGCAATCCGCCATGATGTGTCCGGGCTTTCGGCAATTGTAGCATATGATTTTCCTCTCCTCTTTACCTTCAAATTTCCTTCGGAAGTTGAGCTTGTTCCTCCGGTACATTCTCTTCATATTGCGAACAAGTAGTGATAGCTCCTCATCTTCTTCTTCATCTTCTTCATCGTCTTCAAGAGTGGATGAAGACTTGAAGGCCAAGGATTTCTTCTTTAATGGAGCGGCCTCTTCTCTTGCTTCTTTTCCATCTCATGGGTTTTTAGGTTCCCAATGAGACTAATGAGGTCCATCTCATCCTTGTCATTCAATTCTTTTAGGGTGGTGGCCTTGATCTCCCATGATGTAGGAAGAGCCCGAATCACTTTCCGCACTTTTTGATCATTGGAAATATCATCACCTAAAGAAGAAAGACCATTGGTGATTTTAGTAAATCGAGTAATCATACAATCTATAGATTCATCATCAATCATTTTAAAAGACTCATATTGGGACCTCAGGAGATCTATCTTAGCTCTTTTGACTTGTGAAGTCCCTTCGTGTGTGACCAATAAGTGTTGCCAAATCTCATAAGCGGATTGGCAATGAATTACCCGTGTAAGGTCATCCTCATTCAAGGCGGTTAAGAGGGAATTTTGGGCCTTGGAGTTAGCCTCATATTCTCTAAAGTTGAAGTCGGTCCATGTGCTCTCATCACTATCGGGTGCAACATAGGGTTTGGTCAAAGATTTAGCCACTAAGCACCTAAAGATTGCAAAAAGATAGTCATCCTAACCTTCCAAATAGGGAAGTTGAGTCCATCAAATTTAGGAGGGGTTTTGATGTTATCGGCCATGTTTACTAGTGATGACAAGTGGAATGCAAATGTTGATTAGCAAATTTTAAAGATCTCTCTATGGATGTTAAGCCAAAACCTAGATCCAAGCTCTGATACCAATTGAAAATCACCTAGAGGGGGGGTGAATAGGTGATAATGCTAATCAATGCACAAATTAAAAATTATGGAGCAACAATCTCACAAAGCAAGTGAATATAGTAATGACAATCAAGAGCAAGTAGTAATAGCAATGAAAGTAGAGTAAGAAACAAGGAAAAGTAAACCAAACGCAAACATCAAGATTTGTTATCGAGGTTCGAGCACCCAGCTCTACTTCCCCGCCTTCCCCAGAAGGATTCCAACCACTTCCACTATCACAAAGATGTCACAAATACACCGAAGTACCCAACTCTACAATCTCAAGTACAAGCAATCTCTGAGTAGTCAAAAGACCACAAACTCTCTCTTGTAAAATTCTCTTCCCTTATAAAGGTCCTTAGATAATTAATGAGTAGGAATGAAGCTCTTGTGTGCAAGGAGAAAAGAAAATGAAATCAGAGAACTCTTGAAAACACTTCAGAAATTGAGAGAGAATTTCAGCACAAAAACCAAGAAATCAAGTCTTTTGAATGCCTTAAACTTTTGGAAATTTTTTGAGAATTTTTTCTTGTTACCAAACTCTCCCTAAACACCCCTATTTATAGGAGAGGGCTAGGGTTTAAAGATAAATCATTTTAAGGCTAATCAGAATGTATTAAAACCAAAACATGTCACTTAAACACACTTAAGTGAGAAAAGGACAAAAATAAATCTGCTCAGAAAACTAGCCGTTACTGTTCAAACGGCTAGTCCGGTCGACCGGCCCGGTCGACCGCTAGTACAAAGAAAATGACCGTTGCAGGCCATGGTCGACAGGCCCGGTCGACCGAAACAAATAGAGAGCTCTGCTCTCAGACCGGTCGACGGGACGGTCGACCGTCCAAAGGCTGCCAAACGTGCACAGATTTGTGCACATCGGTCGACCGACCGGTCGACCGACTTCTAGCCAAGTCGACTAGTCAGAGGACTAGTCGACTGGATGAAGTCTGGAATGGACAGAAAAATAGTTTTAAAAATATTATGAAAAATCTTTTAGCACTCATAAAAATCACCAAAAATAGTTTTATCATTTTGCATTGATATATAAACGTGTGGTAAAAAGTTTAGCTCAAATATCAATCAATATGAACTATTTTTGACTCTTATCATTTTTACCAAAAATCAAAAACTGTATTTTCTAAAACTTGGATTTTGACTAGAAAATACTTTTTGTCCAAAACTTCTTCCAAATACAAAAACATGATATTTAAACATTTTGAAGCATAATCCTATATTCATGAAACATATGTATATCAAAGTTTTTGTCATAAATTCCAATACCAAAATAAGTTTTGATAAAACACAAAACTTAAAACACATGATTATGTATATCAAAATAAGTTTGTAGGTTGAAGATTGTATACAAACTATTTATGTTAGAAAAACAAGATGTGCGCAAAAACGTGTGTGAAAAAGCTTCAAACCTATTCACTATTCTTTAATAAAATTCTAAACTAAAAACAAATCTAACAAATTATCTTGAGCAATCTTGAAGTCTTGAGCCATGTGATGCTTGCTAGAGCCTTCTCTTCTATGTTCCTTCCTTGATGTGCAAAAAGCCCTCTTTACTTCATGAAACTAGAAATTCTTGCAATAGCTAAGCAATGGCCTCCAAATATGGTACTAACCTGAAACTCATCTAAACAAACTAATTAGTACCAAATAGCACTTATTTGTTTTGTTATCATCAAAACTCTAAACAAATGGAGAGTGTAACCTTTTGGGCCAACAATCTCCCCCTTTTGATGATGACAAAACAAATAGGCTATAAACAAATGTATAGGGGAGGAGAAAGCTCCCCCTCAAATTATGCTATGTTAAACAAAGAAAAAACCATGTAATTTGTAATTTGCAAGTAAACAACATGAAACCAAAAACCAAAAATACTTGCAAAACACTTAAAAACAAATTACAAGAATTCATGAAAACACATCAAAATCTCAAAACATATATAAACTCATATGGAACCAAAACCATATGAGCCATATTTCCATACTTAAACTCATTCTCCCCCTTTTTGTCATACATCAAAAAGGGTTTAAGAAAAAATTTATTCAATAACACAAACATTAAGTTCACCACAAATGAATGAAAATCTAGCAAAATCAAGTGGTTTAGTGAAAATATCGGCAAGTTGCAAATCTGAAGAAACATAATCAATATCTATATCTCCTTTCTCAAAATGATCTCTAAGAAAGTAATATCTAATCTCAATGTGCTTGGTCTTACTATGTTGATTTGCATTCTTTGTCATATGTATAGTGCTAGTATTATCACAAAATATTTTTATATGGTTATAATGCAAATCATAATCAAGGAGAGTATGTTTCATCCAAAGGACTGTGCACAACAAAGCCCCCGCGGCAACATACTCCGCCTCGGCGGTTGAGAGAGATACAAAATTTTGTTTCCTAGAGGACCATGAAACAAGACAATTACCAAGAAATTGACATGTCCCACTAGTACTCTTTCTATCTACTCTACAACCCGCATAGTCGGCATCCGAATAACTCGTCATTGAGAAATCTCCGGTTTTCGGATACCATAGACCCATTCCAATCGTTCCCTTATATAACGAATAATGCATTTTACCGCAATAAGATGGGACTCTTTGGGACACGATTGAAATCTAGCACAAAGACACACACTAAACATGATATCCGGCATACTTGCCATCAAATACAAAAGACTACCTATCATGCTTCTATACAATTTAATATCAACATTTTTACCTCGGTCATCCTTATCAAGCTTGGTGGTAGTTGCCATGGGAGTGTTGCAAACCTTTGAGTCTTCAAGTCCAAACTTCTTTATAAGTTCCTTTGCGTATTTGGCTTGACATATGAAGTACCCATCTTGCAATTGCTTGATTTGGAGTCCAAGAAAGAAATTAAGCTCACCCGTTGAAGACATTTCAAATTCACATTGCATAATCTTTTCAAATTCCTTGCATAAAAGCTCATTAGTAGAACCAAAAATTATATCATCAACATAAATTTGCACAATTAAAATATCATTATCAACATACTTAGTGAATAGTGTTGTATCTACTTTGCCTTTAATAAAATCATTTGAAATGAGAAAACTAGAAAGCCTTTCATACCAAGCTCTTGGAGCTTGTTTCAATCCATACAAAGCTTTATCAAGTTTAAAAACAAAATCGGGATGAACATAATCAACAAAACCGGGAGGTTGAGCAACATAAACTTCTTCATTTATAAAACCATTCAAAAATGCACTTTTCACATCCATTTGAAAAAGTTTAAAATTTTTGAAAGATGCAAAAGCTAGTGTCATCCGTATGGCTTCAAGCCGTGCTACGGGTGCAAAGGTCTCCTCAAAGTAATTCCCTCAACTTGAGTGTAACCTTGGGCCACTAACCTAGCCTTATTCCTAATCACATTTTCGGACTCATCCATCTTGTTTCTAAAGATCCACTTAGTACCAATTATTGGTCTATCGTGGGGCCTAGGAACAAGGTGCCAAACTTGGTTGCGCTCAAATTGATTGAGTTCCTCTTGCATGGCTAGCAACCAATATGAGTCCGCCTCGGCTTCGAGGATGCTTTTGGGTTCAAAATGAGAAATGAAAGCAAAATTACCACATAGGTCATGGAGTTTGGAGCGAGTTGTTACCCCTTAGATGCATCACCTAAGATGAGCTCCTTGGGATGATTTATGGCATATCTCCAAGCTTTAGGAAGTGGTTGTGAGCTTTCCTCTTTATCCTCTTGAACGTCACCAATTGGTTCTTACTTATCATCTTGAGCGGGTGAGTCCTTCAAGGATAGTCTCTCCATGTCTTCACCTAATGGTTCAATCTCTACAACATTCTCAACAAACACATTAGATTCTTCAAATTTAACATGCATGGATTCTTCGATGGTTAGTGAAGATCTATTGAATACTCTATAAGCTTTACTAGTTGTAGAATATCCAACAAAGATTGCTTCATAAGCCTTAGCATCAAATTTACCCAAGTTATCTTTAGTGTTCAAAACAAAACACTTGCATCCAAAAACTTTGAAATATGAAACATTAGGTTTCTAGAATGATACATTTCAAAAGATGTTTTGGAAGAATTTTTACATAAATAAATACGATTTGATATATAGAATGCGGTGTTTACGGCCTCGGCCCATAGATAATGAGGGAGGTCATACTCACTTATCATTGTCCTAGCCATCTCTTGAAGTGTTCTATTTTTTCTTTCTACAACTCCATTTTGTTGTGGAGTTCTAGGACAAGACATTTCATGCTTAATTCCCTTTTCATCACAATAAGTCATGAAGAGTTGGTTAACAAACTCACCACCTCTATCACTCCTTATTTTCAAAATCGGAAAACCTTTTTCTTTTTCAACCCTTTTTCGAAAAATTTTGAAATGAGAAAAAGTTGATTTTTGTGTTCCAAGAAGAAAACCCAAGTGAAACGGGAAAAATCATCAACTAAAACAAATGCAAATCTACTACCATTTAAGCTCTTAGTTTTAGTAGGTCCAAAAAGATCCATATGAATTAATTCTAAAGGCCTAGTTGACGTGATATCCTTGATTGGTTTGAAGGAAGACTTGGTTTGTTTCCCAAGTTGGCACGCACCACAAATGCGGTCTTTCTTAAACTTCAAGCAAGGTATACCCTTCACCAAATTCTTAGAATTAATCCTAGAAAGTTGGTCAAAAGATGCATGTCCTAATCTTCTATGCCAAAGCCAAGAATTTTCATCAAAAGCATTTAAGCATTTAGTAGAACATTCCACATTAAGCATGTCAATAATATAAACATTATCATCACGAAAACCGGTAAGAATACAATCATTGGATTTAATATCAAAAATCTTGCAAGAAGTATCATCAAAAACAACTTTAAGTCCACGATCACAAAATTGACTAATACTAAGCAAATTATGTTTCAAACTATCAACAAGTACAACATTTTCTATAATGGGAGATGCACCAATTTGAATGTTACCTATACCGATGATAGTGCCTTTGGAGTCATCCCCGAAGGTGACGGAGCCACCTTCCTCGTACCTTGATAGGGTTGTAAAGTTATTGATATCCCACGTCATATGTCTTGAACAACCACTATCAAGGTACCACCGCTCCCTACGTCTTGGAGCCTTGGTGTGTACCTACATCAAATAATTTAGGACTTGATTTTGGTACCCATATTTTCTTAGGTCCTAGAGGGTTAGTTTCATTAACCCAAACAAGATTATTTGATCTATTAACTTGGTCATAGCAAAATTTAGCTAAATGTCCATTCTTACCACAATATGTGCATCTATATACTCTACCATATTTAAAAGCATAATGAGTGTGTGATTTGTGAGCATGAGAGTTGTGAGCATGAAAAGATTTAGCATGTGTAGTGTGAGCATGTGAATTTTTAGCATGAGAGGTGTGCTTTTTGGAAAACTTTTCTTCAAGTTTCTTAGTGTTAAAAGCACAATCTTTCAAAACTTTTTCAAAATCAACCATTTTAGTTTTTAGAGAGGAAATTTCTTTTCATCAACAATAGGAGATTTTCCTTTACAAGAAACCTTGTAGGCATTAAACTCATTTTGAATAGAAATAAGATTAGAAGAAATATCATCCTTTTCTTTAGAAATCATAGCAAGTTGATTTTTGAGAAATGCAACTTCTTTTTGCAATTTATAACATTCAATCTTCTTATTATCATAAGTTTCGGAAAGTTCAACAAAGCATGAGCAAGAACTTCCTTACTTAATTCATCATCTTCATCATCAAGAGGTTGAGGGGTACCTTTGGTGTGTTTGCCATGAAACACATATTCGCTACATTCGCCTCTTCCTTGGACTCGCTTTTCGAATCTCAAGTTGTCGTGTACGCCTTCTTTTCTTCTGATTCTTTGGCTTGAAGGAGGAGGTCATCTTTTTCTTGAACTCCGGGCAATCTGCCATGATGTGTCCGGGCTTTCGGCAATTGTAGCATATGATTTCCTCTCCTCTTTGCCTTCAAATTTCCTTCGGAAGTTGAGCTTGTTCCTCCGGTACATTCTCTTCATATTGCGAACAAGTAGTGATAGCTCCTCATCTTCTTCTTCATCTTCTTCATCGTCTTCAAGAGTGGATGAAGACTTGAAGGCCAAGGATTTCTTCTTTAATGGAGCGGCCTCTTCTCTTGCTTTCTTTCCATCTTATGGGTTTTTAGGTTCCCAATGAGACTAATGAGGTCCATCTCATCCTTGTCATTCAATTCTTTTAGGGTGGTGGCCTTGATCTCCCATGATGTAGGAAGAGCCCGAATCACTTTCCGCACCTTTTGATCATTGGAAATATCATCACCTAAAAAAGAAAGACCATTGGTGATTTTAGTAAATCGAGTAATCATACAATCTATAGATTCATCATCAATCATTTTAAAAGACTCATATTGGGACCTCAGGAGATCTATCTTAGCTCTTTTGACTTGTGAAGTCCCTTCGTGTGTGACCAATAAGTGTTGCCAAATCTCATAAGCGGATTGGCAATGAATTACCCGTGTAAGGTCATCCTCATTCAAGGCGGTTAAGAGAAAATTTTGGGCCTTGGAGTTAGCCTCATATTCTCTAAAGTTGAAGTCGGTCCATGTGCTCTCATCACTATCGGGTGCAACATAGGGTTTGGTCAAAGATTTAGCCACTAAGCACCTAAAGATTGCAAAAAGATAGTCATCCTAACCTTCCAAATAGGGAAGTTGAGTCCATCAAATTTAGGAGGGGTTTTGATGTTATCGGCCATGTTTACTAGTGATGACAAGTGGAATGCAAATGTTGATTAGCAAATTTTAAGGATCTCTCTATGGATGTTAAGCCAAAACCTAGAGTCCAAGCTCTGATACCAATTGAAAATCACCTAGAGGGGGGTGAATAGGTGATAATGCTAATCAATGCACAAATTAAAAATTATAGAGCAACAATCTCACAAAGCAAGTGAATATAGTAATGACAATCAAGAGCAAGTAGTAATAGCAATGAAAGTAGAGCAAGAATAAGGAAAAGTAAACCAAACGCAAACACCAAGATTTGTTATCGAGGTTCGAGCACCCAGCTCTACTTCCCCGCCTTTCCAGAAGGATTCCAACCACATCCACTATCACAAAGATGTCACAAATACACCGGAGTACCCAACTCCACAATCTCAAGTACAAGCAATCTCTGAGTAGTCAAAAGACCACAAACTCTCTCTTGCAAAATTCTCTTCCCTTACAAAGGTCCTTAGAGAATTAATGAGTAGGAATGAAGCTCTTGTGTGCAAGAAGAAAAGAAAATGAAATCAGAGAACTCTAGAAAACACTTCAGAAATTGAGAGAGAATTTCAGTACAAAAACCAAGAAACCAAGTCTTTTGAATGCCTTAAACTTTTGGAAATTTTTGAGAATTTTTTCTGTTACCAAACTCTCCCTAAACACCCTATTTATAGGAGAGGGCTAGGGTTTAAAGATAAATCATTTTTAAGGCTAATCAGAATGTATTAAAACCAAAACATGTCACTTAAACACACTTAAGTGAGAAAAGGACAAAAATAAATCTGCTCAGAAAACTAGCCGTTACTGTTCAAACGGCTAGTCTGGTCGACCGGCCCGTCGACCGCTAGTACAAAGAAAATGACCGTTGCAGGCCACGGTCGACAGGCCCGGTCGACCGAAACAAACAGAGAGCTCTGCTCTCAGACCGGTCGACCGGGACGGTCGACCGTTCAAAGGCTGCCAAACGTGTACAGATTTGTGCACGTCGGTCGACCGACTCGGTCGACCGACTTCTAGCCAAGTCGACTAGTCAGAGGACTAGTCGACTGGATGAAGTCTGGAATGGACAGAAAAATAGTTTTAAAAATATTATGAAAAATCTTTTAACACTCATAAAAATCACCAAAATAGTTTTATCATTTTGCATTAATATATAAACATGTGGTAAAAAGTTTAGCTCAAATATCAATCAATATGAACTATTTTGACTCTTATCATTTTTACAAAAAACCAAAAACTGTATTTTCTAAAACTTGGATTTTGACTAGAAAATACGTTTTGTCCAAAACTTCTTCCAAATACAAAAACATGATATTTAAACATTTTGAAGCATAATCCTATATTCATGAAACATATGTATATCAAAGTTTTTGTCATAAATTCCAATACCAAAATAAGTTTTGATAAAACACAAAACTTAAAACACATGATTATGTATATCAAAATAAGTTTGTAGGTTGAAGATTGTATACAAACTATTTATGTTAGGAAAACAAGATGTGCGCAAAAACGTGTGTGAAAGAGCTTCAAACCTATTCACTATTCTTTAACAAAATTCTAAACTAAAAACAAATCTAACAAATATCTTGAGTAATCTTGAAGTCTTGAGCCATGTGATGCCTTGCTAGAGCCTTCTCTTCTATGTTCCTTCCTTGATGTGCAAAAAGCCTTCTTTACTTCATGAACCTAGAAATTTTGCAATAGCTAAGCAATGGCCTCCAAATATGGTACTAACCTGAAACTCATCTAAACAAACTAATTAGTACCAAATAGCACTTATTTGTTTTGTTATCATCAAAACTCTAAAACAAATGGAGAGTGTAACCTTTTGGGCCAACAGGGATTACTGATCAACCGCTCGGTCAACTCCCCAGGAAAACTTGCCAGGCCCATTGCTAAAGAAAAGAAAAGAGAAATGAGCCCAAAGACCCATCAAAATTCTGATTTAATTCAGAATAATTCGAAATCAGAAAATCAGGACAGATTATGACACATCAGAGAAGTTGAAACAAGCTAAAATAAATCTTCCAAAATCAATTAGTTAAAGCCAAAGATTAAATGCAGTTTCGTCAAATCTAGGAGCTAAAACGAGAAATCCAGAACTGGATAAAGGCAAATCACTAAATGAGGAGTTGTTCCCCCCAGGTATGGCCACCTAGCCACACCCAGACTGCGTTCTGCGGCCAAAGCCGCGTTTTCGCTGCTTTGTTGATTCAATTGGGGGAGCGTTTGCTCCCCTATCTTCGTACACTCCTCCCCATTGGATTTTGCCTAAATACTAGGTTTTTCAGAGACCAGAGGGAACGACCAAGTAGAGAGTAAAATTTAGGCTATTCTGTAGTTTATAACTTAGGTTTTTAGTTTTCTTTTCTGTACTTTTTATTTTCTTTATTTAACTGAGAGGAGAGGAGAGGAGATTTTTTTAGAGGAATGAGAACAAGCTTGTCCTGAGAGTGACACAGGTCTAAGTAATCTTTTTTTCATTGTTACTTGAATCGAATCAAAGTTTTCTTTTCTTTTCTATCTTATTTTGTTTGCTTCCCTCTTCTGTGTTGTGAATCCAAATGACTCCGATAGCCTCGAAGTTGCCTTGCCCTTGCAAGTGCTGTTGATAGCTTATAATGATGGATATCCATTCATTGGTAGTGTAGCTTGCCCCTTCATTTTGTAGTATAAATCAGGAAAGGGGAAGATCCTATTTTTCATACTTCTTTCGCCTTCAAACAAATATACATCTTCGATATGGGTCAAAGGTAATCAGGCGCCGAAGTGGTAAGTGAGTAATTTTAGGTTTAACTTTTAGTTTAGATTACCAACACCACAATCTCCCAACTCTTTTATCACTCTTTTCAATCTCTTTGTATATATCCATTTTCTATTTTCTCCACCTTCTCAATCTACCACTTTCTTCTTACCTTAACTTTAACCTACTTTCTTTTTCTTTTACAGAACTAAAAGAAGATCTTTAACCATTGACTCTGACTTAAAAGAGAACTTGTTAAAAAGCTTCCATCGCTAGTCCCTCCTTGTGGATCACGACCCACATAGCCACTTGCTATAGCGGTAGTATTGACTACTTACACATTCTATTTTAAAGTTTTAAAATTCTGTATTCTTATGTGCAGGTAAAAACTCAATCAAATTTTGGCACCGTCGCCGGAGAGGGACGGTAAGTTATTCTCTTTTTAGATTTATATTTTGGTTAACTTTCTTCTTTGTTCTTTGTGTACAGGTTTAGCAATAGGAAATTTTTGCTGCAGTGGACATATAAGTGGCCCTGGACTTTACTCTAGAAAGCAGAGCCCAGAAGATCTTAGATTTGCTACGTTCCAATGACAATCTGAGTGAAGTACTAACCTGCATTTTTGCAGATTGGCTGAATTACAAATCTAAAATTCTGTAACTATTTATTTTCTTATTTATCTCACTTACATGCTTTTTACCTCAACAGTAAAATGATGTTTATTAAATGCTAAAAATGGTTTAGACTTTGCATTTAGGCATGTGTCTAATTAATTTATATTTTATATTACTGTTGAAGAGTGCTGGAGCAAAAGTATGTATGCATAGCATTTAGTTAGAAAACATTCTTGAGTGATTATTTGCTTGTTGAATGTTACTTTTCTATATACTGCACACTTTGCACAATCAATCTTAAGGGCTTGTCCTATAAACAAGATAAGGTAAGAAAGTCATTACCCTCCCTTAACCCACAATCTCCTCACTCACTAACCCAAGCCTAACTAAAACTGAGTAGACGTTGTCTCTAGGGACATCTCAGACTCAACAGGAGACTGACCTAAGGGGGAAGTTGGTTAGAATTTGACTCTTGCCAAATCGGTGTCAAAGGTTCGAGATTGAGGGGCGAAACCCAAAGGTTGGTGGTTTGGCATAATTAGACCCATTGCTTAGGCACGGATACCTCCCACTGATCTTGCCCCTACCTGGCCGATTAATTTGTAGTCAGATTCGACTATTACCCCTGGCACAGTCTAATCAGTTTAGGTCTAAAGTTTACCCTAACTTAGATTAAATTTTTTTCTTTTTGTTTGTTTTTTTGTTTCTCCTTGTTTGATTTTGATAATTCTTGTGTGATATGGCTTAGAACAATAATTTTTTCAATTTTAATGGTAATCCATATTTCACCCCATTTGACTCGAATAATTCGAACCAGATTTTTTACAATATGAACCAACTAAATACACCGGGTTGGACTTATCCGAATCAATACAACCCATGCCCCAATCTTATGACCATAATTTCTAAAATAATTTCAACTCTTCACAGATTCAATGGGGATTCATCTCCCCCGAGTCCAAATTTGAACCAATTTGTCCTCCTTATCCACTTTGTCCACAATTTTCACAATATTCATTCCCCGACTTTGTTCCTATACTCCTTTTCTAGACCAACCTATTGAAGTAAAATTCGAGATAGAAAAGAGTATAGAAGCCATACAAGAGGCAGAATGAAAATTGCAGGCCTCCCCATTTCTACAATATTTTCAAGATTCATAATCTGCTCCACCAGTTCAAAATAGAAAACCATCAATCTTGAAAATGAGTATGCGTGAGTCCGAGCAACAATCACAAAATCTGATGGACTCACGATTTCACCACAAATTTCAAAACAAAACTTCTTCTTTTCAAGTCCAATCGCAACAAAACGATGAACCAATCGACTATGAAAAGATGCTTTAAGTCATGACTCAGGCTCAAATCACTCATAATCATGACATAGATATAATAGTCAAAACTCTTCATTCTCACACTTTGACCATTCCTGATGTCGCTAACCATTCTGTTAGAGCCAAAGAATCATGCTGTTTTAGAAAAATAAGATTCCATTTCAGCACACCCATTAGAACTTGCCCAAACTCCAAATCTTGAAAACCACATTGACATTTTGGCAAGTTATCCCTTCTTAAAATTGAACTTTAGAATGAATATGATCCTGAATCTCGACTTGGCAATTCAATTCTACTTTCTGATTCAATAATGACTCCGGTATTTTCGCCTGACTTCAATCCTTCTCGAGAGTCCACATTGAATCCTGTGCTTGTCTATTGGGAAATGAATCACCAATCTTTTATGATCATCATATTGAACTTGACCAATTTCATACTTTTGAAAATCCTATTGACAAATTGGCAAGTGCTCATTTTTACGAAATTGAACTCAATGAGGAATGTGACCTTGAGTCTAAAATTTGTGATCCACTTCAAATTTCTAAATCAATATTGACTCCTATTTGCTACCTGATTTGAAAAATATTTTAAAGTCAGTTTTGATTCCCGTACCTGTTATTCTTGAACTTGAATCACCAATCTTAGAAACTCACATTCCATTGTGGGAGAAATGATTGTGGACTTGAGTTTCAACTTCTTGATTTAGACCTACTTCCTGAATAAATTTTGACTCATGAACCTTTGCTTAACTTCAATCATTTTCCTGAGTCGATTGTAGTTCATGGCCTTCCTAATTCCAGATCAATCATTTCATCTTTTCATACTCCATTTTGGGACAGAGGTGTTGATAATAATGACTCTGAAATTAGTTTGAAAATTTGAAAATTAGATGGGATAAAATTCTTAATAAAAATTATTCATATATACATCATTTTAGTGGGTTATATTAGAGAAGTTTCTGGTGGGTTCCTTCAAACTCCATGTAAATTAGATTGGGTCATATTTCGTGGACCAATCAGACCACCGCCGAAACCACTACCTTAAGGTAATATTTTCCTTCCCTTTCTTCTATTTCATGCATCTATGCATTCATTCATACATTGAGGATAATGCATGAGATATGTGTGGGGGAGAGTTCTAACATAACGTAGGTTTTCCTTTTATTTTAAAAAAATATTAACATTTTCTTTACTTTTAAAAACTTTTTTAAATAGAAACAATATTTTGACATATTTTTTGTAAGAAATTAAGTCAATTTTAAGGAATAGGATAATCATAATTTAGATTTCTTATACTTGGTCAAAATAAGATTATTTGTTTGATTTCCAATGTTAGGAAGAAAATTTAGAAAAGTAATTTACTCTTGATTTTTACTTTGATGATATATACATGCTTTATACACTTACACACATAGGATTTAAAAACAAAGACTCTTATGCCATATAAAAAAAAGAAAAAAAATATATGTGTGTGTGTATATATATTAAATTCTCTGATTAAGCTAGGTATTTGTGCCACATAAAGCATAAGTATTCATGCCTAAAAGCGGTTCATATAATAAAATTCTTAGTTTTGTAGCCTTGTTTCTCGAGTTCTTAAGTTCTTGGGGTGCTTTTGTTGGCCCGGAGGCCTTCCTCTCTAGTTTTGATGATGATTAACTCATATAGCTATGTTTATTAATAATCTTGTGATTTTAAGTTTCAGATCATTTAGCAAGATATTAGTTGGTGATTAGCTTCAACAAGGAGTTTAGAAGTTTTTCATGGTGATTCCGGTGCCCGAGCTTCAAGATCACTCATTTGCAGTCGTTGGATCACGGTTTGGGATCGAGTCAACTCGAAGATGAAGATCGTCAAGAAGACTTAGGTATCCTAGTTTTAGTTTAGTGTGTTTTAGATTCATGTGTAAAGATAAGAATAGTTGATATGCTCAAGTGCACAACACACATGTTTTATGGTTTTTCGGTTTTAGTTTAACCGATATTTGTTTTCATGAATAGTTGATCAAAACAAGTTTAATTGGTTTATGTATATTAGATCTGTTCAATATACATACATGCTTCATATCTTCGAAAAACTTATTTTGATATGTCTATTCATGAGTTTTAGGAAAAATCAGATTTCCTATTGAGAAAAATCAAAGTTGATAAAATACATGTTTTGGTTTTTGGTAAAAATGATAAAACACAAAAATAGTTTCATATGCTTGATATTTGGGTTGAAATTTTTATCACAAGTTTATATATCAATGCAAAATGTTAAAACTATTTTTGGAGATTTTTACAAGACTTAAAGAATTTTTAAAAATATTTTTAACAAGTGTTTCTGTCCCAGATTTGTGGCTGACAGGCCAGGTCGGCTGACCGCATGGGTCGACCGCACCAAAGGCCGGTCGACCCTTGTGGTCGACCGACGTGCACAGGCTTGTGCACGTTTGGCAGTCACAGGGACGGTCGGCCGAGCGGCCGACCGGATCAGAGAGTCTGCTCTCTGTATCTAGGCGGTCGGCCGTGCGGTCGACTGGGTTGCCCCAACGGTCACATTTCTGACCGTTGGCGGTCGGCCGGCCGGCCGACCGGTAGCCTGTCAGCTGCCAGATCAGCCTAACGGCTAGTTTTGTTTTGGGGCTATAAATACCCCATCTCTTCATGGTTTTAAGTAAGATTTGAAGAGCCAAAATTTCTCTAATATTCAAGTGTTTTAAACAAGTTTTCAAAAGAGTTTTAGTGCCAAAAAGATTCATCTATTTATTTTTAAAGTGTTTTGTTATTTTCAAAGAAAACAAGTTTTGGGAATTGATTTCTTGTTCTTCATTTCTATATCAATTTGGTATTTTCCCAAGAGATTTTCTTTGATCAAAACACTTTGTTTTCCACACTCGAGCTTATCTTCTATCCTATTCTATTAGGATCTTGTTTTGTGGAAAAGAGAAAAAGAGAGATTGTTTGAGGTTGATTGAGCCTCCAAGTTGTACACCCTTACTTTTGTTTGTATTCGTTTTTGGTAGAGGTGATCGGGTGATTGGTTTGCTCCCTCTTTGGTAGAGGTGGAGATTGGTGTTTGCTCCCTCTATTGTGAGGTGGAGTTTGGTTTGTATACCCTCTTCGGTAGAGGTGTTTGTTGGCTGTTATTTGGCTACGGGCCTACCCCTCAGTTGTGAGGCGGTGTTTGAGAGAGGAGTTCGGTACTCCCTTTGTTGTAACAAATCCTCCTCGGTGGAGGTTCCCTCGGTGGGAGATAGTGGATTAGAAATCCTTCTCGGTGAAGGCGGGGACGTAGAGCTAGGGGCTCGAACCTCGAAACATATCTTTGTATTTGTGTTTGATCCATTGTCTCTCTAACTCTCTCTCTCTTTATATTTGTGCAAAGCATCATTCTTCATTCATTCATTCATATCTTGTATGCTTGTGTTGTCCTTGCATTTAATTCATATTGCTTATCCTTATATGCTTGGATTGCTTGTGTGTGTGCCTCACTTGTACTTAACCACAAGAGCTTCATATAGCACCTCAACCCATATCTAGGGGAATCAAGAGGAGTTAGTCCAGAGCCCTTCACGGGAAATTCGGCTACACTTGTGTGTTGTACTAAGTGTGTTACAAATTAATTTTTAATCTTTCGCATTTAGCGCATTTAGTTTCTAGATTAGCATTATCACCTATTCACCCCCCCTCTAGGTGATTTACAATTGGTATCAAAGCTTACGCTCCTGATACTTAGGCTTAACATCCTAGGAGTGAGATCCTTTGTTTGCTAATCTATTGTTTGCATTTGCTTGCTTGCACACTCATATTGTTTACCATGGACTTCATGACCCCACCTAGTTTTGACCCTTCCAACATTGTTGTTTGGAAGTATAGAATGTCTATGTACCTAAAGACTCTAGGTTTGCATGTTTTTCTTGCGGCTACCAAGAGATGCTATCTTGGTGATCGCAATCATATAGGGGCCAATGCACAAGCCCTAGAGGCCATTAGAAGCACGCTTTCAAAAGAATATCTTATGAGTGTTTCTAACCGTGATTCCGCTTTTGCAGTGTGGAACAAGTTGACAACAACCACCACCTCCAAGCTTCAAACGCCTATCCAATAAGAAGAGTAGTCTAGTGGAGATGAATCCGAGCCACAACAATGCTATATGGTCCAAGGGAATGACTCCTTTGAGGTACACTCAGAAACCCACTTAGATGATGATGATGATGCTAGTTTTTCAAATGATTATGATGCCCATGCCTTGAATGAAGAACTATCTATTGTGTGTGAAAAATTGATTGAAAAATATAATATTTTGAAAAAGAAAAGTCTAGGCCTTGAAAAAGAAAATAAAAATTTACATTCTAGACTTGACAATGTTTTGCAAGAGAAGGTTGAGGTCTATAATGAAAGGGATTCATTGAGATCTCAATTAGAGCTTGCACTTAAAGAAAATAAGTTTTTGAAAAATAAAAATGATTGTGAAACTCTTTTGAAAAATAATGATGTTTTGTCTTCAAAAATTGATTTTGTTTAAAAGAGAATGTTGCTTTGAAAAATAAAATAATTTCTATTTCAAATGATTTAGATGTATGTTTAAAGAAAAATGTTTCTTTGCAAAATAAAATAGATGCTCATGTTTGCCATGCTAGTGTAGCTTTTTCATCTAGTCTACCTATTGCATGTACCTCTTCTTCTAGAATTAATGATGATATTTGTTTGCTTAAGAAGAGTGTAGATTGTTTGGGCTCCACTTTGAGCCAATGTGCCAAGAGCCATACACGTTTAGAAACTTTATTTCGAAAGAAATAAGTTCCATCTATTATTCATGCACACCCTCCACGGCATACACATGCTCCTCACGGACACCATCATCACTTGTATGCTCATGTGTACACTTGTACACATTGTGGACGTATGGGCCACCTTGCTAAATTTTGCTTTGATAGATTACATACTTCAAATTTAGCAACTAAATTTATTTGGGTTAGGAATGATACTAACCCCCATGGACCCAAAAAGTTATGGGTACCAAAGACCACCCCTCTTGTTTATGATGTAGGAGTGGGCTCTCGCATGACGTGAGAGTGTAGGTACTTGGAGTGGATGCGTTCCGTGCTTAAAGGAAACTATTTGGATGCATCACTTTCAAGGGATGTTTGGTGGAGAAGACCACCATGTTTTGGAGACAAGAAAAGTTGCCTTGTAGGTTTTGGTAACGATTCCTAACTCTTAATTATTGTTTACATGCTTTTCATATTCATTATTTGTAGCATGTTTGATGTTTATTGATTAATATGACAATGCCATGTTTATTAAATCCTTGACATACATGTTTAGCATTTTGAGACACCCATGTTTAATATGGACAATTATTTTAGTGTTCTCACCTTTGTTTAGCTATCATGTTTATCATAGGTTTAATAACTTGTGGATTTTCTTAATAATCATGTTTATGTTTATCATGTTGATTTTTATCCCGTTTTGATGCTTCATGATTTGAATATAAATTTAAATGTCAGTTTTTATTAAGACTAGGTATATATTTGTACATATAGTGGGCCACAAATAAATCTATATATGTTTGAGCTTGAATGCGTATTTGAACCCATTAGATGTGCTAGTATAGTCTAGTTTTGATGATCCATACATTTTAAACTTGTATTCCTATTTTTGGATTTGTTTTATATTTATGTGTTTTCATTTCATGTATATGTCTATTTTGCCAAACTTTAAGATATACATGTATACCCCTTGAGTCATTTGCTTTTCATGCAAATCTATACATATGGACTCAATTGTTTTTAGGGATATGTATGTATACTTTTTGTGTTGACAAATCATACATATACCTTGAAATGAAATTGTTTTTTAATCAAAATTTAGTTTTTCATGTTTCCATGTGTTTATGTTTAACTTCATGTATATGTCTATTTTATCTAAATTATTGTTATACATATACATCCTTTTGAGCCACGTGCCTTCATGCATATATCTTTGTGGACTCATTGTGTTTGGATATGTATGTACACTTTAATTTGTATAGGACATACATATACCTTGAAGATTAAATAGTTTTGATGATTTTCATGTTTCTTGTTTCAAGGAATATTGAGCTTATTGTCCATCTTTCATGATTATGATCTTCACATTGTATTTGTACACTCACATTTATTGTTTACTCATGTGTTTGTTTTAATGAGTCATATTTGTGCTTAATTGACTTGGGTGTTTGATATCATATGGATTTCTTATTTCATGAAAAATAATTTTGTTTTATTCCTTGAAGGATTTCGTACTAGTTTACAAATTTTTCATATAACTAGTTACAGTTTTCTTCATTTTGGTAGAGTTTTTCAAACAAACTTTATTTTTCAAATCTATTTTTGAAAACCCCTACCATCCATGGGAGGTTGGATGGGAGATCATGCTCATGTATGCTTTAAAATGAAAATCATTTAAAACTTGAACCATGATTGGGTGGTAGTTATATGATGTACACACTTGATTATTATTGTTGTTTCAATTGGTATCATTGAATTCTTTCAATTGGTGTCAATTTTGACTTTTATTGTATACTCATATATGTTTGTATATATGTATGCGTGCATTTCAAAGAATATCAATTTCTATTGGTATATATCTTTCATACATATATATGTTTGTGTTTATGATAAGCTTGAGCTTCAACTTTGTTTCAATTGATTCAATTTTCAATTGGTATCTCTTTTCAAGCTTACACAATGTTTTGTTGGTATTTCATAAAGGGGGAGAAAATTCAATTTTCATATTTATAATTGGTATTTGTATTTCCACTCCCTTGCTTTATGATAGAAAATAAAATTTTTAAATTGATATCATATACTTAAAAAAAAATATTTACTCCTTTTGATATCAATATGTTTATTTGAATGTTTTAAAAATGGTATCTCAAAATTTTGTTTAAAGAAAATAGTCAAAAGTTTTGATTTGTATTGCCTATATGCAAGGAGAGCTTAACATCTCTTCTACGTATAGATTCATGATGAGTGTATCTTGTATTGAAGAGCTTGACAATCTTTTCTTTATGTGATACACGTGTATAGGGGGAGCTTCACTTCTTCTCTATGCATTGCATAGTGTATGTTATGTGAATTAGGGCTTGTCATCCCTCCTTCATGTAATGTATCTATGTAGGGAAGCTTCACATCTTCCTCTCATGAATGTATATAACATATAACATTTATTTTATTGATCTATGTTTACTTTCAATTGGTATCAATATGCTACTTTGACATATTTCAATTGATATCCTAATTGATTGTCACCCCTATTTGGTTTTGTTTTGTTTTAGACAAAAAGGGGAGAACATTTTTTATTAACCCTTTATTGATTCTTTGTTTCGAACAAAAAGGGGAGAAAAATTTGTTGACTTGGTTTTGCTTTTACCCCTTATTGATTGTTTCTTTGTATTAAAAAAAGGAGAGAAGATTTTGTTTTGTTTTAGTTTTTACCCCTTTGTTGATGATTGACAAAAAGGGGGAGAATTATTTGAGAGTTTAACATGCATATATTAAGTTTAAATTAGTTTAATTTTAATTGGTATCTAGAGCATGATTTTGTTTTGAACATTTCATTGGTATCTAGAACCTTTTATTGTTTATGCATTTCTATGCATTCATGTTTAAGAGCCTTCATTGCATATTATTTATTGTTTACTTGTTTATGCATGAGTTAAGGGGGAGCTTCTTTGAAGCTTAACTTTAATCCATGCATATATAACTCCACGAGTTTTGTCATCATCAAAAAGGGGGAGATTGTTGGCTTGGAGGCCTTCCTCTCTAGTTTTGATGATGATTAACTCATGTAGTTATGTTTACTAATAATCTTGTGATTTTAAGTTTCAGATCATTTAGCAAGATATTAGTTGGTGATTAGCTTCAAAAAGGAGTTTAGAAGTTTTTCATGGTGCTTCGGTGCCCGAGCTTCAAGATCACTCATTTGCACTCGTTGGATCACGGTTTGGGATCGAGGCAACTTGAAGATGAAGATCGTCAAGAAGACTTAGGTATCCTAATTTTAGTTTAGTGTGTTTTAGATCCATGTGTAAAGATAAGAATAGTTGATATGCTCAAGTGCACAACACACATTTTTTATGGTTTTTTCGGTTTTTAGTTTAACCGATATTTGTTTTCATGAATAGTTGATCAAAATAAGTTTAATTGGTTTATATATATTAGATGTGTTCAATATACATACATGCTTCATATCTTAGACAAACTTATTTTGATATGTCTATTCATGAGTTTTAGGAAAAATCAGATTTCCTACTGAGAAAAATCAAAGTTTGATAAAATACATGTTTTGGTTTTTGGTAAAAATGATAAAACACAAAAATAGCTTCATATGCTTGATATTTGGGTTGAAATTTTTATCACAAGTTTATATATCAATGCAAAATGTTAAAACTATTTTTGGAGATTTTTACAAGACTTAAAAGAATTTTTAAAAAATATTTTTAACAAGTGTTTCTGCCCCAGATTTGTGGCTGATAGGCCAGGTCGGCCGACCGCATGGGTCGACCGCACCAAAGGCCGGTCGACCCTTGCGGTCGATCGACGTGCACAGGCTTGTGCACGTTTGGCAGTCACAGGGACGGTCGGCCGAGCGGCCGACCGGATCAGAGAGTCTGCTCTCTGTATCTGGGCGGTCGGCCGTGCGGTCGACTGGGTTGCCCCAACGGTCACATTTCTGACCGTTGGCGGCCTGCCGGCCGGCCGACCGGTAGCCTGTCAGCTGCCAGATCAGCCTAACGGCTAGTTTTGTTTTGGGGCTATAAATACCCCATCTCTTCATGGTTTTAAGTAAGATTTGAAGAGCCAAAATTTCTCTGATATTCAAGTGTTTTAAACAAGTTTTCAAAAGAGTTTTAGTGCCAAAAAGATTCATCTATTTGTTTTTAAAGTGTTTTGTTATTTTCAAAGAAAACAAGTTTTTGGGAATTGATTTCTTGTTCTTCATTTCTATATCAATTGGTATTTTCCCAAGAGATTTTCTTTGATCAAAACACTTTATTTTCCACACTCGAGCTTATCTTCTATCCTATTCTATTAGGATCTTTTTTTGTGAAAAAGAGAAAAGAGAGATTGTTTGAGGTTGATTGAGCCTCCAAGTTGTACACCCTTACTTTTGTTTGTATCCCTTTGGTAGAGGTGATCGGGTGATTGGTTTGCTCCCTCTTTAGTAGAGGTGGAGATTGGTGTTTACTCCCTCTATTATGAGGTAGAGTTGATTTGTATACCCTCTTCGGTAGAGGTGTTTGTTGGTTGTTGTTTGGCTACGGGCCTACCCCTCGGTTGTGAGGCGGTATTTGAGAGAGGAGTTCGGTACTTCCTTTGTTGTAACAAATCCTCCTCGGTGGAGGTTCCCTCGGTGGGAGATAGTGGATTAGAAATCCTTCTCGGCGAAGGCGGGGACGTAGAGCTAGGGGCTCGAACCTTGAAACATATCTTTGTGTTTGTGTTTGATCCATTGTCTCTCTAACTCTCTCTTTATATTTGTGCAAAGCATTATTCTTCATTCATTCATTCATATCTTGTATGTTTGTGTTGTCCTTGCATTTAATTCATATTGCTTATCCTTATATGCTTGGATTGCTTGTGTATGTGCCTTACTTGTACTTAACCACAAGAGCTTCATATAGCACCTCAACCCATATCTAGGGGAATCAAGAGGAGTTAGTCCAGAGCCCTTCACGGGGAATTCGGCTATACTTGTGTGTTGTACTAAGTGTGTTACAAATTAGTTTTTAATCTTCCACATTTAGCGCATTTAGTTTCTAGATTAGCATTATCACCTATTCACCCACCCTCTAGGTGATTTACAGCTTTCTCACCCGGTGCCCTAAGACCGTTTGATTTGAAGGTCATCAATTAAAGGCTCGTTGCATAGACATATTAGAAAGCCTAATAGAACTAAGGAATAATATCACCAAAAATAAAAAAAGAAAAGAAATGAAAATAAGGCAAAAGAGTTAGAGTTAAAGAACCCGAGTCAAAATTTCACGATCGCAAAGGTGCATATGACTTAGGACAGTTTGACTTCATGCCTTGGTTGATAACAAGTTTTTGAATTAAGACTAAGCTTAAGAATGAAAAATTTAATTTTCCTATAACTTATAGATTACTTGAACTCTTATAATAATACTTCAAATATTTCTTTCTCAAAATGTGTTTTCAAAATACTAGCACTTTTCTCTTTCTTTATGAATTTTGTGGGTGCAATCCATTGAAAACCCTCACGAGATAAAACTTGTTCTCTAGGGGGAACCTAGAGGTTTAACGACTTATTGCACATGCTCAATGCAATCGTATGACCTTCGAAAGTGGTCTAATAATTTTTGGTTTAGTTTTGTTGTTTTGTCAAGGACTAGCAAAAGATAGGTATGGGGGTGTGATCGGTTGCTGATATTGCATATTCATTGTCACATTCTCATACTTATTATATAATAAACTATGCCTTTAATTCTAATTATTGTCTAATTTATATGCAGGCCCATTGCTAAAGGAAAGGAAAGAGAAACGAGCCCAAAGGCCCATCAAAATTCTGATTTAATTCAGAATTAATTCGAAATCAGAAAATTAGGGTAGATCATGGAAAATTAGAGAAGTTAAAAATCGGTTAAAATAAATCTTTCAAAATCAATTGGTTAAAACTAAAGATCAAAGGCAGTTTCATCAAATACAGGAGCTGAAATGGGAAATCCAGAACCAGATAACGACAAATCACTAAATGAGGAGCTGTACTCCCGGGTGTGGCCAGGTGGCCACACCGAGGCGCGGAAAGGAGCAAATGCTTCCCCAACTAAATCAACAAAGCCAAAAACGCGGCCAAGGCCCCGTTTCTGCAGCTTCGTTGATTCAGTTGGGGGAGCGTTTGCTCCTAAACGCTCCCCAATCTTCATACTCTCCTCCCCATTATGTTTTTCCTATAAATACTGGGTTGTTCAGAGACCAGAGGGGACGATCAAATAGAGAGTAGAATTTAGGTTATTCTGTAGTTTGTAACTTAGATTTTTAGTTTTCTTTTATGTAATTTTTTTTTTATGTAACTGAGAGGAGAGGAGATTTTCATAGAGGAATGAGAACAAGCTTGTACTGAGGGTGACACCAGTGTAAGTAATCTTTTCTTTCATTGTTACTTGAATCGAATCGAAGTTTTCTTTTCTTTTCTATTCTTGTTTTTGTTTGCTTCCCTCTTCCATGTTTTGTGAATCAAAATGACTCAGCCTCGAAGTTGCTTTGCCCTTGCAAGTGTCGTTGATGGCTTATGGTGATAGATATCCATTTCTATGGTAGTATAGCTTGCCCCTTCATTTCATAGTGTAAATCGGGAATGGAGAAGATCTTATTTGTCATACTTCGCTCGCCTTCAAATAAAGGTACATCGTCAATACGGGTCAAAGGTAAGCAGGCACCAAAGAGGTAAGTAAGTAATTTTTAGGTATAACTTTCTTTCTTTTCTTTTAACTTTTAGTTTAGATCACCAACACCACAATCTCCCAACTCTTTTATCACTCTTTTCAATTTCTTTGTATATATCCATTTTCTATTTTCTCTACCTTCTCAATCTACCACTTTCTTCCTAACTTAACTTTAACCTATTTTCCTTTTCTTTTAATGAACTAAAAGAAGATCTTTAATCATTGACTGTGACTTAAAAGAGAACTTGCTAAAAATATTCCATCGCTAGACCCTCCTTGTGGATCACGACCCTCATAACCACTTGCTATAGCGGTAGTATTGAGTACTTGCACATTCTATTTAAAGTTTTGAAATTCTGTATTCTTATGTTCAGGTAAAAACTCAATCATGAAGTCAAAAGATGAAGCTTTTGACAAGTTCATTGAGTTTCGGACTCAAGTGAAGAAGCAACTTAGGCGTCCAGTAAAGAAGCTCAGATGCGATAAAGGTGGCGAGTACCGGTCGAAGTTAGTTGAATCATTGTACTCCTTACTCCTTGCAGTCCAATGAAATTGCAGAAAAGAAGAACCACACACTTTCTGAGATGGTAAACTTAATATTGATTACATCAAGTTTACCTACCTGCTATTGGGGAGAGGTGTTGCTGATGGCTAACTGGATCCTGAACCGTGTACCTTACTCCAAATTAGATACTACTCCATATCAGCTGTAGTTGGGATATCTAGCTTCTCTAGATAATTTCAAAGTATTAGAGTATCTTGTCTACATCCAGATACAGATATCAGGAGGCCAAAGCTTGGTTCTAAAGCAAACAAATATGTTTTTCTTGATTTTGCTGAAGATAGTGATGTCTGTAGATTTATGGATCTTGTCACCAACTCCATCATAGAAGCTCAGGATGTAGAGTTCTTTGAGAATAAGTTTATCAAGGATAAAGGCTTATCCCTCAATGATGTACCAGAAAATGCTGAAAAGTCTATTGCACAAAATGAATTAGTCTCTCCAAAAGTTGAAGGTATTAAAACTGAAGAAGAAACTCTAGAAGTTGTAGAACCACCCTCCAATTGCATCAGAAAGTAAGACTTTAGAGATGACTTTATCACCTACAATGTAAAAGGACACCCACAAAATTTCCAAGAAGCAATGTAGTCCAAATATGTTCTTCTCTAGAAGGAAGCCATAGAAGAAGAAAAGAACTTTTTGATACAGAATCGCACTTGAGAATTGGAGGATGTGCTAAAAGGTGTAAAGTCTATCAGCTGCAAGTGAAAATTCAAGGCGAAACTGGTGGCAAAAGGCTTCTCTCTGAAAACAAGTATTAACTTTTTCGATATTTATGTACCAATTTGTAGAATTACTACCATCAGGGTGTTGATTGCATGGGCGACAACCAAAAATGTAATATCCCTAACTGATAATACTATATTTCTACTTTTAATAATTTATATAGATTTGTTTAACATTGATATTATTAATTAATCTATTTTATACATGGTATAAATACTTGTATATACATGTTATTTGTATATGTTCTTATTTGCATTTATACAAGTATATGTATGTATTATATTTTATACATTATTGTTAGCATTACTACTATTATAATTATGATATTGTTCGTATTATTCCTATTTGATCTATTAACCCAATAAATAACTCATCCTATATAAATCATCTTCTCCTAACCTAAACCCAATACCCTTATACCCATTAACCCAAACCCTATTTCATCCACTATATCACCTATTCTTAACTTTAAACCTAATCAAAACCTTAATCTATTTTCTCCTCCTTCCTACTCATAGCCGCCCCTTGCAGATTCCCTGGCGCACCACCTCCTCCGTGCCGCACCAGCCCTCGGCAACTCCCATCCTCTTCCTTTGCCGTGACGACCATCATATCCCCTTGCATCATCATCATCATTAATCTATAGCCTACGCACCTCATCCTTCATCGACATGTTCATCGCTCTCCGCCAAGCACACTGGCCTGTCGAGACACCCATGTGTGCCCCCACCTCCATGCACTCCTCCTTGCCAAGCTCCCTGCGCACAACATGAAGCACAGTTACCCAGGCCTACCAGCAGTCCCCTCCTACCTAAATCCTCCACCATATCCTCCATCTTGGCCGGCAACACAACCAACATCTCGTTGGCGCCCACGTCCTCCAGCCCAGATCTCTGGCCGAGCCTTCACCCCCATCTTCTCCTTCTTCTTACTTCCACCACGGCGTATCCCCTCATCGGCAACCACGAGAGCACCCCGGCAACCCCTTAAAGATGTCGACCCCCTTCGTGCCCTCTGCTAGGACCGTCGGCACCCCTTCCATGGCCACGCTCCTCCCATTCGTGAGCTCTTTCCCTCCCTCTTTTCATTTTTTCTCTCTTTAATTATATATATGTTTTAATTAATGTGTATGCATGAATGTGTGTAGTGTGTGTTAGAATAATAATGTGTGTGTTTATATGAATGATGTGTTTGTGTATTAGAGTTTAAGTGTGTATACTTCAATGGATGTGTGTGAGTGCATGAGGGTGTGTGGGAATGTATATATAATGTGTAAATATGTATAATTGTGTGTATAATTGTATGTATGGGTGTATATGTGTAGGGATGTATGTTCTTATGAGTTCATATGTTTGGATGTGTGTTGCAGTGATTACGGACCCGTTTGGAGAGATCCGGACCCATTACAGAAGATTCAGATTTCTGCCCGTTATGGACCCGATACACTGGCGATTCAATGACCGACAAACGAGATGATCTGAAGATCCGTATCAGTTCATGCAGTGAAGACCAGATGGCAATTCAGATCCAAAACCGTGTCATTTTATGTGACTATTTGTTCTTATGTATTTTCCTATTTACTACTGTCAGTAGGGTCCATGTATTTATTCGCATTATTTCATATCAATGTCTGATATATTTTACTAGTATGATTATTGTGTATTACTTCATGAGTCATCAGTGAGCATTTATCTTATTTATTTAGTTGAAAAGAGCATTTATCAGCATTATTCCATGTGAAAAGGATTACTACTTTTGATTCAAGACTAGTTGTAGTATACCTTAGACTGTAATTTGGATTGATCTTGAGATTGGCCCGGTTTATGTTAGTGGTTAAATAGTATATTTAATTGAGGTATCTATCGGACATTGTTTGGTGATAATTTTGGGGAATTGGAACTTGCATAATAATTATCTATTGATTGATTGGTGAGTCGATGAGAGATAGATTGTCAAATATCAGTTTCTTTATGCTTCGTGGTATTTAGAGTTACTTGGTAGTTCTTGATGTTACTTATTTATAGTGAGCATCAGAATATATGGACTTTGTATTTTGATACTGAGATATTAGACCTATGCCATTTCATGTGTATCCATTTCAGATTCAGATTTAGTTGTGATAAATTTAAGGATGTAAATGGATTGATCTTGAGATTGAGTGGATTTGTATATGCATTATTTAGAGTTAGAATTGATCTGGGACTTATATTTTTTTCTCAGATCTTAATCAGCATATAGATGAGATTGGTTTTGTTAGATTATCATCAGGTGTTGTGCGTATATTTACCTCTGATATTAACGTGTAACATGATCTTGGTTTTGATTATTCAAGCAAGAATTTTCAGATTTACCCTGATTACATTAATTGAATATTGATGACCTTATTGATGTTAATTACTAGATGTAGAGACAATCTAGATTTCATATTGATCGAGGATATTACACTTCTTAGTTATGATCTTGATTGGATTGGATAACGATGATCGGTTAGATGTGGTAGAGCATACATTTATTTCCGCTTGTTGAGACTTAGATACACCAGTGACTTAGAGGGTGGATATGTCGATGACTTTGAGGATTATAGTTGATTGAATATTTTGTCCTGCATTATTCTATTCATGCCTGCATGTCATTACTCATTCTGAACATCATGATACCACTTGAAAAACTTGACCGATTATACATGATATTTACTTGATAACTATATTGTCCATGTTGCCATAGTTGTTGAAAAAATATTATTACATGGTAACAATAGCCTCCTATTTTATACTTGTTACATATCTTCTGATACTAGTATCCTGATCACACTATTAACATTATTACCGTGACTATCACCGAGCTATCTCAGTGACCTAGGTAATATGTACATTAGTCAATCTTGATAAACTAATAACATGATATTAAATAACTTATACTGGGAATGGGAAAATTGATAGAAGAGACAACTTCTGTATTTTGGGTGGACCTAGGATATAGGTTATGCAGCTGAAAGAGGGTTACACTATAGGGTTCCCGTGGGGTGACTTACACTACGTCCTATTCATGTTCTTTTTCCTGATATACATGTTATACATGTTACCTGACTTATTATACATGTTACCCGACTACCTTGTGGTACGGCCTAGTTCAAGACCAGGAGTCTGGGCCGTAGTCCCGGGTATGTACGGAACGCACTTAAAATACAGATAATATCTCCTACCAATCAATTTCAATAACATAAGACTTCGATTGGCACGTGTGATAGGCGTAGTATGGAATGAGTTAATTACATGTAACAATCGGTATTCACTAACACAATTAATAACAAAACTAAATCATACATTGATATTGTTATGTACATGTCATGATAGACACCTGACTGTACACATGACTTGATTGGACATCTGATTCTATTACTGACTGTCCTTATTACTATCCATTCATGTTTGCATTTTATTTTGTCTTATTCCAATATATATTTTCATTGTATGCTCACACATTAAATGCATATGCACCTTCCTTTTTATTTTATACACTCATTGGGTCGCTTTCTGACGATCTTAGATTTGCACGTCCAGATTGAATTTTTACTTCTTCAGGTGTTGATGAGCTCGCACGCTTCGCGAGGACCGAAGTTTTTCCTATTTGATTCTGGTATTCTTGCTTCTCTTTTATCCAGGTTATTTCCTAATTCTCTCTATATCACATCCAGTTGTCATGTCTTTATTATTTCTTATGATATCATGTGTGCATATCTATATATAGTATTATAGTGATATTAATTTATAATAGTTATTTTTTATAACTTGTTCAGGTTACTTTAAGCTTAGCGTGTATACGTGGGGTATTTCCCTCGCGTATATATGTCGCCGACTCTCGCGGCAACTCTGTTTTCACGTATTTTAGGAAGCGGTACGAAACAGGGTTTTCTTCATACCAAAGCTAGATTCGACATAAAAGAGGACCTAGTTCATACATGTGACCTGACACATATTATATTTACACTATAATAAACATATACTATTCACACGATGATATTGAGTCCACTTGAGAATTGATCGTCCTCCCTTTGGATATCTATCCCTTTGATCTGTTGATATCCCTAATTTTAACTCTTCTTTTAGAGTAATCTTCGTTCCATTTTAATTCTTATTCTTCTTCCCGATTCTATTTCCCTCATTTTGTCTCCTGAGTTTGATCATCCATGTTGAAGTCGGTAGCAAAAATCAGAGCGCACAGAGAAAGCACGGTGGACCCATGATGCAATGAGAAGTGACGTGAAAGTTTTATCTTCTCTTTTAACTTGATTTTTATCATTCTCTGCCTTGCTTTATCTAAATTTCGAGGACGAAATTTTTATAAGATGGATGGAATGTAATATCCCTACCAGATAATACTATAATTCTACTTTTAATAATTTATTAAGATTTATTTAACATTGATATTATTAATTAATCTATTTTATACATGGTATAAATACATGTATATACATATTATGTGTAATGTTCTTGATTTGCATTTATATAAGTATATGTATGTATTATATTTTATACATTATTATTAGCATTACTATTATTATTATTATGATATTGTTGGTATTATTCCTATTTGATCTTTTTTTTCAACCCAATATCTATAACCCAATATATAACCCATCCTATATAAATCATCTTCTCCTAATCTAAATCAAATATCCTTAAACCCATTAGCCCAAACCCCATTTCATCCACTATATAATCACTTATTCTTAACCTTAAA
Source organism: Agave tequilana (assembly GCA_038442645.1). Classification (NCBI taxonomy): domain Eukaryota; kingdom Viridiplantae; phylum Streptophyta; class Magnoliopsida; order Asparagales; family Asparagaceae; genus Agave; species Agave tequilana. The sequence continues at coordinate 134,430 of JAVJIF010001818.1, forward strand.
CTTAATCAAAACCCTAATCTATTTTCTCCTCCTTCCCACTCACAGCCACCCCTTGCAGATCGCCTGACCGCACCACCGCATCCTCTGACTCCCCTCTATACTGCACCAGCCATCATTAACTCTCATCCTCTCCCCTTGTCGGGGCCACCATCACAGCCCCTTGCATTATCATCACCATTTACAGCCTCCGCATCTCATCCTTCATCGCCGTGTGATCTGCTCTCCACCAAGCTCACTGGCCTGCCGAGACACCTATGTGTGCCCCCCACCTCCATGCACTCCTCCTTGCCAAAGCGACCTGCGCACAGCCTGAAGCACACTCACCCAGGCCCACCAGCAGTCACCCCTCCCCAAATCCTCTGCCATATCCTCCATCTTTGTCGGCAACACAACGAACATCCCGTTGGAGCACACCTCTTCCAACCTGGTCGAGCCCAGGCCGAGCCTTCACCCCCCATCTTCTCTTTCTTCTTGCTTACACCACGGTGTATCCCCTCATCGGCAACCACGAGAGTACCTCGGCAACCACTTGGAGCCGTCGACCCCCTCTGCGCTCTCTGCCATAGCCGCCGCCACGCCTTCCATGGCTACGCTTCTCCCATGCATGAGCTCTTTCCCTCCCTCTTTCCATTCTTTCTCCCTTAAATTATATGTATGTGTTTTAATTAATATGTATGCATGAATGTGTGTAGCGTGTGTTAGAATAATAATGTGTGTGTTTATGTGAATGGTGGGTTTGTGTATTAGAGTTTAGGTGTGTATACTTGCGTGGATGTGTGTGAGTGCATGGGGGTATATGGGAATGTATATATAATGTGTAATGTGTATAATTGTGTGTATAATTGTGCGTATGTTCGTTTGAGTTCATATGCTTAGATGCGTGTTACAGCGACTACGGACCCATTTAGTGAGATCCAAACCTGTTATAGGAGATTTGAATTTGTGCCTGTTATGGACCCGATACACTGGCGATTCAAAGATCGACATACAAGATGATCCGAAGATCTATATTGGTTCATGCAGTGAAGACCAAATGGCGATTCGAATCCAAAACCGTGTCATTTATGTGAGTGTTTGTTCTTATGTATTTTGTTATTTACTGTTGCCAGTAGGGGTTCATGTATTTATTCGTATATTTCATGTGAATGTCTAATATATTTTACCTGTATCATTATTGCATATTACTTCATAAGTCATCAGTGAGCATTTATCTTATTTATTTAGTTGATATGGGCGTTCATCACTGTCATTTTATGTGTAGAGGATTATCATTTTTGATTCAAGACTAGTTGTAGTATATCTTAGAATGTGATTTGGATTGATCTTGAGATTGGCCTGGCTCATGTTTGTGGTTAAATAGTATAATTATTTGAGATATTTATCGGACATTGTTTGGTGATTATTTGGTGAATTGAAACTTGCTTGATAATTATCTGTTGATTGATAGGTGAGTCGATGAGAACTAGATTGTCAGGTATCAGTCTCTTATATGCTTGGTGATATTTAGAGTTACTTGATATTTCTTGTTGTTACCTTATTTATAATGAGCATCAGATGTATTTAGACTTTGTATTTTAAAAATGAGATATTAGACTTATGTCAATTCATGTGTGACTATTTCGGATTCAGATTCAGTTGTCATAAATTTAAGGATGTAACTGGATTGATCTTTAGATTGAGTGGATCTATATATGGCATTATTTAGATTTAGAGTTGATCTGGGACTTATATTCTTTTATCGGATCTTGCTCAGTATATAGATGAGATTGATTTTTTAGATTATCATCAGGTGTACGTGTATTTTTTCTCTGATATCGACGTGTAACATGATCTTGATTTTGGATTATTCAAGCAAGGATTTCTGGATTTACCCTAATTACATTCATTGAATATTGATGACCTTCTTGATATTGATTACTAGATGTAGAGATGATCTAGATTTTATATTGATCAAAAATGTTACACTCCTTAACTATGATTTTGATAGGATTGGATAGCAATGATCGATTAGATGTGGTAGAGCATACATTTATTTCAGGTTGTTGAGACTTAGATATACCAGTGACTTAGAGGGTGGATATGTCGATGATTTTGAGGATCAAAGTTAATTGAATATTTCACCCTGGATTATTCTATTCATGCCTGCATGTCATTACTCATCTTGAACATCATGATACCACTTGAAAATTTTGACTAATTATACATGACATTTACTTGATAACTATATTGTTCATGTTACCATAGTTGCTGAGAAAATATTATTACATGGTAAAAACACCCTCCTGTTATATACTTGTTATATATCTTGTTATACTGGTATCTTGATCACACTGTTGACATTGTTACCGCGACTATCACAGAGTTATCCCAGTGACCTAGGTTATATATATATATAGTCAACTTTGATATACTAATAACATGATATTAAACAACTTACACTAGAAATGGAGTGATAGAGGGGACAACGTCTGTATTTTAGGTGGACCTAAGATATAGGCTGTACAGCCAAAAGAGAGTTCTACTGCAGGTTCCCGTGGAATGACGGACACCCTGTCCTATTCCTGTTCTTGTTCCTGTTATACATATTTTACATATTACCTGATTTGTTATACATGTTACCTGACTACCTTGTGGTAGGGCCTGGTTTAGCGCTTGGAGTCTGGGCCGTGGTCCAGGATATGTACAGAACCCACTTAAAACACAGATAATATCTCCAACCAATCAGTTTCAATAACATAGGAATTTGATTGGCACGTGTGCTAGGTGTAGTTTAGGATGCGTCTATTACATATGACAATCGGTGTTCGCTGATATAATTAATAACAAAACTAAATCATACATTGACATTGTTGTATACATGTTATAATAGACAACTGACTGTACACATGCTTAATTGGACATCTGATTCTGTTACTGACTGCTCTTATTACTATCCATTTATATTTGCATATTATTTCTGTCTTATTCAAGTATATATTTTCATTGTATGCTCACACATTATATGCATATGCACCTTCTCTTTTATTTTATAGACTCATTGGGTCGCTTTCTGACGATACTGGATTTGCACGTTCAGCTTGGTTGTTTTACTTCTTTGATCAGGTATTGATGAGCTAGTATGCTTCGCGAGGACCCAGAGTCTCTTCCTATTTGATTCTGGTATTCTTGCTTCTCTTTTATTCAGGTTATTTTCTGATTCTCTCTATATCGCATCCAGTTATCATTTCTTTATTATTTCTTATAATATCATGTATGGACATCTGTATATAGTATTGTAGTGATATTGGTTTATAACAGTTGACTTATATAGGTTGTTCAGCTTTCTTTAGGCTTAGCATGTATACGTGGATAATTCTCCTCGCGTATATACGTCGCTGACTCTCGTCGTGACTCCGTTTTTATATATTTTGGGAAGCGGGACGTGACAAAAAAGTTCATCATTCACCGAATGGATATAAAAAACTTTTCTAAATAGAGATCTCACTGAAAAAAATTTCATGGAGAGGCCAGAAGGATTTGATGCTCCTAAAAATAAGTTACGCAAGCTAATAAAGTCTTTATATAATCTTAAGTAGGCTCCAAAACTATGGCAGGAGAAGTTTGACATGATTATTCATAGCAATGGGTATCGAGTCAGTGAATTTCATAAGTGCCTCTACATAAAAATTGCTGAAAGAAAGGTAGTAGTGATCTGCTTTATGTAGACGACATGCTCATAATCGAGACCGACTTGGAGATAGTGAAATCTAATCTTTTGGTCCAGTTCAGCATGAAGGACCTTAGAGATGCGGACGTAATTCTTGGAATCAAGATCCTCTACACAAAAGATGAAATTGGATTGACTCAATCCCATTACATAGAGAATATGTTGAAGAAATATGGCTAAGTCGACTTGCCAGAGTTGTCTGTGCCATATAACTTTAACAAGAAGTTTTGACCCAACACTGGAAGACCGGTAAAGTAGCTATAAGTACTCAAGAATTATTGATAGTCTTATGTACGCAATAACTTGCACAAGGCCAGACATAGCATTCTATATTGGAATGCTTAGCAGATTTACAAGTAATCCTGGAGTCTCACTGGAATGCTGTTTAGAAATTGATGAGGTACTTGAAGGGAACTATGAATCTGGGCCTACTCTACATTAGATATCTAGCTATGATTGAAGGCATCTCAGATGCAAGCTGGTATTCTGAACCAGGTGACTGCAAATCTACTGGAAGATTTGTCTTCACCATGAGAGGAGTTGTCATTTTATGAAAGTCTAAAAAGCAAACTCTGATTGCACATTCAACCATGGAGTTCGAGTTCTTTGCATTAACGATTGTAGGAGATGAGGCTGAGTGGCTTTACTATTTTTTTCGAGACCTTCCATTGAAAGAATTGTGATTGCATCTCAATTTTGCATTATTATTATCATATTTGCACATTTATCCTTGATTATTATTTATTTAACTTCACTATTTAACCCTCCTTTTGTTTATGGTGTGTAGTTATTTAAAATAGGAAGATAAAGATGAAGGAAGCTTCTAATTTATCCAATTATCTTATCTAATTTAGATTTCAATTTAAATCAATTTGAAATCAAGAGGAAGACAAGGATTTAGAGATACTCTCAATCCTAAATTGAGATAAGGGAGAAAATAAACTGAAACTCATATTACTAAGCTCCAAGTCAAAGATAAAGGGAGAAAATTTAAATTAAAACTTAGATTCAGACTGGACACTTTTTAGTTTTTTGATCATAATTTTTCTTACAGAAACTCAAATCTGATGATTCAAAATCCTCTACAAAAAAACTTAAAGAGCTACAATTTATATGTTGATCACTTAATTCTATCATATGATGAGTCATATATTAGCAATTAACACGCCAACTTACTGCAGACTAATTCAGATTGAATTCCCACATAAAATTCTAGATAAATCAAATCAAGTATGAAGATAAAGGGAGAATTCAAAATCCCCAAATCAAGAGAAAGGATATTATCTTAATATCTAAAGTTTCAATTCAAGTTCTGAAGATATATCTCTTGATGAGTACACAACTTCTACTAGGAGTCTATTCACTACTTCTACTATAAATAGAGAGGTAGAGTATGAGAAAAAAATCATCTTCATCTCAGAGATCACAAGTTATGATTTTTTTAGTATTCTTTTTCTTCTGAATTTTCATAATTTTTAGAATTTTAGTTTGAGGGATTTGTAAAAAGACGAGGAGCGATTGTAATTTGACGCTGATAGCTTCAATAAAATAAGGTTCTTTTGTTCTTCTTTCTATTCTATTATTTTCTTTAATTGCTTTCTTACACAACTTTCTTAATCCAAATCCATGATTTGTTTTTATTTCACCATGAGTAACTAAATTCACTTTCATGGTTTGCTAATCTCTCTGCCACTGTTTCTACTTCTATGTTAAGATATACCAATTGAGTTATATGAATGCCTACTCCAAGACTAGCAAAAGTGAGTTTTCTTGAAGGCACATGAGGATGGGAATTAGGTTAAATATTTGCTATTATTTTTCAATAGATTTTCTTATCTTATGCTTGATTGACACCTTGATATTTTAATGTTAAACCTTGGATAGTGTTATTTCAAATATGATCTTGTTTCTATCTTATGAATCTTGCTTAATTTTGTAGTAGATCATCATGTTAGGATTTAAAGTGAAGTAGATTCTTATATAGGTTAGTAAGTTAGTGGTGGTAATGATTAGCAGGTCATATTTTTTTAAAACTTTTCTAAACCCTAGCTTATCATCACTTCAATATTCTTCTTTCCGCTTCTAACAATTAACAATTGAGTTTTTTTCTTAGAAGAATACTTAACGAATTTAGTATTTAAGGAGATACTAAAAGGCTTCTATTGCATTCCTCCCTGTGGATTTGACCCGCTTAGCCACTTGCTACCACGGATAAATTGCAAAAGGTAAAGGCTTAACTGACATTCAGAGAACATCCTTCTAACCTTAACGTCTCTATTTTTCGACAATCAAATTGCAAGGTGCAATTACCATCTATTATGACAATCAAGCAACGAGTGCTATGGTAGCAAAATCTTTATTCAACGGAAAGAAACAGACTAGAGTCATCTCAGTGATTGATGTCCGATCTTCAGAGAATGTTACAGATCCTCTGACTAAAGACTTGAAAAAGAAATTAGTCAAAAGGACTTCCATTGGAATGGATCTCAATTCACTATAAGTCTTATGTACATTTACCATTTATATCAAGTTATTAGCTCAAAGCTAATGCTATTAATAATAAGATGTTTGGTTCATAAATTAAGGAAGACTTGCATACATTCTTCCTACTATTTGAAAGGATAGCTTGTGAACTTTAATAAGTCCAAAGCATTTCGGATGGGGTGTTGGGTAGGAAACACACCTAAAGAACTCATCTATATTCAGGTGGAGATTTGGCCTTCCGCTATGGGAACTTATAAAAGGTACCTAAAGCTCTCGTGGAAACAAGGAAATGCGCAGGGTTATAAATATGCAAGCACACAGGCAAAGTTATGGTTCAAAGTGTTGACTACCACAGTTATATTTAATCATGTGTGATCACTGAATTGTAAGTAAAGTGTTGCTTCAAGACTAAGTTCACCATACATTTATCTTCTATTCTGTTGGTCTAAAAGGGATTCAAGTTCTTGTGATAGCTACCTTATCCATAATTGAAAGTTCACCTAGATCGGGGGGGGAATAGGTGAGTGACTAATCAAATGCGGAATTAAAAACTTTTACACTAATAAAGCTGAACACATATGGATTCCAAAGAGTGAGGCCGAATTCCCGGTGAAGGGATCTAAAACATCTCCTCAAGATTCCTCTTTTATAAGAGTTAAGGTGCTTCAATAGCTCTCTTAGATCAATACAAGTATGGTACAATATCAAGCATATATAGATGAGCAATAATATTAATGCAAGATATAAATAAGTTGAGTTGAGAGATAGCAAACCAAACACAGGGATATGTTTTGAGATTCGAGCTACTTACTCTACGTCCCCGCCTTCACCGCGTGAAGGATTCACTCTCTCCATAAAGGAATTCAACAAAGGATACAAACCTTAATCCTCTATGCACGAGGAGGCACAAAATCAATTGCACAAAGAAAATCACCTATACATAAGAGGGAGGGCACCAAGCCAAGGCACAAAGTCAAAGGCACAAAGCAAAGAGGAGGTTACAATCCTTGGTGACCACAAAGATCACAAACTAAAAGTCTCATAATACAGGATCCTAAAGGATAGATTCTGCAATGATAGCTCAAGCTTGTAAGAAAATAAGATTTTGAAATTGAAGCTCTTTAGAAAACAATTGGGAAAATTTCTATTAAGGTATTGAAACTTTGAAGAACAAAACTTGTGTTTCTCAAAATTTCTTTTATTTGATTTTCCAAAACTTTTCAATCTTGAAACAAACACAAGAAAGATATGGACCATAAGCCCAAAAACTTGTTGCAAACTTTCTTGAAGATGGGAAAAGAGTCACTTAAAACTGGTTGAAATCTCTTAAAAAATCTTAGAGAAAAACTCTCCCCAAAACTCAAATTTATAGGTCAAACAAAAACTAGTCGTTGGGGTCTAAATCCAGGTCAAAGTGACCTATCGATCTACCACCAACGGTTATATTTATGACCATTGGGGTTTTCAATTGACCGGACGACCGACCGAGCCTAACTTCAGAGAGCAATGCTCTCTGGTCTGTCGACTGAGAAAACCCGAGAGTCCTACAGACAACATCAGTCGACCGATCAATCGACTGATCTCTGCTATGGTCGACTGATCGGTCGACTAAACTTCTAACTCTCTTGGGCTGTCATGTCTGTGAACGTCAATCGACCGTGTGATCGACCACAGAGCAAATGAGTTATGCAAAAAAAAAAAAAAACCTATACTTATAATATTCAAACATCTTCTAAGTCCCCATTTAAATACCAATAAATATCAAAAAATTCCATAAAAATAACTTCATGTAAATACTGTTGGCGTAGAGGCCCTTCACCTTAGTCTTGATGATGACTAACTTATGAAGGTTAGTTTACTAATGATCTTGGGTTTAATAGTTTCAGTTATTGATCAGGATTTTAGTAGGTGATTAGCTTCAACAAAGGATTCAAAACCAGTTTGGAAGCTAACACAAGTTGATTCAAGAGCCCACGTGTCAAGATCACATCTAACAATCGGTTGGAGTCAAGCTCTATGGATCAAGTTTGGATCAAGTCGACTTGGAGATACAAATCAACAAGAAGACTTCGGTTTAAGTTTGTTTAGTTTAAATCTTGTGTAAGGATAGCTTAGTTTTGATATGCTTAAGTACGCACACAAGTTCAATAGTTTTAGTTTTGGTTTAACCGTTTTTGAATTTCAAGGATACATATTTCATTTTTATGAATAGATAGAATCAAAATAAGTTTTATATAGTTTATATGTATAGTGGATTCATCCATATACATTATTTAGTTCATATTGTCTAAAAACTTATTTTGAGATTCTAGCTCATGATTTTAAGTTTTGTTTTATCAAAATTCAGTTTTGGATTTAATGTCAAAAATATAGATATATCTTTATATGTGTAACATATCTATACACACTATACTTCAAATCTATTTCTATATCATGTTTTTGTATTTAAACAAGTTTAAAGAAAAACCGTATTTTCCTTTAGAAGTTTGGTTTTTGGATAATACTATTTTGGTTTAAAGCTTAATTTCCGCGCCATAAAAGTACTTCAAATAGTTTGTAACATGTGTTAATTTTGGTCATATATATTTGTGCTTCAAATATTTATAAGAACTTAATTTTGTCAATTTTATAGGATTTCATAGGATATTAAAAGATCAGATATTTTAACTATAATCCTAGTTTTTGGGCTGCTAACGGTTGACCAACCGATCGACCGAAGCCTGTCTTGGTCAACCGACGTGCACAGATGTGCATAGGCTTTAACGAATGACCGGGCGGTCGATCGCTCTAGAGACTCTTGATCGGTCACATATATTGCATATTTATTGTCACTTTATCATATTTATTATCTAAACAAATTATATTAATAAGTCCTATTTTTCTTTATAAAATGCAGGCCCATTATTAAAGGATAAGAAAGAGAAACAAGCCCAAAAGCCCATCAAATTCTGATTTAATTCAGAATTAAATTAAAATTAGGAAATCAGGGCAGGTCATGACAAATCAGAGAGGTTAAAAACCGGTTTAAATAAATCTTCTCAAATCAAGTGGTTAAAACCAAAGATCAAAAGCTCTTTCGTCAAATCCTAAAGCTGAAATGGGAAAACCAACAGGAGATAAAGTCAGACAACAAAACAAGGAGGTGTACCCCCGGGTGTGGCCACCTGGCCACACCCAGGCCGCGAAAATGTGGCCATAGTCGCGTTTCCATGGCTTGTTAGGTTTTGTTGGGGAGCATTTGCTTCCCCTTCTTTGTACAACCTCCCCGTTTGGTTTTTGCCTGTAGATACTGTAATTTTTAGAGAAAAAGGAACTAGAAATTACTTTAAGATTTTCTCTTTGTTTTTAAGGTTTAGGCTCTTTGTTAGATAGTATAGAAGTTGTATCGCTATTTTATAATTTGTAGTTCAGTTCAAATACTAGTGAGAAAGAGGAATAGAGTGATTGTAATCTGAAGATTGAAGTGACATCAATAAAAGGATCAAGCTTTCTCTTCTTCCACTCCAATTCACGAGTATGTCTTACTTTATTTACATGTATTGTTTTTTATCTTTCATGAGTAGCTAAATTCATTTTTTGGGCTCACTATTGTTCCTCTCTTTGATCCCTCTTCTTTTTGAATAATTTTGATGTAAAGACCCAATGGAATCATATGCATGCCAAAACTAAGTCTTTCTTCTTTGAAAGTGTTCTTGAAGGCACATGAGGATGGGTTTGGATTTCTAAACTTCTACTTCTTTTAAAACATCTCTTGAACTTATTTTTATTTTATACTTGAAATACTTGATGATTTAACATTTAATTCAAGATGGTTTCTTAAAGAAAAGAGTTAACTTTCTCAAACTATCTTATTTGCTTTGCTTAGAACTTTCTAAACTCAAGCATAAATTTTTGCCTATGATCAAGTTGTGGCACTAAGAATTTCAAGAGAAGAATACATCGTTGAGTACTGAGATAGTGAGCCTAGATCTTCTTCTTATATTAAAAACAATAAATAACTTTTCAAGCTTTTAAAAAAAAATCACATTTTCCAAAGCCTTCTCTAAGTTTGCAATTTTTCTTTTAATCATTTCCCTTCTCTCCATTCTCTTTTTCAATTTATAAAAAAAAGAAGGACACCAACCCTATTCTTTGTTACTAAACAAAAACACCGAAAAACTTCTATCGCATTCCTCCTCGCGGACACGAACTGTTAGCCCAAAGCTACACGGTAATTCTTATCACTTTCATTTCATGATCAATTTTTGGAGCCGTTGCCAGGGAGGGAACGATGAAATTATTTTCTAACAATTTTAGTGTCTTGTTTCAGGGACTTCAAGATTCAAATTTGGCATTCAAGCTTCGCAGGAGAAGACTTGTTATTCTGTGCCCCTACTTTCGAAAGTAGGAAATAGAATTTCAAGAAATTATAGTGCAAAAGTTAAAATTTTTGTTGGACTACTAAACACTTTTTTTTGCAAGACATATTGCTTACAAAAATAAAGTTTTTATGTTATTATTCTTGCTATATCTGATATTCACAATCTCTGTTTTTAATCCGACAGTAATCTAAGTGATTGTTAATTGTTTAAAAATATTATGACTTGCATTCTAGGCATTTGTCTAATTACATTTATTTTACAATTACTATTGAAGATAGCTGGAGACAAGGTATGTATGCATAGCATATAGTTTAGAAAACATTCTTGGGTGATATTTGCTTTTGAATGTTACTTTTCTATATCTTGCACACTTTGCACAATCAATTCTAAGGGCAACACTTAAATCAAGATAAGGTGGGGAAATCATTACCCTTCCTAACCCACAAACAATCTCCACGCACAACCTAAACCTAAGTAAAATCTGATAGACGTTGGCCTTAGGGACATCTCGAACTCACTAGGAGATTATCCTTAGGGGGAAGGTGTTAGAATTTGACTCCTACCAAATCAGTGTTTAGGAAAGGGATTGAGCGGAGAAACCCCGAAGATTGGTGGTTTGGCTTAATTAGGCCCATCGCTTTTCCGCGGATACCTCCCACGAATCTTGCCCTGACCTGGCTGATTAGCTTGTGGTCAAAGTCTGCATTATACCTCTTGTGGACAATCAACCAGTTAGGAGTTGTCTAGGTCAAGGTTACCTTAGACTGGGCTTGGTTATTTTCTCTTGTTGACTATTAGTGAACTTGTTTGTGATTGTGTTTGTGTATGCAAGTGTGATCAAGAGACTCCAATTCATCTAGGTTGACTAGAAACACATCACCACCCAAGTTTGAATCAAGACTGAATCCGGTTATGGTCAACTAATATTCTTTGCAGAATAGGTTCTATCCCATTAGAACCTCACTTCCTTCTTGCATCCAACTTCTATCGGTTGGTTAATACAATTTTGAGCTCAATCCTCAGTTCATCAATACACTCCCCAAGTTTCATGGCTTAGAGTCCGAAGATGCTTATTTCTTCATAAAAGAATTTGAGGAAGTATGTCTAATGATGAAAATCTCACACCTTGTAAATGATGAAAATCTCACACCTTGTAGATGATGCTATTAGTTGATACTTGTCCCTTTCACTCTTAAGGACTTATCCAAGAAATGGCTTTACAGCTTAGCGGTCGGATCTATCACGTAGGATGGTTTCATCAAGGTCTTCTTGAAGAAATTCTATCCAATTTATAAGACCACTCTCATTAAGAAGAACATCATGCAATTCAAGCAAGAACCTAGTGAACCATTTTGGAGGTACTTTGAACGTTTTAAAGTCCTTGCCCAATGTCCTCATCTGGAATAGAGAAATGGCGACAAAGTCAAATTCTTTATGACAGTTTAGACTATTCTACGAAGACTCTCTTAGAAAGCATGTGCCAAGGAGGATTCGTGCAAAAAGATGAGAATGAAGGATGGGATATATATGAGAAACTAGCTGAAAAGACCATCCAATGGGAACCTACTAGTGAAACCTCGAGAAACTCAAACTCCATCTCTTCAAAAGGAGGTCTCCATTCTATTGAATCATCCTAACGAAGCTAAGTTAGCTAACCTAACGAGAAGACTGGAAGCTTTAGAATAAAGGAACCAAGTCCAGTCAATCAAGTCAGCCCAAATCAATTTTCAACTCCAGGCTGTACTTGCTGTCAAGCCATGAATCATGTATTTGAAGAGTGCCCTATGTTTCAAGCTCAACAACATTTTCTAGAACTGATGAATGCGGCCTTTTCAAGGCCGAACAATAATCCTTATGAACCAACTTATAATCCTGGCTGGAGAAATCACCTGAACTTTTCATGGAGCCAAAATAATAATGACCTTTCATGGTCAAATCATACAAGCCACTTCCATCATGCCAATAATTCTTCCAATTATCAATCTAACTTTTCTAATTTCCATCATAATTCTCCCAATCATGCACCTAACTTTTCAAACTATCAACAAAACTTTCCCAACCAAGCTCCACAATCTTCTTTTCAGAATCCTCAACTAGAAAGGAGAATGACTGACTTTGAGAGAAACATGAAAAGATACATGAAGAATCAAGATTCTCTCATGCAAACTATACAAAAGCTAGAGGTTCAAATGAGCCAATTAGCCACTCTACAGAATGAGAGACAAAAGGGTACCTTATCTAGTCAGCCAATAATGAATCCTAGGAATTCGCAACAAGCTCATTTTGCTGAGGATTAATCATTGAATCAATGTAATGTTGTTCATACATTGAGGTCAAGAAAGAAAGTTGATAATCAAGTGTCAACACCATCTAATCTCATTCAATACAACCACAATCAAGCATCCACCTCATCTAATCTCAATTCTTCTAAATCTGTCGAATCTGAAACAGATAAGTCAACCAGTCAAGTGCACCAGCCTAAGTACCTTTTCCTAATAGGCTGAAAATTAACAAGCAAAATCCACACATGGATAAGATAAGTGAGATCTACAAAAAAGTGAAAATAAATGTGTCACTTCTTGATGCATCCAACAAGTCCCATCCTATGCTAAGTTTTTTAAGGACATGTGCACTAAGAAGAGAAAGACTAATGTACCCAAAAGGGTCTTCTTAGCCACTAACATTAGTAAGCTACTGTCGGGTCCGATCCCTGTCAAGTATAAGAATCCAGGTTACTCTACCATTTCCTGCACCATAGGACAAGCCGAGATTAGTCGTGCACTTCTTGACTTGGGGCAAGTATTAACTTACTCCCAATCTCAGTTTATCAACAACTCAGGTTAGGTGATCTTAGTCCAACTCGAGTCACTATCTAACTGGCTGACCATTCAGAAAAAGTTCCAAAGGGGAAAATTAATGATGTCCTCATCTGGGTCGGGGAGTTTATTTACCCAGTTGATTTTATAGTTCTAGAGATACAACCTGTGTCTAATCCTAGAGCTTAAACTCTTATTATCCTAGGGTGACCATTCCTTGCTACTGCCAATGCCATCATCAATTGTACGAATGGGTCCATGAGGTTAACTTTTTGGGATATGACTAGAGAAGTCAATGTCTTCAACGTAGGAAAACAACCCATGATGTTGAGGACCAAACATTTGAAGTCAACCTCATTGAAAACTTAACAAGTGAACACAGGGAAGAATTAGAACTAGAAACTGAGTGTAACTTCGAGTTAGAGTCTGACGACTTTAATCTTGATCAGATTGTTGAGTCTAATGTGAATTGGGCCTCGAATCCTATTTCACCAAATATAGAACCAACAAATTTGACTCATCCTTTCAATGAGCCTTCCTCTTCCTTAGAATTGAAAGCCTTACCTGCGCATCTCAAGTACGTCTATCTAGGTGAACAAGAGACCTCTCCTATCATCATTGCCTCCCATTTAAACGACGGGCAAGAAGAAGATCTTAAAGCAATTCTAAGAAAACATAGGGAAGCCATTGGTTGGACTATGACCAATATAAAGGGATTGAGTCCAACCATAATTCAACATCGCATTCATCTCAATGAAGATGTCACACCTAAAAGCGACCCACAGCGCAGGTTAAACCCTATAATGCAAGAGGTTGTTCATGCTAAAATTGTGAAACTCTTAGACAATGGTATAATATATCCCATTTTTGATAGCCAATGGGTCAGTCCTGTTCACACGGTTCCAAAGAAATCCGGTTTCACCATAGTGAAAAACGAGAATAAAGAGTTGGTCCAAACTCGACTTCCCACGAAGATCCGAGTTTGTATTGACTACAGGAAGCTTAATGCTGCAACTCGTAAGGACCATTTTCCACTCCCCTTCATTGATCAAATGCTTGAATGTTTGGCGGGTCACGAGTATTATTATTTCTTAGATGGTTACTCATGGTATAATCAGATTCCTATTGCTCCTGAGGACCAAGAAAAGACTACATTCACATGTCCATTTGGGACATTTGCTTATAGTCGAATGCCTTTCGGCTTGTGCAATGCCCCAGTAATATTTCAACGTTGCATGTTGAGTCTTTTTTCTAATATGGTAGAACAATTCTTAGAAATCTTCATGGATGATTTGTCCATCTACAAAGATTCGTTCACTCAATGTCTCCACCATTTAGAACGTGTCCTCTAACATTGTGCTGAGAAAAATCTGACACTGAACTGGGAGAAATGCCACTTTATGGTAAAACATGGAATTGTCTTGGGTCATGAAATCTCCAAGAAAGGAATTGAAGTGGATAGAGCCAAGATTGAGGTTATTGCTAAGCTTTCCATGCCCAAATGTTTGAAGGATATTCGATTCTTCTTAGGACACGCCAGTTTTTACCAAAATTTATCAAGGATTTTGACAAGATTGCTAGACCCTAGACTAATCTGTTAGCTAAGAACATGTCCTTCACTTTTGATGCTGAATGTATGAATTCTTGGGAGAAACTTAAGAGAAAGCTTATTTCTGCACCAATCATATCTGCACCGGATTGATCTAAGCCATTCAAAATCATGTACGATGCTTCTGATTTTGCCATAGGCGCTGTCCTAGGACAGTGCATTGATAACAAGCAGCACGTGATTTACTACTCTAGTAGGACTCTCAATGATGCTCAATTGAACTACACTACTACTGAGAAGGAATTCCTGGCAGTAGTGTTTACCTTAGAAAAATTTCATCCCTACCTACTAGGGTCCAAAACTACTATTTTCACCAATCATTCTGCGCTTAGGTACCTCATGATGAAGAAGGATGCCAAGGCCCGACTTATTCATTGGATCCTCCTTCTTTAAGAATTCGATCTTGAGATTCAAGACAAGAAAGGCGTAGAAAGTGTCATAGCTGACCATCTCTCACAAATCCCAAATTCTCTATGCAACGAATTGCCTATAAATGAGGACTTTCTTGATAAAAATCTCTTAGTTATCTTTAGGGAAGTTTGGTTTGCTGATATAGTGAATTACTTAGTTATTAATTAAATTATGTCTCATTGGTTCAAAAACGATATATATCGGTTCTTATCTCAAGTCCGGTATTTCTTTTGAGAGGAAACGTATCTTTTTAAGCACAACTCTGACTAAATTATTAGGAGATACATTCCTGATGAAGAGGTTAACAGTGTTTTATCCTTTTATCATGAACTTGCATGCGGTGGAAACTTTAATCCTTGCAAGATTGCTGAAAAAGTGCTACTATCACGCCCCGCTTCCCAAAATACGGAATACGGGTACGTGACAATGGCCAGCAGATACTCATGAAGAGGGAAATCTCTTTCGTGAATACCTTACGCTGCAGTAAATGAGCCAAATTCTCGCACACATGTATAAAAGACAACCAGAAGTTTCATTTCACATAAAAGACATACATCTAAAATAGTCTTTGTCTAGATACAAGATTGAAAATATAACAAAGCAGAAAAAAAAGAAGATACAATTTTGGCATCATGACATCATAACAAGACAAAATGCCAAAATACATATGATAAGAAACGTCGGACTCACGCCGGGTAATCTTCCTGGGTTCCTTCGAATAGTGCTCGTCAGTCTCCTCAAGCTCTGATGCTGAAAAATCAAGGTTCGTCAGAAGCGGACCAGCAAGTGCACAAACGAGAAGAGGAAACAATAATATGGGAATGTGAAAGTAAAGGGCAATATAAGTTGAGCACTGGAATCAATGAATCATAAATCTGACAGTAATATAAACTGACAGGTAAGATACCAATGAGAGTAACAGAACAGTCAAGTGAAATAAGGTCATGTATGTATACTATGACATGTATATAATGACGATGAAGCACCCTGGACAAGTAATGTCATATATCATAATCATCAGGTCACACGATCTCAAGATCACAAGTTAAGAATCATATGGCAAATCCAGGAACATCATGTAGTCAAGATTATCCATGTCACAAATGATAATTCTAAGTCTAGTATGTTTTATTATCCTAACTAATGCAGTTGTCCTGTGCCCCATCCCACAGGACAACTACATATCAAACAAGTGATGCATTAGTGGATCCTGATAGGAGGGAGAAACAGTGTAACGCCCCGATCCTAAAGATACGGAGTCATTATGGCGACGTATATACGCGTGGATAATACCCCACGTATATACGCTAAGCCTAAGTTGTAACCCGAACAAGCTATGAATCGGAAGCATAATGATCAAAGAACACTGCAATAATACATATAAGACCACACATGATAGCAATGAATAACGGGAAGAAAATGACAGCTGAATAGAAGTCAAAGGTGATATACAGGAATCAAAGAATAATAACAAGAATGAAATGCAAGTATACCAGAATCAAGGGGAGAGGACCCAAGCTCCTCACCAGGCGTACCGTCTCATCGATCACCTGCACATTAGAACAACCGTCCAATAGCTGGACGTGCAAATCCAGGGTCGTCAGAACGCGACCATAATGAGTGTGTGTGTAAAGGGGAAAGAACTCGTGCAGAAGAAACAATGTGCATATATAATAATAAGGACAACTACAGATAGAAAGACTAAATAACACAATAAATAACTGAACAGTAACACATATGATGAAAACATGAATACAGATAGCAGCAAATGGCACAACTGTAAATATGCAATCAATGTCAAGGCGCGTAATCTATCACATGTCACAAGGTTGGTATCCAAGTCTGGTCATAAGTCTGGTCCTGGTTACAATCATGTGGTCCTGGTTACAATCATGTATACAGTCATGTGTCATAAGGCAGGGTAACCATTCAGGGTATAACACAATGTGTTCATTCAAGCCAATCAATAACAATCAGTAGTGTTCTACGTTATCTTTGTCACTTTCCCACCGGCGTCCCACAACATCCGACAGTTCACCCTAGAGCCCGCACATCCAGCAGAACTCATCCGAACTTCGATATGCGGGTATCATTGTTCGAATAGGGAAAGAGAACCAAATAACATGCATCCTAGGGGTTATCATCATACAAGTGCGTGTGGATGCTAATAGGCACTGAGAATGCAATATCACGCTAACACCAGGCGTCACGTACAATAGATAGCCCTACAGATTCAAGAGGTGGCCCCCACAGATTCAAGAGGTGGCCCCCACCATGTGTATGGTGTGGCACTTTGCTCCGTGTGGCACTTTGCTCTGAGGGAAACAGGATTCTAGAGGTGGCCCCCGTGGATTCAAGAGGTGGCCCCCACCATGTGTATGGTGTAGCACTTTGTTCCACGTGGCACTTAGTTCCTTTCAAGATCCGCCGGACGCTAGCACGATTGTGGGATACATCCTCGTCAATCCTGACACCAGGCGGCAAACCGCCGGACGCCGGTTTGACTGTGCTATTAACAGGTCAACAGTACATGGGACATGGATACAGGGGGTACAGGAGTACTAGATGTCAAGTAACAGTGATACAGTCATATGTCAAGGTCCAGTGAAAAGTGTCTAGTGTACAATCAGTTAGGTGATGCCATCAATAACAATCAATACCTTATGCCATTTCAATCACTGGGATGCTACTGGACGGTAACAATATCAGTACAGTAATAATCAATCAGTAATCGTATACACGGTGGACAATATCAGTAACATTAACAGTAACAGTAACCGTGTATACGATGAACAATAGGACTGTACTCTGGTTACAGTCAAACAATCATTTCCCAGTAACTTCAATAATATGGATAAAATAACAGTAACAGTCTAGCTACTGCTCAATAAACAATCTCAACTAAAGCTGATCATAATCTCACCCACCCACACTAAAGAGATATCATTAACTATTCCATCAACTTATATTCCCAATACTATCCTTGCAAATCGTTAAGTATCAGTCCACATCAGTGTAAGCCAAAACGGTAAACTACCATATCAATGAATCTACAATTAATCCTCTCCTCAACACCAATATGTTCTAATCCTATAACCACCAATAACTGAGATTAATTAATAACTGT
This sequence comes from Agave tequilana, assembly GCA_038442645.1. NCBI lineage: Eukaryota > Viridiplantae > Streptophyta > Magnoliopsida > Asparagales > Asparagaceae > Agave > Agave tequilana. The sequence continues at coordinate 152,944 of JAVJIF010001818.1, forward strand.
TATCAAAATCCAAGATATAGATTCGCTAATATCGACTAGATTACCATCGTCGTAACTCAATCTCTATCAATAGGTGTAATCAATAACTATGCTGGTCCTCGAGATCAACAAGTCAAACACATACCTCAATCATATTAAATAGGAAACATCTTCAAACACATGTGATCTAGAATATCTACTCACCTACTTCAGTCATATCTGATATGTCCTCAATACTTAACTAATAAAGTCATTACAACCAATTCATGTGTCTAATAGTTCCATGATCATCAATTACCACTATACATCGAGCAATCTGATATAATAATTGGTGTTCCAACATGTAACAATATCCAGTACTAATCCTCTCACTCTACCATACAACCCTGACCTCTAAGTCCTCAAGAGTTCACATTTCTATTAAGGTCAAACATCAGTCCTCAATACCTGGCAACATAACATATTTATGCCTCTAAGTTCTATCATGATAAGTCAAGTCATTCCATCCAATATCTATCCCTCGATATTATATACATCTATCAATAACCAATACGTAATCCAACATAAGATCAATCTAGTATACAGTCTAAGTCCTTTACAATTAGTCCCAGTCCGAAATAGTAATCATCTATTCATAAAATGGTATAACTCTAATATCTCAATGTCCAAATACAAGATCCTCATATATATGATACTCAACTATGTACTTAATCTATCTAATCAATAGATGAGTCAAGTCACAGTCTAAGAGTATATCAAAACTAGGCCTAAGCCAATAACGCTAAACTACCAACACATGAAATATCGCTAATACAAGCAAATGTCGACTACATGAATAAAGTGAACAATCATATATGTTTCATGAAGTAGTACCAGTAAACAAACTAGTAAAATATAACGAAAAGTCACATAAAATGATAAAGACAACATGTAAAGCATACTGACAACGATAAATAAGAAAATGAGACAAAAGCAAACACTCACCTGAGATCGTCACGGGTCCGAATCGGGTCTGGATCTCCTGCAACGGTCCGAATCTCAGCCAACGGTTCCGAAACACTGATCAATGACGGAAGGTTTTTTTTTGGCGTGGTGAAAGGTTGAGACCAGAATTGCCAACACTTGCTAATGATTCATGCTCACATAGAACTGGTCCTACAGCATCGGGTACGCTAGCGAGTGTCTCCCTCTTCATTTCAATAGCCTGAGAGTCGGCAACATTCACAAGGATCCAGTAGGGAAAACAAAAGCACCAGAAACAACCAGGGATGAAAATTTATTAAATAATACTTGATCCCAATCCACCTGCACTGACCAGCAATCCCTGTCACATGTATCAGCTAATGTAAACCTGTTCTGATACTACAATATCTGATCCAGTATCAATCACTTTAATTTGCCAGTAAAGAGGAATGTAGCAGGTCCATGGTTATTTGATGGTAGATTAATGATCTTGAAACAATGGACTTCTAATATAGGATTGGAGAGGGATTTACTTTCTTCTGTTCCTGTTTGGATAAGATTCCCAATTCTTCATTTGAAGTTCTGGTCTCAGAGTGTACTGAGCAAGCTCACTAGCTTGGTTGGGGTCCCCCTCTATATGGATAAAGCAACAACTATGCTTATAGTGTTAGATGTAGAATTTGGGTGTGTTGGATCATGATGTATGGAATTGTAATGAAATTGCTAAATCAAGACAACATATTACCCTTCAAATTCTCTCACTACTGGATGCAATGCACAGGTTTTCAAGGGATTGTGAAGAAGGCATGGGAAGTTAGCATTTCTGGTTATCCATTATACAAGCTTGCTACAAATTGAAGGTAATTAAAGGGCATTCAAATCATGGAGTATACAGGAAGACCTAAACAATCCCCATATGAGAACTTCAAGGATTAAAAAGCAATTAGATGAAATCCATATCAAGCTCATCAGTGATCCTCTAAATCCTACCATCCACAAAGAAGAAGAGCTATTAACTGAGCAGTTTAATCATTGGCTCTCTCTATAAGAAAGTCAGCTAAGGCAGAAGTGTAGAATTGACTGGTTATCTCTGGGGGATAAAACACAAAATTCTTTCATGCAATGGTTAAAGTCAGGAACTCAAAAAAAATAAATTAAATCAATTGATTGATCCAAATGGTGCTCACGCGTGATGGAGGGCACGACGGGGAAAGTCGGAGATGTCAGAGGCGGAGGACGGGCTGTCGGAGGGATCCGGGTGCGCGGGGGAGGAACTCCGGGCTTCGGCGGGGCTCGTCGGAGAGAAAGGAGAGGGGTTCGGAGGGGATCCGACCTGGGCTGCGTACAGGAGGGAGGGTTGCTACTCGGGTATGCCGGCTGGAGTTGTCGCCGGCCAGGAGAGGGAGCGCTCGGCCTGGGAGGGTTGAGGAGATGAGTTCGGCGGCTGAAAGAGGAGATGGGATTTAGGTTAGGTTAAGATTAGGATTTAGGAAATATATAATGTGGGTTTGGGTATTAGGTCTATGGGCTAAAAGGAAATGGGCCAAGAAAAATACAAATGAGGTTGAAATGAGAAAGGAAAAGAATTGGGCTTGGGCTAGGATTCTTAAGCTAAGGAAAAAAAATAAGATCAATAATAATAATAGTTACAAGAAGAAAATCGATAAATTAAGTTAATTGATAATAAAGCAGAATAAATACTGTAAGAAAATAAAAATACAGTATTATCAATTAGGGATATTACAAACAGTTCACTGTACTCAGGTATCATGTAACATGTAATAACAGGAGCGCGCATAAATAACAAGATCACGTCTGGCATCCAAACCCACAAGGGGTCGCCCTTCCAAGCACACCTCCCTGGATTTCCCCTGCTACAGTCTCCCCCAATAACCCCGGCTTGATTAATTTTATTAATTAATGTAAATGCAAGATAATGTGTGACTCAACGTGACAGGATTAGGGACCAGTATCAAGAGTATTCAGCGTCGATAGTAGTTACATTACATATCAAAATTTTTGGAAAAATAGAACATGGTGATAAAATTGAGTTACAAATGCATAATAGTAGAAGTAATGCCAGTGTATTAGGATGTAGACATAATCATAAAATATGAATCATGATATAGGGTGACGTCAACGTACTTGTACAATATTTACTAATTTATAGTTATACTTGAATGATTATTTATGTATCAAACATCCTATGCATGCATGTCTTACAATACATGAGATCAAAGGAGGACATGAAAATTGAGATCGGAAAGGAATTTATAAACTAACAAAGGGACACAAAGGAGAGAGAGGGTATGTGTACTTGCCTGATGTCGTTGAAATCTGAATTCCTGTAACTGCAACCGGATCTGGGTAAAATTCGCAGCCTAAATATTACGTGAATTAATTATAGACTTGACATGTTATTCATTCAATGATAAGTTAAGTGATAAGTATTTTTTTACGATTTATTATAATTTTGATTGGTTAATATTTTCAAATAATTTAATTTCTTAATTTATAGCAACTATTTAAAAATATATTTTCATACTAAAATGCATGCATAAACTAATAAATTGATGTATAATATTTACATATTACTAAATTATAAATTTCATATTTTTTTTGCTATTTAGCAATTTATTGGTCATTTTTAAATAATTATCATTGAATAGTAATTATAAAAATATTTAATTTCATTTTATTCTAAGTAATATTGCATCAAAATAATTTTATAGAGTTCAAATTTAGTTTGTGATTTTCTGTAAATTTTCTGGAATTTTCTGTGAATTTTTTGAAATTTTCTGAATTAAAATAAACCTAAAAATCAATAAAAATAAATAAAAAGCTTAATGGGTCTGTTGCTACAGTAATGGGTTTGGGTCTGGTTTGCTACAGTAAATGCTACAATAATTTTTTCACATATTTTTATTTTATTTATTCCTTTTCTTTTCTTTTTCTCTTCCTTTTTCTTTTTCCTTTCTTTCTTTTTCTCTTTCTCTTTTTTTTCTTTTTTTATTGGGTCGAGTTTGGGTCTGTAAAACAGACCCGAACCCAGGTCTGTATATAGACCCAGACTGGGTATGTGCCCAGACCCAGTCGGGTCTGGCTGAGTCCGACCAGGCCAGGCTGGGCTTGGCCGGGCTCGACCAGACCCAGGTTGGGTCTGGTCTGGCTCGACCTGGCCAGGCTGGGGCTGGTCTGGCCTGACCAGACTCGAGTTTAGTCTGACTCAGGCCAGACCTGGCCTGGTCTGCACTGTGTTGTGCAAAGTGCAGTGCACAGCACAGTCCAGTGTTATTTTTTTCGATTACAAATAAATTTCTAAAAATAAATTAAAAGTCATGATAATTAGGAGGCATATCCTAGGTGTTCTACAAAATTTTTTTGTGATTTTAGAATGTGTTTTACAAGGTGAAATTAAAGCTAACATGTAACGCATACTACATGTTTCGGTGAAATGCCACAACGAACTAAGTTCTACAAAAATGCAAAATAAAATACCTAGAAGGCCTTCAGTCTGAATCTTCTTCTCGTCCAACACTTCAGAATCTCGCCAAATTTGAAAGAGGGAGAGATATTGTAGTGGAAGAAAGAGAAGTTTGGATTTTGCAAGTGACTTGAGATAGTGAGATGTCCCTTTTATAGGCACCACACACCCCTAAGCCCCCTGAGAGTTAGGCTACGTGAGAGTAGTAGTGGGTTCAGTTTGGGTGAGTGGGAATGAGGTGGAGAAAGTGTAGGAGAAGTTAGAGAGAGTGGAAGAAATTGGAGAAGATGGGGGAGTAGAAGAGATGTTTAAATAAGTGGGCTTGGGCTTTTAGTGCACATGCCAATGTGGCATAGTTGTCTGGGCTTTAGGATGAGGGGCCGGTGGCCATGGGTTCGAATCTGAGAACAAACAATCAAGGTGCTTTTGTTTTATTTAATTTAGAAAGAATAAAGGGTAAATAAAAAGGATAAAAATATATATGGTTACCATTCCACATTGAAACCTATGAAGTCATAATGGTTGGTGTACTCATTTCCTTTCTAATGGGTCACGGGTTTGAAATCTGCTACACATGCGGGTTTTTTTTAATTCTTATTTTATTTTATTTCATTTTTTTTCTTTTTGAATAAACATTTATGCATTATTTTATTAGATTAAACCCTATTAATTCAGAAAAATTCTCAAAAATAAATGATATCATCCAAAACATTATTGTGAAGGCAGATTTTTAAAATTTATCCCCGAATGTTAATTAAAAATCTCGGAGTTAGTCTGTGACTTCGATCGACCCCGAATTGAGATCATTCTCTAATAATTCCCAAAAAATTCCAAAAATCTCAAAAAATTTAAAATAATGGAAATTGATATTTTGAGATGAAATGACCTTAATCCGACTATCAAGATAATTAAATCATCACCAGATACTAATATTGACATACGTATATTAGGAACCGATGGTTATAATTCTACCCACGTTATAAAAAATTGTCCTCAAAATTCAGAAGTAAACAAGGAGAAGAGTATTCTAAGCTATAAGATGATGAATAGATAGCTAGAAGTAAGATAAGTTACCCGAGAAGAGATGAGGATATTTAACCCTGATCTCATCTTCCCGTTCCCAGGTGGACACCAGTACTAGAGGAATGGTCTTGTTCCTCAGAACCTTCTCCTTCTTATCGATGATGCAGATTGGTTGAGCCTCATAGAATAGATCATGGTTCAGTCTCAAATCTGAATAGTCCAGGATATGTTGGTCGTCCTGGACGTACTTCCTTAATTGCGAGATGCGGAATACGTCATGAATACCATCTAGTGCTGGAGGTAAGGCCACCCCGTATGCTACTTTCCGACTCGCTCAATGATGTCAAAAGGTCCAATGTATTTGGGATTTAACTTCCCACTACAGCCGAACCTACTGACGCCTCGAGTTGGTGAGATCTTAAGAAATACATGGTCACCTACTGCAAACTCTAAGGGTCTTCTCTTAGCATCGGCCCACTTCTTCTGACGATCTTGAGCGGCTTTCATATGTTTCTTAATCTTGGCCACCTTCTCTACTGTTTGCAAAATCAGGTCTGGGCCAAGCAGCTTTCTTTCACCAATGTCATCCCACCATAGAGGAGATCTACACTTCCTCCCATAGAGTGCCTCAAATGGAGCCATTTGAATACTAGCCTGATAGCTGTTGTAGTAGGAGAACTCCACTAAATGCAGATGATCATCCCATGATCCCTTAAAGTCCAGTATACAGGCTTTAAGCATATCCTCTAGAATCTGGATGGTTCTTTTGATTGGCCATCAGTCTAAGGATGGAATGTCGTGCTGAACTTTAACTTGCTGCCTAAGCTCCTCTGGAGACTATCCCAGAAACGCGACACAAATCTAGTGTCTCTATCAGAAATAATACTAACAGTGACTCCATGCAGTCTGACTATTTCCTGTATGTACTTCTCTGTCAGTGCTTCTGTGGACTGTCCGACTCTAAAAGATATAAAGTGAGCACTCTTAGTGAGTCGGTCCACGATCACCCATATAGCATTGTTCCCTCTTGGAACCCTAGGCAGGCCTACAACAAAGTCCATGGTGATATTCTCCCACTTCCATTCGGGAATAGGGAGTGGTTGTAGCATCCCGGCCGTCCTCTGGTGTTCCGCCTTAACTTGTTGGCATATAAGGCAACGGGAAACGAATCAAGCTATCTCTCTCTTCATCCTGTGCCACCAAAAGTGTTGCTTGAGATCTCTGTACATTTTAGTACCCCCAGGGTGAACCGAATAAGGGGAACTGTGAGCTTCAGAGAGCAACTCCCTTCGAACTTCCCCAGATGGTACACAGAGTCTACTTCTGAACCGAAGCGAACCATCTGCATGGATGACTATATCCTGCCTTAGTCTGGCTTCCACTTCTTCTCTGATCTTTTGCAACTTAGGGTCTTCCTTCTGAACCTTTTTGATCTTTTCGATCAGATAGTGTTAAGTTACCAAGGTCATGAGTCTCCTAATATCTCCTGATAGAATGATCTCCAAGTCTAACCTAAGGATCTTTCCTGCATCTCCTTCTGCTGAGTCATCAACATGAAAGATGGCTTCCAACTGAAAGCATCAGGAACTTCATTCACCTTCCTGGGGAGGTATTACAGATCTATATCATAGCCTGCCATGAACTCTAGCCATCTTCTCTGACGCGTGTTGAGCTCCTTCTGGGTAAAAATATACTTGAGACTCTTATGATCGGTGAATATCTCCACACGCTCCCTGAGAAGATAGTGTCTTCACACCTTAAGGGGAAAGATGACCGCCGCTAGTTCCAGATCATGAGTTGGGTAATTCCTCTCATGGGGCTTTATTTGTCTTGAGGTGAATGATATCACTCTGCCTCGTTGCATTAACACGCAACCCAGGCCGCGCCCAGAAGCATCAGTATGTATCACCATCCCCCCAGATCCTTCTGGAATTGCTAGAACTGGTTCTATCGTCAATCGATCCTTCAGTTCCTCGAATGCTAACTGGCATTCCTCAGTCCACCGGTACTTCACTTTCTTTCTAGTAAGCTTGGTTAGAGGCTCAGCGATCTTGGAGAAATTTTGGACAAACCAACGATAGTAGCCAGCTAGTCCAAGAAAACTTCTCACTTTTGTGACGGACATAGGAATTGGCCAATTTCTGACAGCTTCCACTTTAGATGGATCCACCGAGATGCCATCCCCAGATATGATATGCCCGAGGAATGAGACATGGTCTAGCCAATAAGAGCATTTACTAAGCTTTGCATATTACTTCTCTTTTCTTAGAGTTTGTAGGACAATCCTCAAGTGCTCAGCGTGCTCCTCTTTGGTCTTGGAATAGATTAGGATATCATCAATGAAGACCACGACAAATTGATCTAAGTATGGAGTAAAGAAGCGATTCATCAAGTCCATGAATACCGTAGGAGCATTGGTGACTCCGAATAGCATAACAAGGAACTCGAAATGTCCATATCGCATCTGAAAAGCAGTCTTAGATGCATCCTCAGCTTTCACCCGCACTTGGTGATAACCAGAACGGAGTTCTAGCTTAGTGAATACTGTACTCCATCCAATTGATCGAAGAGATTATCAATTCGGGGTAAGGGATACTTATTCTTGACTATGACATGTTCAGCTCCTAGTAATCAATGCATAGTCGATGGCTACCATCCTTCTTCTTGAGTGAAAGGACCGGAGCGCCCCAGGGTGAAGCACTCGGTCTGATTAACCCCTTATCAAGCAAATCTTGAATCTGCTTCTTCAGTTTCCCTAGTTCTATCGAAGCCATGCGGTACGGCGCCTTGGAAATAGGGGCTGTTCCAGGCATGATTTCGATACTAAATTCAATCTCTCGAACAGAGGGTAGTCCGGGGAGATCCTCAGGAAATATCTCAAGAAATTCACATACCACCTCAGGTATATTGACTTGCTCCTTAGAGTTCAAGGACTCTAACACCCCCTTCAATTGCCTCTTCTTGAATTGAGCTTGCTCCAGAGTTACATCCCCAGCATAGAATTCAAACTCTGGATTACTGGGGACCCGAAAGGTAACTTTCTTCTTCTTCCTACAGTTAATGAGAGCATAGGAAGTGCTCAACCAGTCCATACCCAAGACAACATCAAACCCAGAGTCGTTTATGACTATCAAGTCGGCTAGAAACTCTCTACCACATATCACTATAGAGGACTTCCTACATTCCTTAGAACAGGCAACTATCCCACCTCCCGTTGCTATGTTCCAGGGATTAACCATATCATCACAAGAAATTGGGTGTCGAATAACAAAACTTACAGAAATAAAAGAATGGGTAGCCTCGGAATTGAAGAGAACATGTGCAGGAATAGATTGTACTAAGATGGTACCTGCAACGACTCCATCAGCCACTTCAACTTCCTCTAACGTCAGATTGTAAGCCCGACCCTGCTCCTCACTGGTCGGCCTTGTTGAGGCATCTTACCCTTGGTTCTAAGATACATCTCCTGCTGGGTTGGAAGTGCAACTCGGGGCTGTGCGCGGGTTGGGGCCTGCTATGACATGGGTCCTCTGAAGATGAAATTATTGGCCTTGGGACAATTGCGGAGCTGATGATCACTAGCCCCGCAGGCCAAGCACTTGCGATTTGCCTATCTACAATCCTTCAAAGCATGACCAAGCAGATGGTAGTAGGTGTAGACTAACTCCTTCTGAGCTATTTTCGAAGCAGGTGCCGAAAATGGGGCAGGCCTCTTGGGTGGTGGGGGCCTGACACCGGATCTATCAGGAATAACGGTCATTGGGCACTTCTGGGAGTGCCCTAGCGTCACCTCCTTTGCTGTAATATCTGCTCCTGAGTCCTTGCTGTCTCCAGAACTTGGGCTAGGAGTTAAGCGGGAGTACATCAATATGGCTCTAAATATTGATATTCAGCCCCTGAAGAAGCCTCCTGGCACGGTCCCCTTCTTGTGCCACCATGTATGGCGCAAAGCGACTTAGTCTGGTAAATTCTATAGCATACTGATCCACGGTACGTCCTCCTTGATTCAAATTGATGAATTGTCGCTCCATCTCTGCTTTAGCAGTCATAGGAAAGAACTTTCCAAGAAACTTTCGCTGAACGTCTTCCAGCTGATTGGTGGAGCCAGCCTTTTCATCTCAGCGGTCCACCAGATATGGGCTATGTCAGTAAGTTGGATGCTCACTACATCGACCCGGTCTTCCTCAGGAATTTTTGCGGCATTCAGCAGTTGCTTTGTCTTGATCAGCCACTGTTCCGCCTCTACTGGTGTCTCATTTCCTAAGAAGTTACTTGGGTGCAACCTTCGAAAATCCGAGACGTTCCCCACCTTAGTAGACGCATGGTCAGAGCTTAACCCCATCAGAGCATGCTCCGCAGTCTCCTGAGCCCTTGTTACTCTAGCCCGAAGTAGACTATTCCAATCCTGCTGCAATTCCAACATGCGTTTCAGAGTTTGGAGGATCTCCGTGTTCTCTGAGGTTGGGTCGACTTGGGAGGAGAAGGGGCATATCTGTTCCGAGCCATGAGTGTGCCTGGAACAGATAGTGAATAGTTTAGAAGGGAATCTAAGGCACGAGTTTAGGGGAACGATGTGTATCTAGACAATTATAGATGCGTTTTTCTTATATATGAATCTAATTGTCTTTATATGGTGCGGAATTAAAATAAGACCTGGCTCTGATACAAATAAAATCATGTCACGGCCTGCTTCCCAAAATACGGAATATGGGTATGTGACGATGGCCAGCAGATACTCAAGAAGAGGGAAATCTCTTTCGTGAATACCTTGCGCTGCAGTAAATGAGCCAAATTCTCGCACACATATACAAAAGACAACCAGAAGTTTCATTTCACATAAAAGACATATATCTAAAATAGTCTTTGTCTGAATACAAGATTGAAAACATAACAAAATAGAAATAAAAGAAGATATAATTTTGGCATCGGGACATCATAACAAGACAAAATGCCAAAATACATAAGATAAGAAATGTCGGACTCATGCCAGGTAATCTTCCTGGGTTCCTTCGAACAGTGGCTCGTCAGTCTCCTCAAGCTCTGATGCTGAAAAATCAAGGTCCGTCAGAAGTGGACCAGCAAGTGCACACACGAGAAGAAGAAACAATAATATGGAAATGTGAAAGTAAAGGGCAATATAAGTTATGCACTGGAATAAATGAATCATAAATCTGACAGTAATATAAACTGACAGGTAAGATACCAATGAGAGTAACATAACAGTCAGGTGAAATAAGGTCATGTATGTATACTATGACATGTATATAATGAGCATGAAGCACGCTGGACAAGTAATGTCATATATCATAATCATCAGGTCACACGATCTCAAGATCGCAAGTTAAGAATCGTATGGCAAGTCCACTAGTCAAGATTATCCATGTCACAAATGATAATTCTAAGTCTAGTATGTTTTATTATCCTAACTAATGCAGCTGTCCTGTACCCCATCCCACAGGATAACTACATATCAAACAAGTGATGCGTTAGTGGATCCTGATTGCAGGGAGAAACAGTTCACTGTACTCAGGTATCATGTAACATGAAATAACAGGAGCGCGCATAAATAACAAGATCACGTGTGGCATCCATGCCCACAAGGGGTTACCCTTCTAAGCACATCTCCCTGGATTTCCCCTGCTACGATCTCCCCCAATAACTCCGGCTTGGTTAATTTTATTAATTAATGTAAATGCAAGATAATGTGTGACTCAGCATGATAGGATTAGGGACCAGTATCAAGAGTATTCAGTGTCAGATAGTAGTTACATTACATATCAAAATTTCAGGAAAAATAGAACATAGTGATAACAATGAGTGACAAATGCATAATAGTATAAGTGATGCAAGTATATTAGGATGTAGACATAATCATAAAATATGAATCATGACATAGGGTGACGTCAACGTACTTGTACAATATTTACTAATCTATAGTTATACTTGAATGATTATTTTTGTATCAAATATCCTATGCATGCATGTCTTAAAATACATGAGATCAAAGAAGGACATGAAAATTGAGATCGGAAAGGAATTTATAAACTAACAAAGGGACACAAAGGAGAGAGAGGGTATGTGTACTTGCCTGATGTCGTTGAAATCTGAATTCCTGTAACTGCAACCGGATCTGGGTAAAATTCGCAGCCTAAATATTATGTGAATTAATTAGAGACTTGACATGTTATTCATTCAGTGATAAGTTAAGTGATAATGTATTTTTTTAGGATTTATTATAATTTTGATTGGTTAATATTTTCAAATAATTTAATTTCTAAATTTATAGCAACTATTTAAAAATATATTTTCATACTAAAATGCATGCATAAACTAATAAATTGATGTATAATATTTACATATTACTGAATTACAAATTTCATATTTTTTTGCTATTTAGTAATTTATTGGTCATTTTTAAATAAATTATCATTGAATAGTCATTACAAAAATATTTAATTTCATTTTATTCTAAGTAATATTGCATCAAAATAATTTTATAGAGTTCAAATTTAGTTTGTGATTTTCTGTAAATTTTTTGGAATTTTCTGAATTAAATAAACCTAAAAATCAATTAAAATAAATAAAAAGCTTAACGGGTCTGTTGCTATAGTAATGGGCTTGGGTCTGGTTTGCTGCAGTAAATGCTACAATTATTTTTATTTTATTTATTCCTTTTCTTTTCTTTTCCTTTTCTTTTTCTTTTTCCTTTCTTTCTTTTTCTCTTTTTCTTTTTTTTCTTTTTTTTATTGGGTCGGGTTCGGGTCTGTAAAATAGACCCAAACCCGGGTCTATATACAGACCCGGACTGGGTCTGTGTCCAGACCCAGTCGGGTCTATCTAAGCCCGACCAGGCCAGGCTGGGCCTGGCCTGGCTCGACCAGACCCAGGTTGGGTCTGGTCTGGCCCGACCTGGCCAGGCTGGGCCAGGCCTGGCCTGGCCAGACTCGGATCTGGTATGGCTCAGACCAGACCTGGCCTGGTCTGCACTGTGCCGTGCACAGTGTAGTGCACAGCAAAGTCCAGTGTTATTTTTTTCTATCGCAAATAAATTTCTAAAAATAAATTAAAAATCATGATAATTAGGAGGCATATCCTAGGTGTTCTACAAAATTTTATTGTGATTTTAGCATGAGTTTTACAAGGTGAAATTAAAGGTAACATGTAATGCATACTATGTGTTCGGTGAAATGCCACAACGAAGTAAATTCTACAAAAATGGAAAATAAAATACCTAAAATGCTTTCCTTCATTCTGATTATTCTTCTCCTCATCCAGCACTTCAGAATCTCGCCAAATTTGAAAGGAGAGATATTGTAGTGGAAAAAAGAAAGAGAAGTTTGGGTTTTGTAAGTGACTTGAGATAATGAGATGTCCCTTTTATAGGCACCGCACACACCCCTAAGCCCCCCTGAGAGTTAGGCTACGTGAGAAGAGTAGTGGGTTCATATTGGGTGAGCGGGAATGAGAGGGAGAATGTGTAGGAGAAGTTAGAGAGAGTGGGGGAAGTTGGAGAAGATGGGGGGAGTAGAAGAGAGATTTAAATAGGTGGGCTTGGGCTTTTGGTGCACACGCCAATGTGGCATAGTTGTCTGGGCTTTAGGATGAGGGGCCAGCGGCCATGGGTTTGAATCTGAGAGCAAATAATCAAGGTGCTTTTGTTTTATTTAATTTAGAAAGAATAAAGGGTAAATAAAAAGGATAAAATATATATGGTTACCATTCCACATTAAAACCTATGAAGTCATAATGGTTGGTGAACTCATTTCCTTTCTAATGGGTCACGGGTTAAAACCTGCTACACATGCGGGTTTTTTTTAGTTTTTATTTTATTTTATTTCATTTTTCTTTTTGAATAAAAATTTATGCATTATTTTATTGGATTAAACTCTATTAATTTAGAAAAATTTTCAAAAATAAATGATATCATCCTAAACATTGTTGTGAAGTCAGATTTTCAAATTCTTCTCTAATTGTTAATTAAAAATCTCGGAGTCAGTCTGTGACTTCGATCGACCCCGAATTGAGAGTCTTCTCTAATAATTCTAAAAAAATTCCAAAAATCTCAAAAAATTCAAATAATGGAAAATGATATTTTGAGCTGAAATGACCTCAATCCGACTATCAGGATAATTAAATCATCACCAAATACTAGTATTGACATACGTATATTAGGAATCGAGGGTTATAATCCTACCCACCTTGTAAAAAATTTCGTCCTCAAAATTCAAAAGTAAACAAAGAGGAGTATTTTAAGGTATAAGATGATGAATAGATAGTTAGAAGTGAGATAAGTTACCTGAGAAGAGATGAGGATATTTAGCCCTGATCTCATCTTCCCGTTCCCAGGTGGAATCCCAGGAGAGTTTGGATCCCAAGACACCAGTACCAGAGGAATAGTCTTGTTCTTCAGAACCTTCACCTTCTTGTAGATGATGCGGATTGGTTGAGCCTCATAGGATAGACCGTGGTTCAGTCTCAGATCTGAATAGTTCAGGATATGTTGGTCGTCCTGGACGTACTTTCTTAATTGAGAGATATGGAATACGTCATGAACACCATCTAGTGCTAGAGGTAAGGCCACCTGGTATGCTACTTCTCCGACTCGCTCAATGATGTCAAAAGGTCTAATGTATTTAGGACTTAACTTTCCACTGCAGCCGAACCTAATGACCCCTCGAGTTGGTGAAATCTTAAGAAATACATGGTCACCTACTGCAAACTCTAAGGGTCTTCTCTTACATCGGCCCACTTCTTCTGACGATCTTGAGCGGCTTTCATATGTTTCTTGATCTTGGCCACCTTCTCTATTGTTTGCAAAATCAGGCCTGGGCCAAGCAGCTTTCTTTCACCAATGTCATCCCACCACACAGGAGATCTACACTTCCTCCCATAGAGTGCCTCAAATGGAGCCATCTGGATACTAGCCTGATAGCTGTTGTTGTAGGGGAACTCCACTAAATGCATATGATCATCCCATGATCCCTTAAAGTCTAGTATACAGGCTTTAAGCATATCCTCTAGAATCTGGATGGTTCTTTTGATTGGCCATCAGCCTGAGGATGGAATGTCGTGCTGAGCTTTACTTGCTGCCTAAGCTCCTCTGGAGACTATCCCAGAAACGTGACAGAAATCTAGTGTCTCTATCAGAAACAATACTAATAGGAACTCCATGCAGTTTGACTATTTCCTGCATGTACTTCTCTGTTAGTGCTTCTGTGGACTGTCCGACTTTGAAAGATAAAAGGTGAGCACTCTTAGTGAGTCGGTCCACGATTACCCATATAGCATTGTTCCCTCTTGGACTCCTAGGCAGGCCTAGAACAAAGTCCATGGTGATATTCTCCCACTTCCATTCGGGAATAGGGAGTGGTTGTAGCAGCCCGGCTGTCCTCTTGTGTTCCGCCTTGACTTGTTGGCATACAAGGAAACGGGCAACGAAAGCTATCTCTCTCTCTTCATCCCATGCCACCAAAAGTGTTGCTTGACATCTCTGTACATTTTAGTACCCCCAGGGTGAACCGAATAAGGGGAACTGTGAGCTTTAGAGAGCAACTCCCTTCGAACTTCCCCAGATGGTACACAGAGTCTGCTTCTAAACCGAAGCGAACCATCTGCATGGATGACTATATCCTGCCTTAGTCTGGCTTCCACTTCTTCTCTGATCTTTTGCAACTTAGGGTCTTCCTTCTGAACCTTTTTGATCTTTTCGATCAGAGATGGTTGAGTCACCAAGGTCATGAGTCTCCTAATATCTCCTGATAAAATGATCTCCAAGTCTAACCTAAGGATCTTTTCCTGCATCTCCTTCTGCTGAGTCATCAACATGAAAGATGGCTTCCAACTGAAAGCATCAGGAACTTCATTCACCTTCCTGGGGTGGTATTACAGATCTATATCATAGCCTGCCATGAACTCTAGCCATCTTCTCTGACGCGTGTTGAGCTCCTTCTGGGTAAAAATATACTTGAGACTCTTATGATCGGTGAATATCTCCACACTCTCCCTGAGAAGATAGTGTCTTCACACCTTAAGGGGAAAGATGACCGCCGCTAGTTCAAGATCATGAGTTGGGTAATTCCTCTCATGGGGCTTTATTTGTCTTGAGGTGAATGATATCACTCTGCCTCGTTGCATTAACACGCAACCCAGGCCGCGCCCAGAAGCATCAGTATGTATCACCATCCCCCCAGATCCTTCTGGAATTGCTAGAACTGGTGCTATCGTCAATCGATCCTTCAGTTCCTCGAATGCTAACTGGCATTCCTCAGTCCACCGATACTTCACTTTCTTTCTAGTAAGCTTGCTTAGAGGCTCAGCGATTTTGGAGAAATTTTGGACAAACCGACAATAGTAGCCAGCTAGTCCAAGAAAACTTCTCACTTTCGTGACAGACATAGGAATTGGCCAATCTCTGACAGCTTCTACTTTGGATGGATCTACCGAGATGCCATCCCCAGATATGATATGCCCGAGGAATGAGACATGGTCTAGCCGAAAAGAGCATTTACCAAGCTTTGCATATAACTTCTCTTTTCTTAGAGTTTGTAGGACAATCCTCAAGTGCTCAGCGTGCTCCTCTTTGGTCTTGGAATAGATTAGGATATCATCAATGAAGACAATGAACAAATTGATCTAAATATGGAGCAAAGATTCGATTCATCAAGTCCATGAATGCCGCAGGAGCATTGGTGACTCCGAATGGCAAAGCAAGGAACTCAAAATGTCCATATCGAATTCGAAAAGCAGTCTTAGATACATCCTCAGCTTTCACCCGCACTTAGTGATAACCAGAACGGAGATCTAGTTTAGAGAATGCTATGTTGCACCAAGTTGATCGAAGAGATACTTATTCTTGATTGTGACATGATTCAGCTCCCGGTAATCAATGCATAGTCGATGGCTACAATCCTTCTTCTTGAGTAAAAGGACCGGAGCGCCCCAGGGTGAAGCACTCGGTCGGATTAACCCCTTATCAAGCAAATCTTGAATCTGCTTCTTCAGTTTCGCTAGTTCTATCGAAGCCATGCGGTACGGCGCCTTGGAAATAGGGGCTGTTTCAGGCATGATTTTGATACTAAATTCAATCTCTCGAACAGAGGGTAGTCCGGGGAGGTCCTCAGGAAAAATGTCAAGAAATTCACATACCACCTCAGGTATATTAACTTGCTCCTTAAAGTTCAAGGACTCTAGCACCCCCTTCAATTGCCTCTTCTTGAATTGGGCTTGCTCTAGAGTTACATCCCAGCATGGAATTCAAACTCTGGATGACTGGAGACCCGAAAGGTAACTTTCTTCTTCTTCCTACAGTCAATGAGAGCATAGGAAGTGCCCAACCAGTCCATACTCAAGACAACGTCAAACCCAGAGTCGTTTATGACTATCAGGTCAGCTAGAAACTCTCTACCACATATCACTATAGGGGACTTCCTACATTCCTTAGAACAGGCAACTATCCCACCTCCCGTGGCTATGTTCCAGGGATTAACCATATCATCACAAGAAATTGGGTGTCATGCAACAAAATTTGCAGAAATAAAAGAATGGGTAGCCTCAGAATCGAAGAGAACATGTGCAGGAATAGATTGTACTAAGATGGTACATGCAATAACTCCATCAGCCACTTCAACTTCCTCTAAAGTCAGATTGTAAGCCCGACCCTGCTTCCTCACTGGTCGGCCTTGTTGAGGCGTCTTGCCCTTGGTTCTAAGGAACATCTCCTACTGGGTTGGAAGTGCAACTCGGGGCTGTGCGCGGGTTGGGGCCTGCTGTGACATGGGTCCTCTGAAGATGAAATTATTGGCCTTGGGACAATTGCGGAGCAGATGATCACTAGCCCCGCAGGCCAAGCACTTGCGGTTTGCCCGTCTACAGTCCTTCAAAGCATGACCAGGCAGATAGCAAAAGGTGCAGACCAACTCCTTTCGAGTTGTTATGGGAGCAGGTGCCGAAAATAGGGCAGGCCTCTTGGGGGTGGTGGGGGCTTGACACCGAATCTACCAGGAATATGGGTTATTGGGCGCTTCTGGGAGAGCCCTAGCAGTCGCCTCCTTTGTTGTAATATCTGCTCCTGAGTCCTTACTGTCTCCAAAACTTGGGCGTTGGTGTTGAGCGGGAGTACAATAATATGGCTCTAAATATTGATATCCAGCCCTGAAGAAATCTCCTGGCACGGTCCCCTTCTTGTGCCACCATGTATGACGCAAAGCGACTTAGTCTGGTAAATTCTGTGGCATACTGATCCACGGTACGTCCTCCTTGATTCAAATTGATGAATTATCACTCCATCTCTACTTTAGCCGTCATAGGAAAGAACTTTACCAAGAAACTTTCGCTGAACGTCTTCAGGCTGATTGGTGGAGCCAGCCTTTCCATCTCAGCGGTCCACCAGATATAGGCGATGTCAGTAAGTTGATGCTCACTACATCGACCCGGTCTTCCTCAGAAATTTTTGCGGCATTCAGCAGTTGCTTTATCTTGATCAGCCACTGTTCCACCTCTAGTGGTGTCTCATTTCCTGAGAATTTACTTGGGTGCAACCTTCGAAAATCTGAGACGTTCCCCACCTTAATCGACGCATGGTCAGAGCTTAACCCCATCAGAGATGCTCCGCAGTCTCCTGAGCCCTCGTTACTCCAGCCGGAAGCAGACCATTCTAATCCTGCTGCAATTCCAGCATGTGTTTCAGAGTTTGGAGGATCTCCGTGTTCTCTGAGGTTGGGTCGACTTGGGAGGAAGAAGGGACATTTCTATTCCGAGCCATGAGTGTACCTGGAACAGATAGGGAATAGTTTAGAAGGGAATCTAAGGCACGAGTTTAGGGGAACAATGTCTATCCAGACAATTATGAATGTGTTTTTCTTATATGTGAATCTGATTGTCTTTATATGGTGCGAAATTAAAATAAAACCTGGCTCTGATACCAACAAAACCATGTCACATCCTGCTTCCCAAAATACAGAATACGGGTATGTGACGATGGCCAGCAGATACTCACGAAGAGGAAAATCTCTTTCCTGAATACCTTACGCTACAGTAAATGAGCCAAATTCTCACACACATATACAAAAGACAACCAGAAGTTTCATTTCACATAAAAGACATACATCAAAAATAGTCTTTGTCTGAATACAAGATTGAAAACATAACAAAGCAGAAATAAAAAAAGATACAAATTTGGCATCGGGACATCATAACAAGACAAAATGTCAAAATATATAAGATAAGAAACGTCAGACTCACGTCAGGTAATCTTCCTGGGTTCCTTCGAACAGTGGCTCGTCAGTCTCCTCAAGCTCTGATGCTGAAAAATCAAGGTCCGTCAGAAGCGGACCAGCAAGTGCACACACGAGAAGAGGAAACAATAATATGAAAATGCAAAAGTAAAGGGCAATATAAGTTGAGCACTGGAATCAATGAATCATAAATCTGACGGTAATATAAACTGACAGGTTAGATACCAATGAGAGTAACAGAACAGTCAGGTGAAATAAGGCCATGTATGTATACTATGACTTGTATATAATGAGCATGAAGCACCCTAGACAAGTAATGTCATTTATCATAATCATCAGGTCACACGATCTCAAGATCACAAGTTAAGAATCATATGGCAAGTCCAGGAACATCATGTAGTCAAGATTATCCATATCACAAATGATAATTCTAAGTCTAGTATGTTTTATTATCCTAACTAATGCAGCTGTCCTGTGTCCCATCCCACAAGACAACTACATATCAACAAGTGATGCGTTAGTGGATCCTGATAGCAGGGAGAAATAGTTCACTGTACTCAGGTATCATGTAACATGTAATAACAGGAGCGCGTATAGATAGCAAGATCACGTGTGGCATCCAAACACACAAGGGATTGCCCTTCCAAGCACACCTCCCTGGATTTCCCCTGCTACAGTCTCCCCCAATAACCCCGATTTGGTTAATTTTATTAATTAATGTAAATGTGAGATAATGTGTGACTCAGCTTGACAGGATTAGGGACCAGTATCAAAAGTATTCAGTGTCAGATAGTAGTTACATTACATATCAGAATTTCGGGAAAAATAGAACATGGTGATAACAATGAGTGACAAATGTATAATAGTATAAGTGATGCCAGTGTATTAGGATGTAGACATAATCATAAAATATGAATCATGACATAGGGTGACGTCAACGTACTTGTGCAATATTTATTAATTTATGTTATACTTGAATGATTATTTATGTATCAAACATCCTATGCATGCATGTCTTACAATACATAAGATCAAAAAAGGACATGAAAATTGAGATCAGAAAGGAATTTATAAACTAATAAAGGGACACAAAGGAGAGAGAGGGTATGTGTACTTGCCTGATGTCGTTGAAATCTGAATTCCTGTAACTGCAACCGACTCTGGGTAAAATTCGCGGCCTAAATATTATGTGAATTAATTAGAGACTTGACATATTATTTATTCAGTAATAAGTTAAGTGATAATATATTTTTATACTATTTATTATAATTTTGGTTGGTTAATATTTTCAAATAATTTAATTTCTGAATTTATAGCAACTATTTAAAAATATATTTTCATACTAAAATACATACATAAACTAATAAATTGATGTATAATATTTACATATTACTGAATTGAATTTCATGTTTTTTTTGCTATTTAGTAATTTATTGGTCATTTTTAAATAAATTATCATTGAATAGTAACTACAAAAATTTTTATTTCATGTAATTCTAAGTAATATTACATCAAAATAATTTTATAGAGTTTCAAATTTAATTTGTGATTTTCTGTAAATTTTTTGAAATTTTCTGAATTAAAATAGACCTAAAAATCAATAAAAATAAATAAAAAGCTTAACGGGTCTATTGCTACAGTAATGGGTTTGGGTCTGGTTTGCTACAGTAAATGCTATAATAATTTTTTCACTTATTTTTATTTTATTTATTCCTTTTCTTTTCTTTTCTTTTCCTTTTTCTTTTTCCTTTCTTTCTTTTTCTCTTTTTCTTTTTTTTCTTTTTTTTATTGGGTCGGGTTCGGGTCTGTAAAACAGACCTGAACCCAGATCTGCATAGAGACCCGGACTGGGTCTGTGCCCAGACCCAGTCGGGTATGGCTAAGCCCGACCAGGCCAGGCTGGGCCTGGCCTAGCTCGACCAGACCCAGGTTGGGTCTGGTCTGGCCTGACCTGGCAAGGCTAGGCCTAGTTTGGCCAAACCAGATTCGGGTCTAGTCTGGCTCAGGCCAGACCTGGCCTGGTCTGCACTGTGCTGTGCACAGTGCAGTGCACAGTACAGTCCAGTGTTATTTTTTTCTATTATAAATAAATTAAAAATCATGATAATTAGGAGGCATATTGTAGGTGTTCTACAAAATTTTATTGTAATTTTTGCATGCGTTTTATAAGGTGAAATTACAGCTAACATGTAACGCATACTGCGTGTTCGGTGAAATGCTACAACGAACTAAATTCTACAAAAATGCAAAATCAATAATTGGAATGCTTCCCTTCAGTCTGATTCTTCTTCTCCTCATCCAGCACTTCAGAATCTCGCCAAATTTGAAAGAGGGAGAGATATTATAGTGGAAGAAAGAAAGAGAAGTTTGGGGTTTTAAAAGTGACTTGAGATAGTGAGATGTCCCTTTTATAGGCACCACACACACCCCTAAGCCCCCTGAGAGTTAGGCTACGTGAGAGGAGTAGTGGGTTCAGTTTGGGTGAGTGGGAATGAGGGGGAGAAAGTGTAGGAGAAGTTAGAGAGAGTGGGGGAAGTTGGAGAAGATGGGAGGAGTAGAAGAGAGGTTTAAATAAGTGGGCTTGGGCTTTTAGTGCACACGCCAATGTGGCATAGTTGTTTGGGCTTTAGGATAAGGGGCCAGTGGCCATGGGTTCGAATCTGAGAACAAACAATCAAGGTGCTTTTGTTTTATTTAATTTAGAAAGAATAAAGGGTAAATAAAAAGGATAAAAATATATATGGTTACCATTCCATGTTGAAACCTATGAAGTCATAATGGTTGGTGTACTCATTTCCTTTCTAATGGGTCACGGGTTCGAAACCTGCTACACATGCGAGTTTTTTTTAATTTTTATTTTATTTTTTCCTTTTTGAATAAACATTTATGTTTATTGGATTAAACTCTATTAATTCAGAAAAATTCTCAAAAGTTCTCAAAAATAAATGATATCATCCTATACATTGTTATGAAGTCAGATTTTCAAAATTCATTACTGATTGTTAATTAAAAATCTCGGAGTCAGTCTGTGACATCGATCGACCCCGAATTGAAAGTCTTCTCTAATAATTCCCAAAAAAATTCCAAAATCTCAAAAATTAAAAATAATGGATAATGATATTTTGAGCTGAAATGACCTCAATCTGACTATTAGGATAATTAAATCATCACCAGATACCAGTATTGACATACGTATATTAGGAACCGAGGGTTACAGCTACAAAGTGGGTTCTA
Source organism: Agave tequilana (assembly GCA_038442645.1). Lineage (NCBI taxonomy): Eukaryota > Viridiplantae > Streptophyta > Magnoliopsida > Asparagales > Asparagaceae > Agave > Agave tequilana. Next base: position 174,859 of record JAVJIF010001818.1, read on the forward strand.
TTCGCCCACTTTGTTCAAAGATGCTTATGAATTTTGTAAGACGTGCCCTAGATGCCAGATGGTGGAAGGAACTTAAAACGAAATATGATGCCCCTAGCCTAATTCTAGAAATAGAACTCTTTGATATTTGGGGCATCGACTTTATGGGTCCATTTTCTAACTCATTTGGAAACTAATACATATTGGTTGCTGTAAACTATGTGTCCAAGTGGGTAGAAGCCATGCCTAGTAGAACTAATGATAACAAAGTTGTCATAAAGTTTTTAAAAGAGAATATTTTCTCACACTTCGGAACCCCTCATGCTATCATCAGTGATAATGGTACTCACTTTTGCAATAGATCCTTTGAAGCTCTTATGCGAAAGCATGCCATAACTCACAAGTTGTCCACACCTTATCATCCTCAAACCAGTGGGCAGGTTGAGGTCTCCAATAGACAAATCAAGCTTATTTTAGAGAAGACTGTGAACCAAAATCGGAAAGATTGGTCCACCAAACTTGTAGACGCCCTATGGGCCTATAGGACCGCTTTCAAGACAATTCTAGGATGTCTCCTTATAGGTTAGTCTTTGGGAAGGCTTGCCACCTACCCGTTGAGTTAGAGCACCAGGCCTTATAAGCAATCAAGTAGTTGAATTTCGACTTGCCTAAGGCTGGTGATCTTCAGAAATTACAAATTTTCAAATTAGAGGAGTTGAGAAATGAGGCCTATGAAAATGCTAAGATCACTAAAGATAGAGTTAAAATTTTTCATGATAAACACATCATAGAAAAACTTTTGTCCCTGGACAAAAAGTCTTACTCTATAATTTTAGGCTTTATCTTTTTCCATGAAAATTAAAATCAAGATGGCTGGGCCATTCGATGTCAAAACCGTGTTTCCACACGGTGCTATAGAGATCAGTGACACCAAGAATGGAAATGACTTTAAGGTAAATGGTCAACGCCTTAAAGCTTTCTTAAAATCGGTGCCGGTATATGAAACGGCTTTCGATCCAGTGTATCAATAACTTTCCTCTTTTCCATTTTATTTCATGCATCTATATATTTCTTTCATATATTGGGGATAATGCATGAGATAAGTGTGGGGAAGGGCTCTAACATGACTAATATAACTTAAAAAAAAGAGAAATATATATATATATATAAAACTTTTTGAAAGGTAAGAACAATATTTTGATATACTTTTTGTAAGAAATTAAGTCAATTTTATGGAATAGGAAAATCATAATTAGGATTTCTTATACTTGGTCAAATAAGATAACTTGTTTAATTTTTAGGGTTAGGAAGAAAATTGATGAAAGTAATTTAGTTTTAATCTTTACCTTGAAGAAATATGCACACTTTATACACTTACACACTTAGGGTTCAAAGACAAAAATTCTTATGCCTAATAAAAAAAATAATATATATATATATATATATATATATATATATCTGCAAATCTAATTATTGATTAGCTAGGTGTTTTGGCCCAAGCAAGACTTGGTGTTTCTGCAAAAGATAATTAGATAAGTTTGAATATATATATATCCACTGATAAAGCTGGGTATTTGTGCCTCATGAAGCATAAGTATTCATGCCTAAAAAGGTTACATTTTTGTAAATAAAAACCCTTGGTTTTGCGGCCTTGTTGCTCGAGTGTTTAAGTCCTTAGGGGTGTTTTCTCACCTGGTGCCCTAAGACTGTTTGGTCTGGGTGTCACCGACTAAAGGCTCGTTACATGGGCAGATTAGAAAACCTAATGGAATTGAGAAATAAACACCACAATAAATAAATATAAATAAGGCATAGGAGTTAATGTTAAAAAATCCTTAGTCAAACTTCAAGGTCACCATAGTGCATATGACTCAGGGTAAAGTAATAGACTCGATGAGAAATATAATTTGACTCCTTACTTTTATTGATGACATGTTTTTAAATAGATACTAAGTTTAGGAATGAATAATTTGATATTCTTATAACTTATAGATTACTTGAACTCTTACAAATATACTTCAAATATTTTTTCTTTTCAAAATGCTTTTCGAAAATACTAACAATTTTTCTCTATTTTTATGGATTTTGTGGGTGCAATCCACTGAAAACCCTCACGACACAAAACTCCTCCTCTAGGGGAAACCTAGAGGTTTAACGGCTTGTTGCACATGCTCAGTGCAATCGAGTGACCTACGAAAGTGGTCTAATAATTGATTAGGATTAGTTTTGATGTTTTGCTCGAGGGCGAGTAAAAGATAAGTATGGGGGTGTGATCGGTCACATATACTGCATACTTATTGTCACATTACCATGTATATTATCTAAATAAATTATATTAATAAGTACTATTTTTCTTTATAAAATGCAGGCCCATTGCTAAAGGATAGGAAAGAGAAATGAGCCCAAAAGCCCATCAAATTCTGATTTAATTCAGAATTAATTTAAAATCAAGAAATCAGGATAGGTCATGGCAAATCAGAGAGGTTGAAAAACGGTTAAAATGAATCTTCCTAAATCAAGTGGTTGAAGTCAAAGATTAAAGGTTGTTTCGTCAAATCCTAGAGCTGAAACGAGAAAACCAGCAGGAGATTTAGTCAGATAACAAAACAAGGAGGTGTACCCCCTCGGGTGTGGCCACCTGGCCACACCCAGGCCACGGCTTGTTAGGTTTTGTTGGGGGAGCGTTTGCTCTCCCTATCTTTGTACGACCTCCCTTGTTTGGTTTTGCCTATAAATACTGTATTTTTCAGAGAAAAAGGAACCCAAAATTAGTTTATGATTTTCTCTGTGTTTTTAAGGTTTAGGCTCTTTGTTAGATAGTATAGAAGTTGTATCGCTGTTTTATAATTTATAGTTCAGTTCAAATACTAGTGAAAGAGAGGAATAGAGTGATTGTAATCTGAAGATTGAAGTGACATCAATAAAAAGATCAAGCTTTCTCTTCTTCCACTCCAATTCACGAGTATGTCTTGCTTTATTTACATGTATTATTTTTCATCTTCCATGAGTATCTAAATTCATTTTCTGGGCTCACTATTGTTCCTCTCTTCGATCCCTCTTCTTGTTGAATGATTTTGATATAAAGACCCAATGGAATCATATGCGTGCCTAAACTAAGCCTTTCTTCTTTGAAAGTGTTCTTGAAGGCACATAAGGATAGGTTTAATTTTTAAACTTCTACTTCTTTTAAAACATCTCTTGAACTTGTTTTATTTCATACTTGAAATACTTGATGATTTAACATTCAATTCAAGATAGTTTCTTAAAGAAAAGAGTTAACTTTTTCAAACTATCTTATTTGCTTTGCTTAAAACTTTCTAAACTCAAGCTTAAATTTTTGCCTATGATCAAGTTGAGACACTAAGGATTTCAAGAGAAGAACACATCATTGAGTAGTGAGGTAGTGAGCCCATATCTTCTTCTTATATTAAAAATAACAAATCACTCTTCAAACTTTTCAAAAAAAAATCACCTTTTTCAAAGCCTTCTCTAAGTTTGCAAATTTTCTTTTAATCATTTCACTTCTCTCCATTCTCTTTTCAATTTATAAAAAAAGAAAAGACACCAACTCCATTCTTTGTTACTAAATAAAAATACCGAAAAGCTTCAATCGCATTTCTCCTCGTGGACACGACCCGTTAGCCCAAATCTACATGATAATTCTTATCGCTTTCATTTCACGATCAACTCTGCTATCTGGATTTGGCCCCGGTCGACCGACTAGAGAGTTAGCTCTCTGGTTCTGGCCTCAGTCGACCAGACGATCGACCGTTAAGCAAGTTTGCCTGGGGTGATCGACCGAGCGGTAGACCGATAACCCCAACAGTCAGAAATCTGACCGTTTGTCGGTTGACTGATAGGTCAATTTTGATCTGTTCTGGACCCCAACGACTATATTTTCAGACCCTTATAAAAATGGGTCTTTGGAGATTGTTTCTTCTAAGATTTTTTAGAGCAATTTTCCTCACCTTTTCAAGTATTTTTAACAAAGTTTTCAAGAGAGTTTTGTGCCAAAATTCTTTACCTTTATTTGTTTTCAAAGTTTTGGAACATCAATGAAAATTAAGTCTTTGGGAATTCTATTTTGTTCTTCATTTTATATATCCATCAAGAAATTTTTTCCAAGTAGTTTTTTTTGTTGTTTTATTTTCAAATACTTTATTTCTCATACACTTGAGTTATCATATCAAATCTATCTTTAGGATCTTTGTATTGTGAGAAAAATTATTTGTGATTTTTCAAGATCACCGAGAGTGAGTTTGTGATCTTTGTAATTACCAAGTTGTAATCTTTTTCTTTGCTTGTGCTTTGTGCCTTCCCTCTTGTGTAGAGGTGTTTGTGCTGAGAGAGTGGAGTTGTGTACTCCCCATGTTAAGTTGTAATTCCTCACTGGAGGTCCCTTTGTGAAAGGTCCTGTGCGATATAGTGAAAATCCTTCTATGTGAAGGTGGGGACATAGAGCAATGGCTCGAACCTTGAAACATATCTTGGTGTTTGTGCTTGATCTACTATCTCTCAACTCTATCTCTCTCTTTATTTCTTGCATCGTCATTACTTATTCATATTCATGTGCTAGATATAATTTATGTGCCCACACTTGTGTTCAACCAAGAGAGCTTTTAACTCAATTCTTAGTCTAGAAGAATCTAGAAGAGTAGTCCCAGAGCCTTTCATAGGAATTCAGGCTCACTCTTGGTTATACATAGTGTGTTAGCAATTAAGTTTTAAATTCTGTATCATTTATTCAAGATTAGCTTATACACCTATTCACCCCCTCTAGGTATACTTATAATTGGTATCAGAGCTAGCGCTCCTGATATTCGGTTTAATCACCTGAAAATGTGATCCTTGGATTGCTAATTTAGATTGCTTTGCATATATATTAGTTTACACTCATGGATTTTCTTGCCCCTCCCATGTATGATGTTTTCAACATCGATATGTGAAAGTTTAAGACGAGTGCATACCTCAAAGCCCTAGGATTACATGTCTTTCTTGTCACTACCAAGAAATATTATCTTGGTAATGACAAGTACCTAGAGGCTAATACACAAGCCATGGAGGTACTTAGGCATACACTTAGCAAAGATCACATTTCTTTAATTTCTCATTGTGATTCTGCTTTTGTAGTGTGGTACACATTGACCTCTCCCGAGCTCCAAA
>JAVJIF010001818.1:185000-428774 GCA_038442645.1 Agave tequilana
ACCATTGGTCGGTTGAACGGGTGATTGACCGACAGGTCAATTTTGACCCATTTTGGACCCCAACGGCTATATTTTCAGACCCCCTATAATAATGGGTGGGTATGATCATAGATAAATAATTGCTTGAGGAATAGTGGAGGTTAGGAGAAAGGGTGATAGGATTTTACTAGTTAAACTTATTTTAGGTAGGGAGATTTTTAATGTTATTAGTGTCTATGCACCACAAGTAGCACTTGATGAGTCAAGTAAGCGTCAATTTTGAGAGGATTTAGATGAGATTTGCAAGGCATACCCATTAGGCGGTGATCTCAATGGGCATGTAGGAACTAGTGGTTATGGGTTTTATAATGCACATGGAGGATTTGATTTTAGGAAAATAAATGAACCAGGTAACTCGATTCTAGATTTTACTCTGTCATATGATTTGATCTTAGTGAATACTTGATTTAGGAAGAGAGAGTCTCACTTGATCACTTTTAGAAGTAGATCAAGTGCGAGCCAAATAGATTTCCTTTTAACTAGAAAAGTAGATAGAGGCAGTTGTATGGATTGTAAGGTAGTGTCGGGTGAGAGTGTAGTAACCCAACATAGACTCTTAATTTTAGATGTCCGGATTAGAAGGAGATTTAGAAAGATTAAATATAAGTTAGATCCTAAGATTAAGTGGTGGTGGCTAAAAGAAGGTAACCAAGGAGTTTTTATAGATCAAGTAGTATATGAAGCAGATTAGAAAGCTCAAGATGATCTGAATGTAACATGAAAAAAATTGCTAGCTACATTAAAAGAGTAGCTAAATATGTACTTGATGAGTCATGGGTGGTGCTCCACCATGTAAGGATACATCATGGTGTAATGAAGAGATAAAAGCTGCCATTAAGATCAAACGAGACTCTTATAGAGATTTAAAGAAAAATTGTGATGGAGTGAGTTTTGAGAGGTTAAGCTAGCCAAGAAGGAGACTAAGAAATCTGTTCAGAATGCAAGAGTTAAAGTGTACAAAGAAGTGTATGAGAAGTTAGACATCAAAGAAATTGCAAAGAATATATATAGAATTGCTCAAATAAGGGAGAGAAAGACTAGAGACTTATGTACTATGAGGTGTGTTAAAGATGAGGATTAGAAGGTTTTAATTCGAGTTGAAGAAATTAAAGAAAAATGGAGAGAGTATTTTGATAAATTGTTCAATGGTATTTCTACTCAAGACTTAGATGACCTTATCATTCACTGTCAGGATGCGAACCATAATTATATGTTCAGAATTAGCGAATCTGAAGTTAAAAAGGCCTTGAAGAGGATGAAGTTAAGGAAAGTTATTGGCCCAGATAGAATTCCTATTGGGGTATGGAGATGCTTAGGAGACATGGGCGTGAGATGGCTGACAAACCTCTTTAACACGATCTGGCTAATTAAAAATATGCCAAATGAGTGGAGGAAGAGTATCTTAGTACCTCTCTATAAGAACAAGGGTGATATTCAGAGTTGTTCAAACTATCATGGAATAAAACTCATGTGTCACACCATGAAGCTTTGGAAAAGGGTAATTGAATACAGATTAAGGCAGAATGTTATAATATCAGAGAATCAGTTTGAATTCATGTCGGGGCGATCAACGACAGAGGCTATTCATTTGCTTCGTCAACTTATAGAGCGATTTCGAGAGAGGAAGAGAAATTTGCATATGGTCTTTATTGATTTAGAAAAAAACTTATGATAAGGTGCTAAGAGAGGTATTATGGTAGACACTGATGAAAAAGGGAGTCCCCATCATATTGACATAATCAAGGATATGTATGATGGAGTAGTGGCAAATGTCAGAACTTCTGGAGGTATAACAAGTAATTCTTCTATCACAATTAGATTGCATCAAGGATCTGCATTGAGTCCCTTCTTATTTGCCATGGAGATGGATGTGCTTACTAGAGCTATTCAGGATGAGATACCATGGTGTATATTATTTGCTAATGATATTGTCCTAATCGATGAGACGAGAGCTGAGGTAAATGCCAAATTGGAGTTATGGAGGCAAACTATAGAATCTCGAGGTTTTAAATTAAGTAGGGCCAAAACAGAGTATATGAAGTGTAAATTCAGTAAATAGGGAATCCAAGATTATAGTATTGTGAGACTAGATGGACAATAAATACCGATGAGGCTTCATTTTAGGTACTTGGGTTCTATTATCTAAAAGGATGGGAAGATCGGTAGTGATGTCAACCATAGGATCCAAGCCGTCTGGTTAAAATGGAGGAGCACAACAGGAGTTTATGTGATCATAACATTCCTTAGGCTGAAGGAAAAGTTTTATCAGACTGTTATTAGGCCAGCTTTGTTATATGGCACAGAATATTAGGCTATAAAAAGACATCATGCTCAGAAGATGAGTGTAGCAAAGATGTGCATGTTTCGTTGGATGTGTGGTAAACATGAAGAGATAAAGTGAGAAATAAGGATATTCATACTAAGATAGATGTAACCTCTATAGAAGAGAAGATGAGAGAAAATCGCCTACAGTGGTTTGGTCATGCGCGACGTAAACTTACAGATGCGCTAGTCCATTGAGTAGAGCGTATCAATTTAGGAAAAGTTAAAAGAGCACAGGAGAGACGGAAGAAAACATAGATGGAGGCAATACGACAAGATATAGTGGCTAAAGGTCTTAGTGAAGGCATATTGCTCGATAGAAATGAGTGGAGAAAGCTAATCCATGTGCCCGATCCGGCATATTCTCTTTTGGTTCATGTAGCCTACCCCAAATACTTGGGACAAATGGCTTAGTTATTGTTGTTGTACATATTTTCGTGCATGGTTTCCCTCCGATCACGTTGCTGCAAAGTGTCAAAGATACGGGTTGATGGGGGAAGTGGTGTCAATATCCTACATAGACATACCCTAGATCAAATGGATGATACTCCCAAGTTGGCTCGAAAAATGATCATCCCTCAGACTCAGTCGCTTCTCTATGGTTCGATGGGAGAGAAGCTTGTTCTCCCGGAACAGTCGAGTTCCCGGTCCGAGCGGATCCATACAATATCGTCACGGAGTTCTGCGTCCTCGACGTCGAATATTCCTACAATGCCATCCTTGGGAGGCATGGATCCACTTGATGAAAGTAGTCCCACCTACCCATTATCAGCTTCTAAAGTACCCCACACCATCAGGAATAGCCGACATAAGGGGTGACCAGTCACCCAGGCAATGGCCAGGACAATAGCTGCAGCAACTCGGAGAAGGATTGGATAAGCGTAAAAAGCCCCTCGTGCATGTCCTAATGAAGACTCTCCTGTAAACAAGAAGCAGAAGAGGATTACTGACCAATAGCAATCACATCATGACGAAAGCCAAGATCCTGATTTCCCCATCGTGTCAGGAGACCTCAACAGTAAGATAGAGGAGGAGCCTGAGTCATTCCAGACCTGCTTCACCCGGAGCGGACTCTCTGAATCGGCTCAAACTAGCACCCTCATGAGAAGATATTGTTTAAACGTTTCTTGTCGAACAATTTAGACACGTTTGCGTGGTCCCCCAATGATATGCCTGGAATTAACCCCGAGGCCATCTATCACAAGCTTTCCACCAAAGCGGATGCTAAACCAGTGAAGCAGAAGCCTAAGGGAATGAATGAAGAATGGAGTTGCGCCATCAGTGATGAAATCGACCGCCTATTTTAAGCTAGATTCATTCGATAAATGTTCTATCCCGACTGGCTCTCTAATGCCATTCTCATGAAGAAAAAGAATGGCAAGTGGAATCTTCATTGACTTTACCAATCTCAATGAAGCTTGCCTGAAGAACAGTTATCCCCTTCCAAGATTGACCAACTAGTAGAGGCGATGATGGGCTACAAGCTCCTTAGCTTTATGGATGCCTATTCTGGATATAATCATATCAAGATGCACCCATCATTCGAAGACAAGACAACCTTTACCACTGATCGGGGAATTTGCTGTTACAAGGTGATGCCCTTCAGACTCAAGAATGTTGGGGCCACTTTCTGATGAATAGTTAACAAAGTCTCCAAAGACCTGACTGGGAGCACCATGTACGTATACATTGATGAACATGTTGGTGAAAAGTGTACAGTGCACGAATCACCTCCAACATCTAGACAAAGCATTCAATCTCCTTAGGCAATATAAGGTGAAGCTCAACCCTAAGAAATGCACATTTGTAGCTTCCGGAAAGTTTTTAGGATGTCTAGTCACTCAACTGGGCATCGAAGCTGACCCCAATCAGATATCTGCAATTCTAAACATGAAGTCACCTACTTGTGTGAAGGATATCCAGATGATGAATGAACATCTTATGGCCCTCAACCGATTCATCAGCAGATCCATGGACAAATGTAGGCCCTTCTTCCAAGCCTTGAAGAAGAATGGGGCTGACTTTCGCTGGAACGAGGAATGCGAGATAGCCTTCCAAGGATTGAAGAGGTATCTGACTTCACCTCCCCTACAATCAAAGCCTTCCTCATGATAGACGCTATATCTTTACCTCAGTTCGTGAAGGTGAAGGCATTCAGAAGCTAATGTATTACGTCAACTACTCCATGAACGGACCGCAAACCAGATACCAAAGGCTAGTGGTCAGTTTTTGACCTATGCAAGATCACGCCATGTGTCCATCTAACAGGCACGCGACACGTGGCAACTTCCAGAACTCCCATCAGGAGTATTCGGTCAATTCGAACTCTAAGTGGATCAGGTAGTTACAAGGAAGAGATAAAGTAGTTATGAAAAACCCTATCTCAAAACCAAATTTTCATTCGAACTTAGTAGTTACAGCTCGGAAAAGATCAATCACATAAACAATTAGGTGCAGACTACCAGATAAAGATGAATGCTCGCCCAACTATTTCAAACCAAGATGTTCAGCTCTGAACTATCTCTGATATAAGAAGTTAGATGTTTAAACAAAGCTGCACTCTGTAGCCTTATCCAACAGCCACCACTTGTATAAATAGAAAATCCCTCCTAACGTGAGAGAGGACGACCAATTGAGTCTAGAAACTCTAGCATACCAGAGAATCACCTTTGTAATTGTCATTATTATAGTGGAATCTGTCTCTACCTCTCTGTGATTTTGGTTTTTCAGGTTTTACACGTAAGTCTCTGTGTTTGTATTGCTTTTTCTGAGATTTATTTGACCTGTCTTCATAATTTTGGTGCTTGGATAAGTTCTATGGGAAATTACCCACAATAATATGTATATATAAATAAGAATGAGTATACAAATATCAAATTCATGAGAATTATATGTATAACTCATTGAAATCACCAACCTATATGCATATGTCAAAGAAATAGCCATCAAGCGTATACAAGGTATGGTCACCTAACCATCCTCCCACTTAGGGTAGATATTTTCAAAAATAAATAATTTGAAAATAGTTGAGTATAAATTGAAAATACTATCAAGTTAAGAATAAAAGATCTAATTTAAAATAGCTTTAGAAATTAGTTCAAAATTCTTTAAATATGAAACCGATCATATACATCTTATGAAGCATGATAGTTACTTAAGAATTGTCACTCAAAATTTATATAGCATGAACAAGCTCATGAATGAAATATAAGGAATAAAATCTATTAGGAATTATATGAATAAGCATAAGGTGAATGCACAGCATTCATGTAAGTAACACATTCATGAAAATAATAATGTTGTAAATAACTCATCAAAACTCAAATAAAATTCTTTTTAAAGCTTTGACATATACAAAACTTGATTTGTAAAAAAATGAAAATACAAATCAAGAAAAAAAAATTCATTCAAGAATCATCGAAATATATCTACCAACAAGATATTCAATAAGCATATAGAAGATGCAAGATAAAGTTCAAGATACATATAAATTTTATCAAAACTAAAGCGCATATATATATATATATATATATATATATATATATATATATATATATATATATATATATATATATATATATATTCAAATATAAATTGAGTACACAATAGATTATATGGCATACAAATCAAGTGTCTATAAGGATACAATATGTATATCACATAGTTTTAACAAGATTTACGAATACATAAAGCTAATCACATGAAAACATCTCATAAGAGATTAAACATGAATCTCAAGAAATTTACACAAAACTACATAAAAACAAAAGCACTTTCAAAGAATTATATGTGCAAATGTAAGAATCATCAAAACTAGAATATACGCATATAACTAAAAAAGAATTGAGTACACAAAGGATATGAATCAATTTTGCACAAAACGAGAGTGTATCTTAAAAGTTAAACAAGTATATCACATGTTCTAATAAAATTTGCATTTAAACATATAACATGCAAATGTGATATTCTAAAAATCCATTTAAGGTATTAACTAAACATAACATGGAGGATAGAGATAGTTATCAAATCGATGGAACTAATCTTTATTCTTTCAAACCCTGGTGGCCCTCCCACAAACACTCCTTGATAGTGATGCATTCATTTATTTGTGTCCATCAAGCTCAAATGCATCCTCCACCTAGACACCAATCCTTTCACGTCTTGTGAAAGCCCACAATTACATCAGACATAATACGTGTGGATTTTGTGAAATCACCTAAAGGGGTGAATAGGTGACTAGCTAATCTAATGTTGAATTAAAGCGAAATTAAAACTATTTATGCAAACTAAAAACTGTTAAGCTAGCACACCAAGTATAATATAAGAGTGTAACCAAATTTCCGATGAAGGGCTCTGAACTATCTCCTCAAGATTCCTCTAGATAAGAGTTGAGGTGGCGGCTATGGCTCTTTTGGTTGAATACAAGTGTGAGCAAACAATCCCCAAGCATATAACAATTAAGCAGAAGATATATCAAGTATATAAAGAAATAAGCAATGTTAGTATGCAAGATATAAACACAAGTGAGCGATAGAGAGAGCAATCGCAAACACGGGAGATTTTTTTTGAGGTTCGAGCACCTTTGCTCTACGTCCCCGCCTTCAACACTATGAAGGATTTTCACTAAAAATCGACACCACCAGATCACTCGATGCCGCAACACCTACAACGAGTTCAGACTATAACTCCTTGGACTCACTAGTCCCTCTCTTATTCCCGCAAGAACTACACACCGCAAGCACACTAGCTTATTGGCCCAGAGGCCTTCCACTCTAGTTTTGATGATGATTAACTCTTGTAGTTATAGTTTACTAATAATCTTGTGATGTTTAGTTTCAGATACTTAACCAAGATATTAGTAGGTGATTAGCTTCAATAAGGTATTTTGGAGCTGTCACATGGTGATTCAAGAGCCCGAGCGTCAAAGTTCATATCTAGCACTCGTTGGAGTCAAGCTCGGTGGATCATGTTTGGATCGAGTCGGCTTGAAGATGGAGTTCGACAAGTAGACTTCGGTACATAGTTTAGTTTATAGTTTAGAACCATTTGTTAAAGATTAGATAGTGTGATATGCTCAAGTTCACAACACACACACTTGTTTAAAGTTTCATGTTTATTGATTTTTAGTTTTTGATTTAACCGATCTTGGTTTTCATGAATAGATAGAATCAAAATAAGTTTACATGGTTTAATGTATATTAGATTTGTTCTATATACATCTATACTTCAACTATTTAAACAAACTTAGTTTGATAGTCTATTTCATGAGTTTGGTGTTTTGGTATTTTAACAAAACATATTTTTGGATTTTAAGTCAAAAATATTGATATATATATCTTTCATGTATATTGGATTATATCCATATACAATATGCTTCAAGTTGTTTAAGTATCATGTTTTTGCATTTGGATGAGTTTTGAACAAAACGATTTTTCATTTCAAAAATTCAAGTTTTTGAAAATACGGATTTTGGTTTTTAGCAAAATTTCTAAGTCACAAAAATAGCTCAAATTGTTTGAAATATGTGTTGAATTTTTCACACATGTTTATATATCAAAGTATTATACTGAAACTATTTTTTTGGATTTTTAGAGATTTTATAGGATTTATTTGAAATTAAAAACCTTGTTTTCAAGTCCCTTAACAGCCCTGCCAGGCTCTGGTGGTCGACCGGAACGGTCGACCGGACCAGGAGCCGGTCAACCGGAACGGTCGACCGAATGTGCACAGAACGTGCACAAGGCCATTTGGTTTGGCCGGTCGACCGGGCGGTCGACCGGAGGTTGACCGGAAGACGGTCGACCGGGCGGTCGACCGGAGGTTGGCAACGGTCAAATTTCGACCGTTGGCCGGTCGACCGGGCGGTTGACCGGATGGTCAATTCTGACCATAATTAGCTGCCAATGGCTAATTTTTCAAATTGCTATATAAATGTGTTTTCTCTTCACTGTTTTGACCAAGAATTTTGAGAGCTTATTTTCTGATCTTACTAGTGTTTTTGTAGCAATTAAAAAGAAGTTTTGGGCCTTAAAGTTTACATTTGATTTGGTATTTTTTTTAGAGTTTAGAAAATCAAAGAAAAGTGATTTTGGGAAAAGTGTTTTTGGTTTAACTTCTTCATCCTTATTTTTAGTTTTTCCTAAGGATTTTCTTTGAGAATTTATTTTCCATTCCTTTGGTTTTTCTCACACTTGAACTTATTATTCTATCCTATCTATTAGGATCTTTGTTTTGTGAGAAAGAATTGGTTTGTGGTCTTTTGATCACTAAGTTGTAAACCCTCCTACTTTGTGTTATCCCTCTTGTGTAGAGGTTGATTTTTGGAGTGGTGGCTTTGTGCCCTATCCCTCTAGTGAGAGGTTGATTTGTTGTTTGGCTTTGTGCCTATTCCTCATTTGTGAGGTTGATTTGTGGTGGCTTTGTGCCTAGCCTCTAAGTGTAGAGATTGTGTTTGTAATTGAGAGAGGAGTTGTGTACTCCTGGTTGTATTGCCCCAAATCCTCAGTGGAGGTTCCCCGTGTGAGAGTCTTGTGTGGACAAGTTAGTGAAAATTCTTCAGTGTAAAGGCGGGGACGTAGAGTTGTGTGCTCGAATTTCGAACCAAATCTCGGTTTTGCATTTGATCCATTGACTCTAACTCTCTCTATTAATTTGTGCATCTATTTATATTGCCATATCATATACATGCTTGTGTTGTTTGTGTGTGCCTCACTTGTGTTTAACCACGAGAGCTTCATATAGCACCTCAACTCTTATTCAGAGGAATCAAGAGGAGTTAGTCCAGAGCCCTTCACCAGGAATTTGGCTACACTCATTGGTTATACTAAGTGTGTTGCAATTTAATTTTAATTTTCGCATTTTGTTCATTAGAGTAGCCGTACACCTATTCACCCCCCTCTAGGTGTACTTACATAGCTTACCGAGGCTACACCTCTACACTGAGCTCTCACTAGAAATCGAAACAACGTGAACCCGCAAGTCTGCCTCCTCAAATACAACGTAGGACACTTTAGTGATCTAAACACTTTGATCACCTAAAACTCTCTCACAATAAAGATCCCTATAGGATTGATGTACCAATGGGTTGCTCACGTATTTGTGAGAAAAACTTAGATAGAATTTGTGTTGAAAAACTCAAGAAATCTCTTTTCAAAACACGCTTGAAAAACTCTCCTTTTGATATGAAAATATTGGCTCTAAAACAAGTAGGGATAAACACTAAAAGATGTATCAAAAACTAGCTTGAAAACTCACTTCAAATCTAATCTAAAACAGTCCAAGGGAAGCCTCTTTTATAGGATCCCAAAATATGATTGTTGGAGACAAATCAACAGCTGACACTGCTGTCGGTCGACCGCCCAGTCGACCGGCCAACGGTCAGATTTCTAACCGTTGTGCCAGCGGTCGACTAGCCGGTTGACCGTGGCCTAGATACAGAGAGCAAAAACTCTTTGCCAGTTGACCGCCCAGTCGACCGGGCCATTTTCAGAGAGCAAAACTCTCTGGCGGTCGACCGGGTCGGTCGACCGGCCCTCCAACCAAACAAAGTCATGCATGTTTGTGCACGTCGGTAGGCGATCGACCGAACTCTGGCTCAGTCGACCGTGCGGTCGACTGGCAGAAGGCCAGAACAGGTTTTTAGGGATTTAAAACTCGGTATTTTCCTTCAATAAAATCCCATAAATTGTCATAAATTTACAAAAATAAGTTCATTGGTATACTTTGAAATACAAACATGTTTGATTAAAAATCAAAATATATTACAAACATTTTGAACTATTTTTGTAATGTAGAAGTTTTGCCTTAAACAAAAACTTGTATTTTCCAAAAATGATTTTTCTAAAACTTCTCCAATTACAAAAACAAGATATTCTAAACACTTTTGAAACTTAGTGTGTATGGATATGATCCACTACACATATATAATAAAATATCTATGTTTTGACAATATGCTCTAAAATAAGTTCTGATAAAATCATGTTTGTTTTGTATCTTAAAAATCAAACTAGTATTTTTCAAAATAAAAACTCTTTTATGAAAACACATATAAATCTTGTGTGTAAGTGTATATGAACTTGAGCAATCTACCAACTAATCTATCCTTTACATTTTATCTAAAAATAAAATCTTACCACAAACAAACCTAGACACAAGTCTACTCTTGAAATCTTCTCTTGAGAAACTTCTTCTCCTTCTTGACTTGGTCCAAATCTTGATCCAATGAACTAGACTCCTCTTGAGTACTTGACGTGAACTTGATGCGCGAGCGCTTGAATCAACATGTGCTAGCTCTAAAACTTAACTTTAAATCCTTTATTGAAGCTAAATACCAACTAAGATCTTGATCAAATATCTGAGACTAATTAAACACAAGATCATTAGTACTATAACTACATGAGTTAATCATCATCAAAACTAGAGCGATGGGCCTTTAGGCCAACAATCTCCCCCTTTTGATGATGACAAAACTCATGGAGTTATATATGCATGGATTAAAGTTAAGCTTTATAGAAACTCCCCCTTAACTCATGCATAACAATAAACAAATAGATATTCAATACATAAACTAAACAAATATAGAAGGTGAGAGAAACATGCATAAACCAAAAAGTCTTTTCTCCAAAAACCTTCTCCCCCTTTTTGTATAAGCTTTCAAAATCCTTCTCTCTTATTTTGTATAAACTCAATATATGCATAAACTCAATTTCTTAAATATGCATATATAAACTCAAATCATTCTCTCCCTTTTTGTCAATCATCAACAAAGGGGTAAAAACAAATCAATAATAAGGATATATATACGATATATATTCATGAAGAGAAAGACATTAAGTTAGCTCCCCTGCATACATGTATTGCATGAAGAAGGGATGACAAAAACCTAACTCACATAAAGCATAATATACAATGCATAAGTAGAGATGTTAAGCTCTCCTACACACGTGTATCACATAAAGAAGAGATATCAAGCTCCTCAATACAAGATATACTCAACATGAATCTATATATAGAAGAGATGTTAAGCTCCCCTTGCATATAGGCAATACAAATCAAAACATTTTTAAAAATCACTTTAAAGACAAATTTTGAATTTTCTTAAACCAAATTTTGAGATACCACTTGTAAGTAAATAAAATTTTAAGATATCACAAGATATTTGATACCAAATGAAATTGAAAATTTTGATACCAATTGAAATTGAAACATTTGTAAATTTTGATACCAATGAAAGTAAAATATTTTATTTTTGATACGAATTGAAATATATGGTAAATTTTGATAACAAATAAAAGGTAAAGCATTTTTGATACCAATATGAATTCGAAACCAAATTGAAACCAAAACATATAGATACCAATTGAAGTATGTTGTAAATTTTGATATCAGTTAAATGGTAAAATATGAAGTATATTTTGATACCAATTGAAATATCAATTGAAAATAATGCATAAACTTATTAAAATACTAATTGAGATACCAATTAAAATCAAGATTAAGGTCAAGCTTAGCATAAACATAATTTGTACTTTAAACATATAAGGATATTGTAAATCAAGTACAATCAAATCATATATATGTATGAAAATGAAAATACCAATTGAAATTGATATTATTTGAAATTTGAAGCATACATATATAAGAAAACATACATGAGTATACAAAAATAGAATTACATGAAGAACATGTGTATAACTCATAACTATCCACCCTATTCATGCACATGATAAAAAGTTTTCAATAAGGCTCACAAGGCATGGTCACCCATCCATCCGCCCTTTGAGCGCAGAAGTTTTCAAAAAAAGATTTAAAATAGTTATATTTTGAAAACGCTACCAAATAAAGAATAAATAACTAGTTAAAGTAATTTTGAAAAACTAGTTAAAAATCCTTTAAAGATGAAAACAAATCATATATCCATAAATTATTACAAAGAACACAAAAATTGACACTCAAAATCTATAAAGCTAAAAAATGTGCTCATGAAATAAAATCATGAGTAAACAAAAAATAATGTGAGTGTACAAAGGTTATGTGATTAGCATAATCATGAAAAATAGTCAATGAGGCTCAAAACAAACATGAATATCTTTTATAAAAAACATGTAAGTTACACAAATGAATTTTTTATTTAAAAAAAACTTCAAGGTATATGTATATTTTATCCAAAACTAGAAATATACATAATATCCTAAACAGAAAAGAGTCTATAATATAATTTGCATGAGGCAAGTGACTCAAGGGTGTATATGTATATTTATTAGTTTTAGATAAGAATAATATATACATGAAGACAAACATGCATAAGAATAGGGAAACAAGTTAAAATGCGCGAATCATCAAAACTAGATTATACATGTACATGTAATGAGTACAAATGAGTAATGAAGTACAACATATAAGAATCAAATGTTGCTCATTACTTGTATAAATATAGCATAAGTTTTAATAAAATCTACATCTAAATAAGCATTCACTCATGAAGCATAAACACAAAATATGAACATGCTAAAAATTATTAATGTAAAAGCATGTAAAATAAATAAGAGTTTAGAGATAGTTACCAAACCGTATGAACTATTCTCTAAGTCTCCAAAACATGGTGGTCCTCTCACCAAAATTCCTTGATAGCGGTGAATCAATTTGTATGTCCATTTAGTCCATGCATCCACCACCAAGGCACCAAACCTCTCACGTCATGTGAGAGCCCACATCTATATCAAACACAAGAGGTGGAGACTTTGGAACCCATTTTCTTTTGGGTCCACAAAGGTTAGCTTTGTTTCGAATCCAAACATTTTTATTAGCAAAATTAATATGGTTTATCTTATCATAACAAAACTTTGTTAAATTGCCTTTGTGGCCGCAATGTGTACATTTGTACACTCTATGATGCACATGAGAATGAGTGTGATCATGATGGGCAAGGTGTGCATATGTGTGCCATGGGTGATGTATATGTACATGTGGAGCTTGTTTCTTTTGAAACAAGGTCCAATCTATTATGATTAAATGCACAATTGCTCAAAGTTGTGCTCAAACAATTTATTCTATTTTTTAAAAATTTAATCTCATTTTTATCAATGGTCGCATGAAAAGCAGGTAAGAATGAGAATCAACAATCTTGTTCTTTTTAGAAACATTTTCCTTTTCCTTTGAAGCAATTTTTTTTTTTAAAGAGTTGTTTTCATTCAAAGTAATTTCCTTTTTTTTTCACCAAAATAATTTTATTTTTCAAAGAAGTATCTTCACAAAGATCATTCAATTTAGAAGTCAAGGAATATTATCCTTTTTCAACATATCATTTTCTTTAGAAATGCATTCCAATTTATTTTGAAAAGAATCTTTTTCTTTTAACATGAAATTAAATTTATTTTTTAATTTCTTATTATCCTTTTTAAGCAACTCATATTTTTCAAGAAGTTGTTGACAAAAAGATTCAAGCTCATAATATGACATGTCAACATCCTCATCAAGCTCGGGTGTTATCCCCTTGGACCATGTAGCATAAGTTGGAAGCATCACTTCCATCATCCGAGTTGCTCCTCGCATAGTATTGCTCTTGTTCGCCAAGGGAGACTATAGTGTTTCATACTACAAAAGCCGAATCAAAGTCAGAAACCTAGATAAATATTTATCATTTAGGGTTGACTTTAAAGCATAGATGGCTTTTGCATTAGCCCCTAGATGTTTTCCATTTAAACAAAATGAATCTTTAATAGTGGCAAAATAAACATAAATCCCTAAGGCTTTGAGGTACAATGACATCTTAACCTTCCAAGTTTGGATGTTAAGAATATCAAAAGTGGGAGGTGACATGAAATCCATGTGTGTGTATATATATTGTGATTAGCCGAAATAGGATCTTTTACTCTAGATTGTTAAACCCAAATCAAGAGCACAAGGCTCTGATACCAATTGAAATCACATAGAGGGGGTGAATAGGTGACTAGCTAATCTAATGATAAATTAATGCAGAATTAAAACTATTTATGTAAATTTAAAACTATTAAGTTAGACACACCAAGTATAACACAAGAGTGTAGCCGAAGTTTCGGTGAAGGGCTCTGGACTATCTCCTCAAGATTCCTCTAGATAAGAGTTGAGGTGCCGCTATGACTCTCTTGTTGAATACAAGTGTGAGCAAACAATCCCCAAGCATATAACAATTAAGCACAAGATATATCAAGCATATAAAGAAATAAGCAATGTTAGTATGTAAGATATAAACACAAGTGAGAGATAGAGAGAGCAATCGCAAACACGGGAGATTTGTTTCGAGGTTCGAGCATGCTTGCTCTACGTCCCCACCTTCAACACTATGAAGGATTTTCACTAAAAACTGAATTCACTAGATCACTCGGTACCGCAACACCTACAATGAGTTCACACTAGAACTCCTTGGACTCACTAGTCCCTCTCTTGTTCCCGCAAGAACTACACACCGCAAGCACACTAGCTTGCCAAGGCCGCACCTTACACCAAGCTCTCACTAGAACTCGAAACAACGCGAACCCGCAAGTCCGCCTCCTCAAATACAATATAGAACACTTTGGTGATCTAAACACTTTGATCACCTAATACTCTCTCACAATAAAGATCCCTATAGGAATGATGTAGCAATGGATAGCTCACGTATTTGTGAGAAAAACTTGGATAGAATTTGTAGTGAAAAACTCAAGAAATCTCTTTTCAAAACACTCTTGAAAACTCTCCTTTTGATATGAAAATATTGGCTCTAAAACAAGTGGAGATAAATACTAAAAGATGTATCAAAGACTAGCTTGAAAACCCACTTCAAATCTAATATAAAACAGTCCAAGGGAAGCTTCTTTTATAGGCTCCCAAAATATGGCCATTGAGGCCAAATCAGCAGCTGACGCTGCTGTCGGTCGACCGCCCGGTCGACCGCCCAACGGTCAAATCTCTGATCATTGTGCCAGTGATCGACCATCCGATCGACCATGGCCTGGATATAGAGAGCAGAAGCTCTCTGCTAGTCAACGCCCGATCGACCGGGGCCATTTCCAGAAAGCAAAGCTCTCTGGCGGTCGACCGGGTCGGTCGACCGGCCCTCAAGCCAAACAAAGCCGTGCACGTTTGTGCACGTCGGTTGACCGCCCGGTCGACCGACCTCTTGCTCGGTCGACCGGCAGAAGGCCAGAAACAGGTTTTTAGGGATTTAAAACTCGATCTTTTTCCTTCAATAAAATCCCATAAATTCTCATAAATTCTACAAAAATAAGTTCATTGATATACTTTGAAATAAAAACATGTTTGATTAAAAATCAAAATATATTACAAATATTTTGAACTATTTTTGTAATGTAGAAGTTTTGCCTTAATCAAAAACCTGTATTTTCTAAAAATGATTTTTTCAAAACTTCTCCAAATACAAAAACAAGATATTCTAAATACTTTTGAAGCTTAGTGTGCATGGATATAATCCACTACAAATATATGATGAAATATCTATGTTTTTGATAATATGCTCTAAAATAAGTTTTGATAAAACACGTGTATGTTTTGTATCTTAAAAATCAAACCGGTATTTTTCAAAACAAAAACTCTTTTATGAAAACACATATAAATCTTGTGTGTGAGTGTATATGAACTAGAGCAATCCACCAACTAATCTATTCTCCTTTATCCATGATCCTTGAATCTTTTTATCATCTTATCCACATAGTAAGATTGAGATATACTGATTCCATCTGGTGTTCTTATGATTTAATTCCTAAAATTACATCAGCAACTCCCAGATCCTTCGTGTCAAAATTATTGGATAACATTCTTTTAGTAGACTTAATAATGTCAATATTAGTCTCAAGTATCAACATGTCGTTTACATAAAGACAAACAATGATACATGCATTTTCAACTATTTTAGTGTAAACACACTTATCGCATTCATTAATAGTGAATCCATCTTTGATCATGACACCATCGAATTTCTCATGCTATTATTTTAGAGCCTGCTTTAGACCGTATAAGGATTTTATCAATTCACACACTTTGTATTCTTGGCCCTTGACTATAAATTCTTCAGGTTGTTCCATATATTTTCTTTATTTAATTCACCATTTAAGAATGCAATCTTGACATCTATTTGATAGATATCTCATTATGCAATACTGTAATTGCAATTAACATCCGAATGGAGATTTTTCTTGTTACTAGTGAATAAGTATCGAAGTAGTCAGGTCCTTCTTTTTGTCGATAACCCTTGGATACTAATCTAACCTTATACTTATCGATAGATCCATCAAGTTTTAATTTTCTTTTAAATATTCACTTACTCCCAATTAGTTTACTATCATGGGGTAAGTTTGCCAATTCCCAAGCATGATGACTTAGTATGGATTCTATTTCTCTATTTATAGTTCCTTTCCACATTTGTGCTTCTGAGGTAGACATAATCTCTTTAAATGTTTGAGGCCCGCTTTCAATAGCATATGCTATGAAATTTGGACCAAAAGATTTTGAGATTCTAGATCTCTGACTTCTTCTTGGTTCATTTTCTGCATTAACAATCGGTTCCTTGGGGCTTTCATTTTTGAACGCCATCTTATGTGTTCTTTTTCCAGAAATCTTATCTGTTTCCCGTTTATATGGAAAGATCTCTTCAAAGAACACAACATCTCTAAATTTGATAATCATATTACATGAATATCTGGTATTTCTAATTTATGAACCAGAAATCTATAGGTACTACTATTCAAGGCATGGCCTATGAATAAGCAGTATATTGTTCTTGCTCCCAACTTAGTCTTTTTAGGCAGTAGTGCTAATACCTTTGCAAGGCACCCCCACATTTTGAGGTAATGGTAGGAAGGTATCCTTCCATGCCATAACTCAAATGGTATAAGACCAAGTTTCTTGTAAGGTACTCAATTTAGAATATAATTTACAATTAACAGAGCTTCCCCCCACAAGTTCTACGGAGCTCCAGAACTTACGATCATAGAATTGACCATCTCCTTCAAAGTCTTGTTCTTTCATTTAGCAATTCTATTTTGTTGAGGAGTATATAGTGCTGTAGTTTGATGGATTATACCAAATTTAGCACATAACTCACTAAAATCATTTGATTCATATCTCCGCCTTGATCATATTTTAGAATCTTAATATTCTTGTTGAGTTGATTCTCAACTTTGGCTTTATATGTTATAAACATATTCATTGCCTCATCCTTACTGTTTATAAGATACACATAACAGTATCTTGTACAGTCATCAATAAAAGTAATAAATACTTTTTTCTGTCTCTAGTTGGCGTACTTCAAGTCACACAAGTCGCTATGAATTAACCCTAATGGTTCTGTATTTTGATTAATTGAGTGAAATAAATATTTCGTGAACTTGGCCTCAACACAAATCTCACACTTGCAAATTTCTTCCAAGTTGAGTTTAGGAATATATCCTAAATTAGACAAGTTTTTTAAAGACTTGTAATTTACATGTCCTAATCTATCATGCCATAAAATAGGAGACTCAAGCAAATAAACAGAAGACTTTTCTTTATTATAAGCTTAGGATACAAATACATGGATTTTTTATCCACAACTGCAACATTGGCCTTAAAAAGACCATCAACAAGATAACCCTTACTCACATACATCCCATCCTTAGTAAGTACAAATTTATCTGATTCGAAAACCATTCTAAATCCTTTCTTACTAAGTATTGATGTAGAGATCAGATTCTTGCAGATATATGAAACATGTAGCACATCGTTCAGAGTAAGCTCTTTCTCAGATGTCCACTTCAGGATGACCTTTCCTTTTCCCTCAACCTTAGAGATGATGAGTTTCCCATGAAGAGTTGCTCATCTTGCTCTAGTTGATATTCAGAGAATAATAATTTCCCAAAGTAGATGTACCGAGTAGCCCCTGTTTCTACCTACCAATCCTTATTGTTGGTCATCAGATTCACTTCTAATACTACAGCTGAAAGGCTTGGCGACGTATGGTCAGTCAGGTTTACCTGTTGATGGTTCTTCCTATTCTTTTTGGGACGGGTGTGATATTCATTTGCCTTATGTCCCTCTTTACTGCAGATGTAGCAAGTTCCCTTAAAGCGCATGTTCTTGCCTTCTTGGACCTTGCCTTTGTACCCTTGGGCAGTCTTCTTCCGCTTTAAACCTTTGAAAGTAGACACTTTCCTCTTTGAGTCTTCGATCACATTGGCCTTGGTTTCATAGGAGTTCTTATCTCTCCTTTTCTCGGACTTCCGGTTGTCCTCTTCAATTCGAGCCTCACAATGAGATCTTCCAACTTCAGCTCCTTGTGCATGTGCTTTAGGTAGTTCTTGAAATCTCTTCATGCAGGTGAGAGTTTCTCCACAATAATAGCAACCTGAAAATTTTCAAGTAAATTCATACCTTCAGCCTCTATCTCGTGTAAGATAAGTTGAAACTCTTGCACCTGACTGGTCACAGTCTTATTGTCCACCATCTTGTACTCCAAAAATCGTCCTACGATGAACTTCTTGGTACTAGCATCCTCAGTCTTGTACTTCTTATCAAGACTGACCCATAACTTCTTTGTCGTTGTGATTGAACTCTAGACATTGTAAAGAGAGTCATCCAATCCATTTAAAATATAGTTTTGACAAAGGAATTCACCTTGCATCCATACATCGACTGCAAGGACTGAGTTCCGATCAGATTCGGGCTCTGCTGGATCCTCTTGCAGGAATTTTGCTAAATGCAGAGTGGTCAAGTAGAAGAGCATCTTATGTTGCCACCTCTTGAATCTGTGCCATCAAATTTTCCTGGCTTCTCCGGCTTCGAATTAGGAAGTGGAGCAGGCATCAAAGTTTGAATCTGCATATTTGGTGCCTTACTTGAGCTGTCTTGATTAGTCTCAGACATTTTCTATAATTTCAAGCAGAATAGAAGTAAGTAACTTCAATTATAATTATCTTAAGATTGTTAAGTTTAAGAATCAATCTGACAACTAATCAATGTCACCGATCTAATTGGCCAGGTCAGTGAATATCAGTGGGAGGATTTTCATTCAATAGAATGTTCCTTAATTATAGAACCACCTTTCAATTACCTTCCTTGGTTAAACACCAATTGACTGGTATAAGTCAGTCTCAATATATTGTATATCAGTATAACCCCTATATAAAGAATCTTAATTCACTTATACAGTACTTAGAGTGAGGTACGCTTATAGCGATTCTTCTTAAGATAATTACTCCCCCGCTACGGTACAACGTGTTACTGAACGCTGGTATCCTAAGAACAACACTCCTTCATGGTATTTGGATAGCACTATCAAATCACCGTACAGTCGAACCGTAGTTAACCAGTACCTTCACAGAATTATCAATGCAGCAGGACCAAGATAAATCTCAGGAAGAATATTTGTATTTACTTTGGAGGAACACCCACTGTAGAGAAAGGAGGGAGATAGAAGAATATTCTTCTTTGGAAGTTACAGATTCAGACACAATTCTAATAAAGAATCTGTTGAATTTTCTGAGCCTTTTTCAGAATGAATCTTGCTTCAGAATTCGAGTTACTTCTTCACTTCGGAATTGCGCTCTGTTGCTGTGTTTGTGTTTCTAAAATGAAAGAAAGGAGCGCAATGTATAGCGCTCCGGGAAGGGCAGAGGCATAAATTGGAGTCCGAACGGTTGCAATGCTCACAGACCATTGCAACAGTTCATGTGCGGTTTCCTTTTAGCCGTTGCGCAGGTCTGGATAGCAGAGCAGGCGTGATCCACTATAACACCATACCCGTGAGGCCCAATTCAAAAAGAACCAGACTGGGTAGGATTACCGAACCCGGCTTCGGGCTCTGGCACTGGCGGCGGCGCCGCCGCCCCCTAATCGCGTGCGAAAACTCCAAGTACCCAAAGGGCACACCCTTTGTTCTCATATTTTTTTTATTTAAACACTTTAAACTTTCATCCCATGTCCAATGTGGGACTAAATGCTTTTTGCTACTTTTAGTCCTCTTTGGCTTTTGAATTAGACAAACTTTAGATTTGAATATCTCATTAATTCGAAGTCAGAGTTGAACATGTGATATACCACATTCATTCCCAATGGAAGGAGAACACACTTCAATCGTTATCAATTGATTCTATTAACGGATCTCACCGTAATTTAACTCAAAGATTCACATTTAATTCTTCATATTTCCAAATAATATTAGCCTATTTCGATGCAAAGATTCCAAAGCCAAATTACCCATAGGAACAGCAATTGAAGATCTCTTATGTACACTAATTAGATTCTACAATGATCTCCTCGATCTGATCAGGCAAGTAACATCTTCGATTTGACACGGACATGGCTTTTTTAATAGGCCTGACACACTTCTTGTAATTACACTCTTAGAAACTAACATAATCTCTTTTATTTGATTTTCGTGGTGGTCAAACAAATGAGCTCAAGGGGCCTATTTATAGGACTCCTGGACCAGCTCAATGGTCACCCTTTCTTAATGAGGGTATCCCAAGAGACTTGTTGACTGAGTTTTTATCTGCACACAAAAATAAAGAATTTCAGAACTTAAGAATAAAGAGTGCAAGGTGCTCAATATTACCGTGATAGCAAGTGGCTATGCGGGTCGTGATTCACAAGGAGGGACTAGCGATGGAAGCTTTTTTACCAAATTCTCTTTTAAGTTACATTCAATGGTTAAGGATCTTCTTTTAGTTCTTTAAAAGAAAAGAAAAATAGGTTAAAGTTAAGTTAGGAAGAAGATGGTAGATTGAGAAGGTGGAGAAAATAGAAAATGGATATATACAAAGAAATTGAAAAGAGTAATAAAAGAGTTGGGAGATTATGGTATTGGTGATCTAAACTAAAATTAAAAGAAAAGAAAGTTAAAACCTAAAAAACTTACTTACCTCTTCGGCGCCTACTTACCTTTGACCCGTATCAACGATGTACCTTTGTTTGAAGGCGAGCGAAGTATGACAAATAGGATCTTCCCCATTCCCGATTTACACTATAAAATGAAGAGGCAAGCTACACTACCATAGAAATGGATATCCATCACCATAAGCCATCAACGACACTTACAAGGGTAAGGCAATTTCAAGGCTGCTAGAGTCATTTGGATTCACAAACACAGAAGAGGGAAGCAAACAAAACAAGAATAGAAAAGAAAAGAAAACTTCGACTTCATTCAAATAACAATGAAAGAAAACATTACTTATACCAGTGTCACCCTCAGTACAAGCTTATTCTCATTCCTCCATGAAAATCTCCTCTCCTCTCAGTTACATAAAGAAAATAAAAATTACATAAAAGAAAACTAAAAACTTAAGTTACAAACTACAGAATAACCTAACTTCTACTCTCTGGTTGATCGTTCTCTGTACTCTCTGAAAAACCCAGTATTTATAGGCAAAACCTAACGGTGAGGAGCGAACGAAGATAGGGGGAGCAAACGCTCCCCCAACTCCTCTAACAAAGTTACGAAAACGTGGCTTTGGCCGTGTTTTCGTAGCCTAGGTATGGCCAAGTGACCACATCCAGAGGGGTACAGCTACTCATGTGGTGATATCCCCTTATCTAGTTCTAGTTTTCCGGTTTCAACTCCTGAATTTGACGAAATGACCTTTGATCTCTGGCTTTAAACAATTAATTTGGGAAGATTTATTTTAACTAGTTTCAACTTCTCTGATTTGCCATGATCTGTCTCGATTTTCTGATTTCGAATTAATTTTGAATTAAATCAGAATTTTGATGGGCTTTTTGACTCTTTTCTCTTTCCTTTCCTTTAGCAATGGGCCCGCATATAAATTAGACAATAATTAGGATTAAAAGCAGAGTCTATTATATAATAAGTATGAGAATGTGACAATGAGTATGCAATATCAGTGACCGTTCACTTGTTTAGATTCATGAATCCAACCCAATAGTCTCCTTTTAATGAGTGTAGCCCAATAGTTATCCGGATCGATGTATCTAGTCCAAAACTCTCCATTTTTTAATTAGGGAAGTTATTCATTAAATCCAACCCAAGATTCTTCATCTCTTAATAAGAGAAGTCCAAGGGATTTCATTGTATGGAGACTAATGGTCTTGGCTACATTAATCAGACCTAGCCCAAGCCCAAATCCAACTAGTTTGTACCTGTGGAGAATTAATTAGACAAAATTTTCTTAGCTTGCCTTTAACAAACTTTAAAACCCGTGACTTTTAGTGTGGGCAAAATAAAAGCCTTACCATGGGCCATTTAGATTTTTTGTAATATATGCATACTAAAATATGTATAGTTTGAAAACTGTTTCATTTTTGGAAAGCAATTTTGCATAAAATTTCTAAAAATCCCCAATAAGTTCTATCAATGATAATGTTTAAATCATTGTTGTTGGCCCAAAGACCTATCACTCTAGTTTTGATGATAACTAACTCATGTAGTTATAGTACTAACGATCTTGTGTTTATTAAGTTTCAAATATTCAATCTAGATCTTAGTTGGTGTTTAGCTTCAATAAAATATTTGAAGTCAATTTTTGAATCTAGCACGTGTTGATTCAATAGGTCAACAGAAAAATCATATCTAGTATCCAAGAGGAGTCTAACTCGAAAGAATCAAGTTTGAATCAAGTTTAAATAGAGAATAAAATCTTCAAGAAGACTTGAGGGAATTTGTGAGTTTAGATCTTTTTTATAGTATGAATTAGTTTTGATTGCTCTAGTTTACACACACAAATGTTTTCATGTTTCGGTTTAAACGGGTTAAACCAAATGAGTTTTTCATTTTGAATTTAACTAGAATATATTTTTAGTTTCATCAGTAGATTCATCAAAAACAAAGTTATATCATTTTATATTGTATTAGATTATATCCATACACATTGGACGTAAATTAAGTTTCAATAGTTTGTTTTTGTATTTATACAACTTTTTAAAAAAACTAGATTTTAATTTAAAAAATTAGTTTTTAGAAAAATACGTTTTGTTCTTAGGATTGAAATTCTTTATCTCAAAAACAAGTTCATACGTTTGTGATATGTATCAATTTTTTATCACACATATTTGTACTTCACTGTATTTACATAAACTTATTTTTGTAAAATTTACTGAGATTTATTAGTTTTTAAATAGAGATGTAAAAAGATGTTTAAATGTTTTAAATATAGAGTTTTTAGGCTGAGCCGGTCGATTGCACGGTCGATCGACGTGCACAACCCAAGAGAGTTAGAAGTTCAGTCTACTGGCCATTAGACTAGAGCAGAGATTGGCTGACCGACTGGTCGACCGACATTATCTGCAAGACTCTCGGATTTTCTCGGTTAACTGACCAGAGAGCATTGCTCTCTAGAGTTTGGCTCAGTCGACTGCCCGGTCGATCAGAAACCCTAACGGTCATAAATATGATTGTTGATGGTCGACCGCCTGGTCGACCGACAAGTCTCTTTGGCTTGGGTTCAGACCCCAATGGCTAGTTTCTGTTTGGCCTAGAAATAGGGGTTTTGAGGAGAGTTTTTCTCTAAGATTTTTTTAAGTTAATTTTTTTTCATCTTTAGGAAAGCTTACGATAAGTTTTTGGGCTTAAAATTCATATCTTTCTTGTGTTTGTTTCAAGGTTGAGAAGTTTTGAAAAATAAAAAAATAAGTTTTGGGAAACACATGTTTTGTTCTTCAAAGTTTCTATATCTTAATATAAGTTTTCCCAATTATTTTCTAAAGAGCTTCATTTTTAAAATCTTTATTTTTTACAAGCTTGAGCTATCATTGCAAAATTATCGTTTAGGATCTTGTATTGTCAGACTTTTGGTTTGTGATCTTTGAGATCACCAAGAATTGTAACCTCCTCTTTACTTTGTGCATTTCACTTTGTGCCTTGGCTTTTGCCCTTCCTCTTCCGTAGAGGTGATTTGCTTTGTGCAATTGGTTTTTTTCCTCCTCGTGTGTAGAGGATTGAGGTTTGTATCTTTTGAAGAGTTTCTTTATGGAGATAGTAGAAATTTTCACGCGGTGAAGGCGAGACTTAGAGCAAGTGGCTCGAAGCTCGAAATATATCCTTATATTTATGTTTGCAATCTCTCAACTCAACTATATTTTTTTAATATCTTGCATTGATATTATTGCTCATCTATATATACTTGATATTGTGCCTACACTTGTATTAATCCAAGAGAGCTATTGAATCACCTCGATTCTTAAAAAAGAGGAACCTTGAGGAGAAATTCTAGAGCCATTCACTGGGAACTCAATTTCACTCTTTGAAATCTATTTATGTTTATTTTTATTAGTGTAAATGTTTTTAATTCCGCATTTGATTCACCCTCTCTAGGTGAACTTTCACTTGGTATCAGAGCTAGTACTCCTGATGTTCAGTTTAACTGCCGAGGAGTGATCATTGATTTGCTAATCTCTATATTTATCTTAGACACTAATGAATTTTCTTGCTTCACCTATGTTTGATGTTTTTAATATCAATATGTGAAAAATTAAAATAGTTTATCTTAAAGTCTTAGGATACATGTCTATCTTGTCACTACAAAAAGGTCATATATTGATAATGGTAAATATTTAGAGGTAAATAGACAAGTCATGATTGCACTTAAGCAAACCCTTAACAAAGATTATATTTCTAGGGTTTCTAATTATAATTCCGCTTTTAGAGTATGGAACACATTGATCTCTATTGAAGAACAAATTTTAAATGAGACGGAGAGAGAATCAAGTGAAGATTCCGACCAAGTATGCTTCATGGTCTAAGGGAATGATTCTTTTAAGGTAAATTTAGAATCCGATATTGATGATGATGCTCTCAAGTAAAATGATGAGATTGCTATATTTTGTGAAGATTTATTGCAAAAATATAAAATGTTGAAAAATAAATGTTTAAATGTGAAGAAGAAAATGAGTCTTTATCTTCAAATCTTGACTTTGTTTAAAAGAAAATGACATATGAGAATATTTCTCTTGAAAATAAATTTGAAAATATTTCAAATGAAAATGTTTCCTTATTTTCAAAACTTGACATTATTTTAAAAGAAAAGAAAATAATTTTGAATGAAATTATTTCTTTAAAAAATCAAATTGCTTTGATTTCAAAAGAAAATTAATCTTTGAAAAAGAAGATTGTTTCAAAAGAAAAGATTTTCACTTCTTCTAAAGTGAAAAAGAATTTAGTATCTCAGACTTTCATGCAAATAATGTTATTTCTTCTATTGGTAAAAATGAGATTTGTGTTTTAAAAAATAAGATTGATTGTTTAGGCTCTACCTTGAGCAAATATGCTTTTGACCATAAACGATTGAAATTCTTATTTCAAAAGAAACAAGCTCTACATATTCATGCACATACACATCATACTCAAAAGTATGCCAACGTGTATCATTACTCACATTGTGGTCATAAAGGTCATCGAGCTAAGTTTTATTTTGATAGATTAATTGTTGTGAATACAAATATATGGGTTCAAAAAGATACTGACCCCCGAGGACCCAAGGTTTGGGTACCAAAATAATGGCCCAAAGGCCCATCGCTCTAGTTTTTTTGATGATTAACTCATATAGTTATAGTACTAATGATCTTGTGTTTAATTAGTCTCAGATATTTGATCAAGATCTTAGTTAGTGTTTAGCTTCAAAAAAGGATTTAAAGTCAAGTTTTAGTGCTAGCACATGTTGATTCAAGAGCTCGCGCATCAAGTTCACATTAAGTACTCAAGAGGAGTCTAGCTCATTGGATCAAGGTTTGGACCAAGTCAAGAAAGAGAGGAAGTTTCTCAAGAGAAGATTTCAAGAGTAGACTTGTGTCTAGTTTGTTTGTGGTAAAATTTTATTTTTATATAAAATGTAAAGGATACAAATCTTTTTCTCTCACACATCCACCTTCATAAAAATACAAGAACTGGAGTACGCCAGTTGGAGTATTCTCAGATTATCAGAAGTTTAATGTATTTAATGAATTGCACTAGACTCGCTATTGCTTACGCTGTAAGCAAGTTAAGAGATACACTAGTAACCCTAGTGATGATCATTAGACTGCTCTGTTACGAGATTAGGTTACGTATCACATACCAAAGAATTTGCCTTTATACGTGACCTGTACTTGAAAGATACAGTGATGCTAATTGGATTGGAGATTCTGAGGAATCAAAATCAACTAGCGGATACGTATTTACTGTAGGAGGAGCAGTGGTATCTTGAAAATATTTCAAACAAACATGTATTGGCCGTTCCACTATGGAATCATAATTTATAGTCTTAGATAAGGCCGGAGAAGAAGCAGAATGGCTTCGATAATTTTTGAAAGATATGTCTTTATGGCCAAAGTCAGTGCGCGCTATATGCATTCACTGCGATAATTAAGCAGCTATATTTAGGGCACAAAATTTTATATATAACGGTTACTTTAAATATATTCGTCGTAGACATAATATCGTTAAGCAGTTGCTCTCAAATGGAATTATCTCTATTGATTTTATCTCGTCAAAAGATAATTTAGTGGATCCGTTTACCAAAGGTTTAAGTGGAGAGCGTATAAACTGTGCATCGAGAGGAATGGGTCTAAAAGCCTAACCATGCCGAGTTAGCTTAATGGAAACCTCACTTAGCAACTGGAGATCCCACAGACTAAGTTCAAGAGAAAAAACTAGTTATGATTGACTCAGCAAGTAAGCATTTAGGAGTTTGATTCCAATCCATTCCTAAGGTGGACTCAAGTGCTTTCTACAAGTGGATAAAGGATAAGCTTAACGCTTTTAATGATGCTTATATCTTGTTATTAAAACAAGTATAGTAGAGTAGACTACTCTTAATAGGATGATCACTTATGTGAGTATAGAGCTGGGTCGGCTCTTTGGGAATTTCTATGGAGGCTGTTATTCCCTAAAGATACTCTCTGAAACTAAGAATGTCCAGGGCCAAAATGGACACAACCGAGAACCAAAGTTGATTTGAAAAGTTACTGTGTGAAGCTTGTTGACTTGGCTTACACTAACGGCTAACAGTTCAAGTCTTAGTTCACTGATTAGCTAGTAAGTCCGATAAAGTTTTCGCTATGAAAGGTTCAAGACCTAGTTCACCTATCTTGATGCAGTTTCTTTTCTAAAGTACCTTTCACTATAGAGTCAGTCTCTCTGTGTGTCAATTCCTTAAATCTCCATTCATTGTGGGGGATTATTGGAAAATATGAAGAATTAAATGTGAATTTTTGAGTTGAATTACGGCGAGATTCGTTGATAGAATTAATTGGATAATGGTTGGAGTATGTTCTCCTTCCATTGGGGATGAACGTGGTATATTCACTTGTTCAATTCCGACTTCAAATGAATGAGATATTCAAGTATAAAGTTTGCCTAATTCAAAAGTCAAAGGGGACTAAAAGTAGCTAAAAGCATTTAGTCCCACATTAGACATGGGATGAAAGTTTGAAGTGTTTAAATAGAAAAAATGGGAAGAAAGGGTGTGCCTTTTGGGTACTTGGAGTTTTCGCGTGCAATTAGAGGTAAACCATGCTCCCGCGCGCGCGCCGGCGGCGGCCGGCCGGTGCCAGTGTCAGAGCCCGGGCTCATGTTCGGGTTCGGGTTCGGTAATCCTGCCCGGTCTAGTTCTGTTTGAACCGGGCCTCACGGGTACGGTGTTACAGCAGATCGCGCCCGCTCCGCTATCTGGACCTGCGCAACGGCTAAAAGGAAACCGCACATGAGCCGTTGCAACTATTCGAACTCCAATTTACACCTCTGCCCTTCCCGGAGCGCTATAAGTAGCGCTTAGAAAATTCAACAAATTCTTTAATAGAATTGTTGTCTGAACCTGTGACTTCCAAAGATGAATATTATTCTCTCTCTCTCCTCTTTCTCTACAGTGGGTATTCCTCCAAAGTAAAGACAAATACTCTTCCTGAGATTTGTCTTGGTCCTGCTGCATTGATAATCCTGTGAAGGTACTAGTTAACTGCAGTTCGACTGTACGGTGATTTGGTAGTGCTATCCAAATGCCGTGAAGGAGTGTTGTATCTTGGGAGACCAGCGTCCAGTAACTCGTTAGCACCATAGCAGGGGACATAATTGTCTTAAGGAGATTAGCTATAAGCGTACCTCACTCCACATACTGTATAAGTGAATTAATATTCTTTATACAGGGGTTATACTGATATACAGTATATTGAGGCTGACTTATACCAGTCTAATTGGTGTTTAACCAAGGAAGGTAATTAAAGGTGGTTCTGTAATTAAGCAACGTTCTATTGAATGGAAAACCTCACACCTGATATTCACTGATCTGGCCAATTAGATCAGTGACATTGATTAGTTGTCAGATTGATTCCTAGACTTAGCAAATATAACTTCAAACATAGCGTTCTAAGACGCACAACAGCTCTACTACAAAGCTTTTGGGTTCCAATTACAAAAAAAAATCCACTTCCTTCTAATCTATTTTTCTTCTGTTCTAACATTTATATACTCTAGTTAATATCGTACATGCAAACATGGAAAGGTGGGAGAATTTTGTATTCCTACGTCTCTCATACCACCGACCCAATTCTACCCATTGCAACGAACACACTCCTCAGTCTTGACTATTGATCCTAGCAATTTCATATTAGCCTATAAAAGTTTAGTTAGAAAAAATAATCTTATACTATGATGAGGCCACTGAATTTGATGCTAGGTATCTATCTCTTTATGCTATTATATATTCCCTAAAAGAATCTACTAAAAATTATTAGCTTATACTGATTTTAATCTAATTCACGATTTATTTCTTAAGCTCTAGAAGCACGGAAACTTTGGATAATTTCGTATCCACCGACTAATTTGTTTCCGCTAACACACGTTTTATTCCTAGGATTTGTACCAGTCTTGACCCTAACTATCCAATCTAATCTAAGATTAGCTCACCGAAACCTCCGAAAGTGGACCCCACAACCTTAATCCCATTCTCTGGTAATAATAGAAATATAAACCGCGGAATAAGTCGCCGAGTTCCACCGACCACAAAGCTACGTCCAGTTTAATTAATTCAATTAAAAGCATTCCCAAAATTCTTGTTACTGAAAAGTCCTCATCCAACCAAATAATTAATTCTAAATACCAAATTTAGCTCTTACCCACCTCGAGGGGGCGGTGACCAACCCCCAATTTTCTTTAATAGCAAAACAGGTCCAAATCAACTCTCTGGGGTCACTTTCGCAATTCAACACGCATACTTTTCTGCAAGAAACCCCAGAATCACGCACGAATCTTGGCGAAAACGAGAGGGCGAGGTGTCTCGTTTTTATGCCCTGGGCGGTGCCCCAACTCGAACCCGGCCCAATAGGTGGAACCTCGGGCCCGTAAACCGCGGTCCCATCACCGCCAATTATTGAATCTTATCCAAAATCCTAATTAAATTATGCTTGGTTTATGATTCTTATCTAGAGGGGCCTCACGGAGCGGTGACCACATCGCTCTCTCGAGAGGTTGCGGGGAGACGTCTGGATGACACGTGGCGGAGGGTGGAGCCATCAGGATCCGAACCGATACGACCCGAACCGGATAGATTATTGTCGACCTCACGTCATAATCTCTCTCGTAACGTTAATTAAGAACGGTAAGCTTGGCTTCTTGGCTGCCACGATATACGTGAGTCAAAAAGGACACGTGGGATGCTAGCGTTGGTCCAACCCATGCACCTCATGCACGTCGGTTGGACCGCCAGTGATCGGTAGTTAACTGACACTAGTCCATTGTGGTATTGGGCATGGATCCAATAAGTCCACATGACATGCGGATCCACAGAGTGACACATTTCTAGAGTGAGTTGTTAATAAAGTGATCCATTTTCTCTATATAAAAAAAAAGTGACCTCCGCGATCTAAAAACTTTATCTTACTAATGGTAGTTTAATTAATGAGTGTTGATACAATTTTCAAGGTTTTATATCATTCGTGTCACTTGTGTGAACAATATTTGTGAGCCATATAGTTTATCTAAATGCAATCGAACACATGAATCATGCAATATTAAGTCTGCTCAAGGACATAGATTATTAGTTGTTTCTATTGTATATACGTTGTTGATTTTTGAAGAAAAAGGACATAAAATTTTATTTGAAGAACCAAAAACAAAATATCTTTATTTAAACTTTTTCTCAATTAAAAAATTCTCTCATTTTTTTTTCTCTCAAAATTTTTCTTGTTTGTTCATTACAAAATATGGACTATGCCTCTTCTTTTATAGGCAAAAACAATACAAATCCTACTCAAAAACAAACTCCTATTCCTAATCTAATACTTACTTTATTAAAAGAAAATAAGAAACTCTTAAACTAAACATAATATAATTATGATTTTAAGACTAAATTTTAGAAACTCGAAAAAATCCTAAGCCTACTTAAAATATAACTTTTTTATTTTTATGAGGTTTTGAATTACAACTTCCAATAACCACCCTTATTTCAAATCCTTCATAAAAATTTTCGCTTTTAGTTTTACATAGCAATTAAACTCCTCTTTGGTTTTTATAAACTATTGAGATTTTCTTTTTAAACTTTCTACTTTTGTATCTCCATTATAATAATCAAAAGTACTTTTTCCTCTTCCTCTAAATTCTTATTTCTGTTGTTGGACTCTACCTTGAATTTTTATTAACTGTGACCTTTGTACTCTTTTTTATATTCTTATTTTTTGTCTTGATAGTGTCAACTCCTTTTTGATGATATTGTCTTTAATTAGATAAAGTCATCGTGTTTTGCTTGCACTTTAATGATCTTTACGACATCTTCAAGGGTTACTTTCACTTAGTCATTCTATCTCTTCTTCTCATGTGTGTTTGATTTTTTTTCCGCTGCTAAAATAGGTATCATTTTTTTTCGTATTTTGCTGTTGAAAATGGAATTTTTTTAATGATTTTTATTCTTCTTCTTGTCTTCCTTTTTCTGCCCCTTCTTCACTTCTCTTTCTTCTCTTTTTTTCCTTCCTTCTCTTTTTCTCTCTTCTTTTCCTTCTTTTTCTTCTCGCCTTTTTCTTTTTTCTCTTTTCATAATCTTGCTCTCATGATTATTTTCAGATTCTATGAGTATATCTTCTTTGAACTCTTTGATTTTTTGAACTTCTTTCATATCTTTTTTTAAGTGTTGAGCTTCTTGAATTCATCTCATCGTTTCTTTAAACATTTTAGTTTTTTGAGTTGTCTCGAACTTTTTGTCTTTCGCAAAATATTTCAAGCATCTTGTCGTTTCACCTACAATATCAAAAACATCTTTATCGATTGCGTCATATATTAAGGGATTCGTCATGTTGTTTTGTATTGTTAAGATTCTCTCAGTTGATTTTAATTTGTCTTTATCTTTTTGCTTCTCTTAACTTTTTTCCACAATCTCCTAAACATTTTGTGAGATTAAAACTTCTTTCATCTTTATACTCCAACTCTTATAGTTGTTTTTTGTGAGATAAAGAACAATAAGTTAAAATTATATGTTAGCCACTTCTTTCTCTTTTTAATGTTTTTTTCTTTGCAAGCCGCGAATACAAACCAAGCTCCGATGCCATTGTTGATTTTTAGAGAAGAAGAACACAAAATTTTATTTGAAGAACTTAAAAACAAAAATATCTTTAATCAAAGTTTTTCTCAACTATTCTCTCACATTTGTTTCTCTTACTTTTTTTCTTTATTACAAAATATTGATTATGTCTCTTTTTTTATAGGCAACTCAATACAGAGCCAACTCAAAATCAAACTCGTGTTCATAATCTAATACTTACTTTATAAAAAGAAAATAAGAAACCATAAACCAATCATAATACAATTATGATTTTAAAACTAAATTTTTTAGAAACTTCAAAAATCTTAAACCAATTCAAAATTTAACTTTCTTATTTTTATGAGGATTTGAATTACAATTTCCAATATACGTGTTGTAGGATAAGGTGCAAATCACACTCTGCCTTCACCTTAGAAATGACAAGAATTTGTGTTTATTATTCAGGTGAAAGTCAATTTTTGAGAGCCAGTATGATAACTAGACAAGACTATTATCTAAGATCTAACTTCACAAAATTATGATGTTATAAGACAGCGTAGACTTCGCTAGTTTTCCAACGAATTTGAGTTCTTCTAACTCAGGCTTTGATAAAGGCTGACCAGTTTTTCAAGTTATATAAAGTTCTGTTTTCAAAGTAGTCCAAAAATTAATGTAAGATTAATGAGTGCAGAACAGTGGAACTGCTTATTTTTTTCTACTTTCTTTAAATATAAATACAAGCGTAATTGGACTTTCTCCCTTTCAAAGGCAAATAAATACTATTTAAGTCACACTTATATATAGTCTCGATTTTCAGAATTTTTGAGAATTTTGAAAAAAACAAGTTGTGATTTGTTGAGATATTTTAGTAGAGTAATTTCATATTTGCACCCTTTTTCCATAAAATCAATCTAAATTATATCCTTTTAGTATTCTTGATCAAGAGCGCTCCCTGTACACCATCTTCCCCTCAGATCATAATTATGATAATAATCGTAAACAATTCTCAAGGCGAGAAGGCTACACTGTCTTACAAGAAGATGTACTTTAATAATGCTTATCGCACTGATGGTATGTACAAGATAAGTACCACTGTACTCATCTAGTTATCAATAAAATATCTACTTTTGCGTACTCCTCTACTTTATTGCACAGCAAATTAGGCATGAAAAGTAAAGGAAAATGTTCAATATGAAGAAGTTAGGCTTACTTCTAAACTGTGAAGTTGATAAGTTTGAAAAGTTTAGAGTCTGCATACAGACCAAGATTACAAGGAAGCCCTTTACAAATGTTAAAAGGATCACAAACATGATGGACCTGATTCATTCAGACTCTTGTGACTTCAAGAGCTTCGTGACTATCGTGACATGAAGTACGTCATCACTTTCATCGACGACCATTCTCGCTTCTGTCATATGTACTTACTGAATTTTAGAAAATAAAGCTTTTAGCAAGTTCGTTGGGTTTCTAACTCGAGTAGAGAAACAACTTGAGCATCCATTAAAGAATCTCAGAAGCGACAGAGGTGTTGAGTACCGATCAAATAAAGCTGAAGCATACTTAAAGAAGCATGGCATCATTGCAAAGATGACTGCTCCTTACTCCCCGCAATCCGATGGAATTGCATAAATGAAGAACCGCAAACTCATTGAGATGGTAAACTAAATGCTGATTATATATCTAGTCTATCTACCTACATTGGGTAGAGACGTTTTTGATGGCTAATTGGATCCTGAACCGGGTGCTCTACTCCATATAAGATACTACTCCATATCAGTTATGGTTGGAATATCAAACTTTCCTAGACAATACAAATTGTGGGGGTGTCTAGCCTACGTTCAAACACCAGATATAAGAAAAGCTCGGTCCCAAGGCAAACATGTGTGTTTTTCTTGGTTTTGTTAAAGATAGTGATGAATCTGGATCTTGGCTCCAAGTCCATCATTGAAACTTGAGATGCAGATTTATTTGAAAATAAGTTTATCAAGGATAAAGGCTTATTGTTCAAAGATGTACTAGAAAATAATGAATTGTATATTGTACCAGATGAATCAATCTCTCCAAAAACTGAAGGTGTTGATGCTGAAGAAGAAACTCGAGAAGTTATAGAAACACCTTTAAGTGCATCAGAAAGCAGAAGGATTTTGGAGATGTCTTCATCACCTGCAACGTAAAAGAAAATCCATAAATTTTTTAAGAAGCAATATAGTCCAAAGATGCTTTTCTCTGAAAGGAAGTCATAGATGGCAAAATGAACTCTTTGATTCAGAAACACACTGGAGAATTGGGATGTACCAGAAGGTGCAAAGCCTATCAGTTATAAGTGGATCTTCAAAAAGAAGTTGCGACCTCATGATACCATAGAAAAGTACAAGACAAGACTGGTGGCAAAAGGCTTCTCTCAGAAAGGAAGTATTGACTTCTTTGATATTTATGCACCAATGTTCAGAATTACTACTATCAGGGTGCGGATTGCATTGGCAGCCATCAAAAAATTCATCATTCAACAGAGAGACATGAAAATAGCTTTTTTAAGTGAAGACTTCACTGAAAAAGTTTACATGGAGAGACCAAAAGGACTTGATGCTCTATAAATAAGACATGCCAAGCTAAAAAAGTCTTTATATGATCTTAAGCAGGCTCCAAAACTCTAACACGAGAAATTTGACAGGATTGTTCGTAGCAATGGATATTGAGTCAGTGAATCTGACAGGTGCCTCTACATCATGTTACTGAAGAAAAGTTACTGGTGATCTGCCTTTATGTAGATGACATGCTCATCATTAGGACTGACTTGGAGATAGCGAAATCTACCAAGAAATTTTTTGGCCCAATTCAACATGATGGACCTTGGAGCTGTGGATGTGACTCTCGGAATCAAGATCCTGTACACAAAAGATGAAATTAGATTATCTCAATTCATTATATAGAGAATATGTTGAAGATGTATAGCTACTTTCGACTTGCCAGAGTTATCCGTGTCATATGACTATAACAAGAAGTTTCAACTTAACACAGGAAGACCAGTAAGGCAGTTAGAGTACTCAAAAATTATTTGGAGTCTTATGTATGCAGTGAGCAATGCAAAATCAGACATAAAATTCTCTGTTGGAAGACTTAGCAGATTTACATGCAATCCTGGAAAGCCTCACTGGGATGCTATTCAGAGTTGATGAAAAGGAACCATGGATATGGGTTTGTTCTACACTGGATATCTAGCTGTGTCGAAGGCTTCTCAGATGCAAGTTGGTGCTCGAAATCATATAAGTGCAAATCTACTAGAGGTTTTTGTCTCCACCGTGGGAGTAGCTACTATTTCATGAAAGTTTGAGAAGCAAACTCGAATTGCACAATCATCCATGGAGTCCTAGTTTTTTGCATTAACTGTTGCATGAGATGAGGCTGAGTGGCTCAACTTTTTTCTTTGAGACTATCCATTAAAAGAATTTCAAAGTGCAATTATCATCTATTATGATAATCAAGCAATGAGTGCTTTGGCAGCAAACTCGGTATTCAATGAAAAGAAGTGGACCATTCATCTGAAGCATGGCTATTTGAACGAGATTATCTACCATAGAGTCGTTTTAGTGATTGATATCCGGCCTTGAGAATGTCACAGATCCTCTGATTAAAGGCTTAAAAACGAAATTAGTCGAAAGGACTTTTGTTGGAATGGGTCTCAAATTATTTTAAGTCTTATGTATATTTATCATTTATATCAAGGTATTAGTTCAAAGCTCATGCTATTAATAATAAGATGTTTGGCTCAAAAAATTAAGTAACACTTGGATGCATATTTTTTACATTTGAAAGGATAGTTTTTAAGCTTTAATGAGTTCAAAGTATTTTCAGATGCTCGGTGTTGGGTAGGAAACACACCTAAAAGACTCACCTATGCTTGGGTGGGATTTGGCCATGTAACGGTCCCAGTTTGCAACCATCTCAATTATCATAATCATAATCATTTACACTTAATTATTAAGATAATCTTCAAAAATTTCAGCAGTATCTCCTCTGAAATATGGAATCTGCCCCAATACAATAATTTAGATTTCAACTAACATCAGCCTACTTATCATTTCAAATTTCATCATATATTTTTCATCTCAAGTCAATCAAATAAACACATGAGAGTACTCCCTCGATATAACAACTAACACAAAATCAATTATAATTTCTACTCAATATGAAAACTACAATCATATATATCTATCTCCATTAATAAACTATTAAATTATTATTTTATTCATAAGTATACCAATATCTACTACTAGCACTAACCTATAATGCTAATACAATTAGAGTTTACAAAAGGAATCACATTCTACAACAATATATGCATCATTTCAGGAAGACATCCTTGTAGTTTTAAGTCAGGCATTCGACTTGTTGTGACCTAAAAACATCAATCTAAGGTGGGATGAGCTCAACAGCTCAGTGAATAAAGTCATTCAATTCAAAGTTTCATTTGAATGCTATTACAAATCAAGTATGATGTTGTAGAATAATTTCAAGAATGAATTCAATTATTCTTCCATTTATGATGGGTAGTGTAGTCAATAGGTCACTGATTCTTTCTATTATCTGATACACGTTTTTCGTACTTTTCTAGACACACGTCTCCTAATATTCAACATATTATCTTGTGATATACAACATCTAACCTGATTGTCTATCTCTTATATTCACCTAGGGATTCATTGATCATATATCACTTTAATATATATGGTAGTTGAATGGTGTTTAATCGGTGGGTAGGGATCCCCAAGTGCTGCATGACCCTGCAGGGCATAATACTCAACGCGTATCCTAAATTAGCTTGAATGCGACTCATTTCAGATGATCTGATATACCAGTGTAATACAGGAGTCTATCATGCTTTTCCTTAATTTGCATATCTTCAGGAGTAAATATTATGCAGGGAATATGTTTGGAAGTCTGGAGACAATATCCTTCATCATTTTTTTTTGTCCAACCGGAATCTGGGTGGTGAAAGCCTCTGAATCGGCTAGGGCTTCTCTAAGACCTTCTCTCGTTAACTTGGAGAGTATCAGGAGCTTATAACAAGTGATTCTAGCAAGAATGTTGGCCGGCTGAGCCAAAACATCGAAGCAAAAAGACGTTGATAACCCTTCTGCTTTGCCTTGTTGTAGAGCTTTAGCGTACCGAAGCTCTTTCTGTTATTCACAGGTTGCTTCGTGGATTGCTTGGTTGGTTTTTGGTTGGCTAGGGGAGCTTGGTACTGCCTCGTCGTACGTTTTCAAGTACTGCTGACTGGACCGGGTTCCAGCCATGGGTGGGGTATTCTATTCTGCAGCAAAAATAATTTCTTCCTCCTCTGAATCAGTAAGAGACGCAATGTTCATCTCAGCTTCTCTTGAGAAAGCACACACTACATTGCAAGAGGGTGTCTTTCTTTGCCTTTGGACTTCTTGTTGGTGACAGTAGTCCATTACTGGCCTTCGATGAGACCGGGGTGAACCCACATGATATCTCCTTGAGGAGTTGGGACAGAGACTAGACTTTTCTCCTTCATGTTGTAGAGATCAGTATTGATCACTCTTACTTTCCCTTTTTAGGATGGGAACCACTCTGGTTGGCTCTGGCGGGAGATCCCAGCCAAATTGAGGGGAGTCATTGCTGTCATATTGATCGTCACCTTCTTCTGCTTTGGACGGAGTTAGAGTACTTCCGTATCAATCAGAGCTGGAGACTTTGAAGATGTAGCAACTCTTGGTGGGGTGCCCGAGCATCCTGTGGTCAAGCAGTACTTGGGGTCATCTGTTTTTCCCACCTCTTCAGAACGCCTTGCCTTTGTCACCTTGAGCTTGTTGCTTTTGTGAAGCAACTTAAACATGGAGACAATGTGCTCATCCTTGAAGGAATATTGCTTGTTAGCTAACAACTGTTCTGAAGAATTGCTCCCTCTAACTGGCTTAGGCTTCAATTTTGATTTCAGCTCCGTTGCCAGAGTGTCCCTTCTTCTCAGTTGAGAAGATGATTATGGAGCACGTCGGGTTGATTTATCAGGTCTCGGCTTGCTGCTCTTTTCTTTGGCCTTGACCCTGGCGACGATCTTCTTCGCTCGCCTTATAGCATCAACTGCTTTCAAGTGCGACACTTGGTCACTCCTATTTGAGTTAGGAGTGCGGTTCGCAGATTGTGGTGTCAAGTCTTTACTAGTATAGACTGTGTCATGCTACTCGAACATTGGAGCGTCATACTCCGAAACCTTTACATAAACAATTTGACGGACTCTCCTTTCTTCTGTTTTATTGCAAGGAGAGTTGGCACCGATATCTCTGTATTGTCTTCGAAGAAACGAGCCAGAAATAGCTTTTGAAATTGGCCCGTGTCTTGATAGAGCCAGCAGGAAGCTTCATGAACCATTCAAAGGATACCCCCTTGAGGGTGCCAATGAACAAACGAGCCATGCTGCCATCATTCAACACTGCATTCTCGATTTGGGATTTGAAGTAGTATATATGGCAACCCTTTACCGTCAAAAATATGCAGGGTCGGTGCCTTGAACTTGGGAGGGTATGGAGCTGCATCCCATTCCGCCAGATATGATCTGACCATGCCTGCTTCTTGCAAATTACTTCGGTCTGTGAGAGCTTCTAGGCATTTTTCGAGCTCACTCATCCTCTTAGAGTGATTCCCTGCTTTCATAATTCCTTTCTTCTTCAGATGAAGACTAAAGGATTTCAAATTCAGGGCACTCACTCTCTGTGTTTTGAGAGGTAGAGTTTTCACCCTCCTTCGCTTTGCCTTTACCTTTGCTGGAGGAAGCGCGAGATCTCAATTTTTTCGTGGATTTCTTCTTCTTCCTGTTAAGCAAAAGAGCAAGCATCTTCTCAAGGTCATTGATTA
The DNA here is from genome assembly GCA_038442645.1 of Agave tequilana. NCBI lineage: Eukaryota > Viridiplantae > Streptophyta > Magnoliopsida > Asparagales > Asparagaceae > Agave > Agave tequilana. Next base: position 223,673 of record JAVJIF010001818.1, read on the forward strand.
ACCCTTGCTGGGCTTGAAGCATGTCATAATGTTCCCTCTGCACCCGAGCTTGCTCTTCAAACTATCTAGTTAACTCTTCAGGAGTACCGACCGCGTATGCGAAGGCTGTAGTCTCTGTGCTGGAATTTGAAGACTGAGATTCTACGATGGTAGAGTGCTCATCCTTTATCTCAATCCCCCTTACCAACAAGCTATAATCGACTGGGACAATTGTGCCTGTGTGGGTTCAAGTATGTTGGTAGATCCCTTCAGGTTTGATAAATACATTTTTCAAACCCGAAGAAGGTTCAACCTCAGACTCCTCAAAACTGATGGCTAGCTGTTCCCCCTTTAACTTGGTGTAGTACTCGGACCCACCATATTGGAAGTCACTTCAGGGTACTCCACGTCAGAAAATGATCTCTTCTTGCAGGCGATGCCACTTGGCTGAGTTATAGGGTGGGTCCACTGACAACCATTTGAAGATGACTGTTTGCTCGTAGGAGAGCTGTAGTAGCACTCGGAGGGTATTGCCATGATGAGTGTCTCACAACAGCATTAAGGAGTGATTTGATGGATACTCTGCTTCTTCATTAGGTAGTCCCTCAGATCCGTTGGAGGAAAATCTGAAGAACAAGCCTCGAACCCATGGGGTGAGGGCTTATTAGTTCAACTCTGTTTTCAGCCTGATGAGACTGAGCGCAAACCTCGCATTTGTGTGTTGAAACGCGAAGGTCGCGTTTGAGCAGGCGTTGCTTCTGAACAGAGTCTCACGTTCTTGGTAGAGAAATGTGGTCCTCGTATTTTGGCTTGGCCAAAGACTAAATGCGGGTCTAGCGTTCTGGCAGTTAAACACAGAGGTCTGTTTTGGCACAATACTAGTTTGAACGTAGTTCTCACGTTCTCGGAGAGAAACGCGGACCTCGCATTTGGATGTTGAGACACGCGTTTGATGAACGCAGGTCTCGCGTAGAGAAACGCGAGTCTCAGCCTTGTGTTCACTGTCCGCAGAACAAACTGCAACTGTAGAGTTTTCAACTTGTTGTCGATGAGCACGACACCTTTGTCTAAATTCAGCTTTTCGGTTGAGTAGCAAGGGTTGTTGGGAACCCCTGACAATCAAAAATTGTAGAGTCCGGAGAGGAGAGTGATGGTGTGATCAGTCTTCACCATCTTTTTGACCATGAGCTAATAAACTAGTCATGCGGGTCTCCTGAGAGATGTTGAGCGGGCCATTTGGGCTTCACCATGGCTTCACAGGAAGTTTTCAGAACCTCGCTAAGTGACGTTGCTTGCGTTGTGAGCAATGGCATAGGTCACTTTTGGAGAAGTCTCTGAAGAGACTTGAAAGTGAGTCCCTGAAGAGACATTGTGATATTGCCTCGCTGCTTTTGAGCTTTTGGATCCCGAAGAGAAATTCTTCAAATTTCTCTTGGTCAAGCTCGACATGAGCGATTCGACCATTGATCCAAGGAATTTGACGTTAGCTTGTGCCACCATTTTCTCATTGGTAGAGAAAACCGTCCCCAAAAGATTCGCTATCTTTTGTTTGGTCAAATAATTTGAAATGAAATTCTTTGAATGGATGAAAATTACAACGAATTCAATCTAATTACAAAAGAGGAGAATATCTAGACTGGGTTCTTCATGTGGCGGTGAAGAGTGAATCTTGTTCTCTGTTGACCTGCTGAACAAAAATCTTCTCTTGGATCGTCTTGAGGATACTCTCGAAGAGATTGAAATAACTTTACTTGAACGCAGCAAGCGTTAGAGTTTTGCTTTTTAAAGGAATTTTCTTTCTCTATCTCTCTCTCCCCCCTTTATATTCAAGAGTCCTGAACTTTTAAGGTTGTTGAATTTGCTTCCCTTTTGTTCTAAAAATTATCCCTCTTTCCTCCTTTTTTATATCTTATTAATAGCTTTCATAGCTATTTATAAGGGATTTCAGGGGTAGAATTGTCCCCTATTATCCCTCCATAAAGGGTATTGAAAACCACCTAGAGGGGGGTGAATAGGTGATATTGCTAATCTATAAACTAAATGCGCTAAATGCGGAAGCTTAAATTTAATTTGCAACACACTTAATACAACACACAAGTGTAGCCGAATTCCCCGTGAAGGGCTCTGGACTAACTCCTCTTGATTCCCCTAGATATGGTTGAGGTGCTATATGAAGCTCTTGTGGTTAAGTACAAGTGAGGCACACACAACAAGCAAGCCAAGCATATAATGATATAGCAATATGAAAGATGCAAGGCAACACAAGCAATATAGATATGAATGAATGAATGTTATGCACAACACAAATGTAAAGAGAGAGAGTTAGAGAGATAATGGATCAAACGCAAACACAAAGATATGTTTCGAGGTTCGAGCCCCTAGCTCTACGTCCCCGCCTTCACCGAGAAGGATTTCTAATCCACTATACTCCCACCGAGGGAACCTCCACCGAGGAGGATTTGTTACAACACAAGGAGTACCGAACTCCTCTCTCAAACACCGCCTCACAACCGAGGGGTAGGCCCGTAGCCAAACAACAACCAACACCTCTACCGAAGAGGGTTACAAACAAAATCCACCTCTCAATATAGAGGGAGCAAACCAATCACCCGATCAACCTCTACCAAAGAGGGATACAACAAAAGAAAGGGTGTTTACAACTTGGAGGCTTAGCTACCTCAAACAATCTTTCTTTTCCCACAAACAAATGATCCTAATAGAATAGGATAGGTGATAGCTCAAGTGTGGAAAAACTAGAGTTTAAAAACAAAAACTCAAAGAAAAATGCTTGGGAAAACTCTTGGTAAAAGATATAAATGAAGAACAAACCAAATCTCCCAAAATACTATTTTCTTTGATTTTTCAAAACCCTAAAACAAAACAAGGATGAAATCTTTTGAGCTCTAAAACACTTTGAAAACTTCTTTTAAACTCAGGAGAAACTGTATATTTTTCTTCTTAAAAACCTTGGCCAAAACCCAAAAGAAATGGGGTTTATATAGGCCAAACCCTGAAACTAGTCGTTAGGCTGATCTGGCAGCCTGACAGGCTAGCGGTCGACCGCCCGGTCGACCGCCAATGGTCATAAATATGACCGTTGGGCAATCCGGTCGACCGCCCGGTCGACCGAAAAGAACAGAGAGCACTGCTCTCAGTAACGGTCGACCGCCCGATCGACCGGCCCACTGGGCTGCTAGACGTGCACAGCTCTGTGCATGTCGGTCGACCGCACGGTCGACCGGCCCTTGGTGCGGTCGACCCGTGCGGTCGGTTGACCTGGTCTGTCAGCCAGTTCTGGGTCAAAAACCTGGGGTCAGAAAAACATGTTAAAAAATATTTCTAAAAATCTTTTAAGTCTTTGTAAAAATACCCAAAAATAGTTTTATCATTTTGCATTGATACATAAACATTTGATAAATATTTTAACTCAAATATCAAGCATATGAAACCATTTTTGTGTTTATCATTTTTACCAAAAACCAAAACTTGTATTTTATCAAATTTGACTTTTTCAATACATGAATAGGAAAGTCAAAATAAGTTTGTTTAAGTCATGTAAGCATGTATGTATATAGAGCACATCTAATATACATAAAAACAAAGTAAACTTGTTTTGATCTATTATTCATGAAAACCAAAATCCAAAACCAAAACGTGTGTGTTTTGTGCACTTGAGCATATCAACTATACTTATCTTTACAAATGGATCTAAACACACTAAACTAAAAACTAGGATACCTAAGTCTTCTTGATGATCTTCAATCTTCAAGCCGACTCGATCCCAAACGCGTGATCCACCGAGTGCAAAGGTATGAACTTGAAGCTCGGGCACCGGAATCACCATGAAAAGCTTCTAAACTCCTTTGTTGAAGCTAATCACCTACTAATATCTTGATAAATGATCTGAAACTAAAATCACAAGATTATTAGTAAACATAACTACATGAGTTAATCATCATCAAAACTAGAGTGGAAGGCCTCTGGGCCAACAATCTCCCCCTTTTTGATGATGACAAAACTCATAGAGTTATATATGCATGGATTAAAGTTAAGCTTCAAAGAAGCTCCCCCTTAACTCATGCATAAACAAATAAACTTAAAGAATATGCAATGAAGGCTCTTAAACATGAATGCATAGATATGCATAAACAATAAAAAAGGCTTTAGATACCAATGAAATGTTCAAAAACAAAACATGCTCTAGATACCAATTAAAATTAAACTAAATTAAATTTAATATATGCAAAAACATAAGTATGCATATAAAACTCAAATAAAATATGTTCCAATCATGCATATTAAAAAAACATCTTCTCTATTGGAGAAAGATTTTGAGTTTTAATTGAGTTTTATATTATAATGCATGTTAAACTCTCAAATAATTCTCCCCCTTTTTGTCAATCATCAATAAAGGGGTAAAAAACAAAACTAAATCAATAAATTTTTCTTCCCCCTTTTTGTCTAAAACAAAGAATCAATAAAAAGGTAACAATCAATTAGGATATCAATTGAAAATATGACAAAGTAGCATCTTGATACCAATTGAAAGTAAACAAAGATCAATAAATGTTATATGCTATATACATTCATGAAGAGGAAGACGCTAAGTTAACTTCCTACACACATGCATTACATGAAGAAGGGATGACAAGCCCTAACTCACATAACACATGATATGTAATGCATAAAAGGAGATATGAAGCTCCCCTACACACGTGTACCACATAAAGAAGAGATGTCAAGCTCCTCAATATAAGATACACTCAACATGAATCTATATGTAGAAGAGATGTTAAGCTCTCGTTGCATATAGGCAATACAAATCAAAACTTTTGAATATTTTTCTTTAAACAAATTTTGAGATTTCAATTTAAATTTTTTAAATAAACATCTTGATATCAATTGAAATTATTATTCTTTTTAAAACATATGATATCAATTGAAATGACTATTTTCTATCATAAAGTAAGGGAGTGGAAATACAAATACCAATTGAAATATGAAAATCGAATTTTCTCCCCTTTATGAAATACCAACAAAACACATGCGTAGGCTTGAAATAAGATACCAATTGAAAACTAAATCAATTGAAACAAAGTTGAAGCTCAAGATCTAGCATAAACAAAATTTGTGCTCAAGATATAGGGATATAATAAGCACAAATAAAACATATATGTATGAAAAAATAGATACCAATAGAAATTGATACCATTAGAATTGAAAGACTAATATACATAAACACATATGAGTATACAAAAAGATCAAAATTGATACCAATTGAAAGAATTCAATGATACCCATTTAAACAACAATAATATCAAAGTATATCTCATATTTCAATGAAGAATACGAACTAGTTAAAGTGAAAAGTTTTGTTAACTAGTACGAAATCCTTCAAGTAAGGAATAAAACAAAAATATTTTCATGAAATAAGAAATCCACATGATATCAAACACTCAAGTCAATTAAGCATAAATATAACTCATGAAAACAAAAATATGAGTAAACAAGAAATGTGAGTGTACAAATAGGATGTGAAGATCACAATCATGAAAATATTCAATTAAACTCAATTATTCCTCAAACATAAAAACATGAAAATCATTAAAACTATTTAATCTTCAAGGTATATGTATGTCCTATACAAACTAAAGTATACATACATATCCAAACTCAACGAGTCCACAAAGATATATGCATGAAGGCACGTGGCTCAAAAGATGTATATGTATAACAATAATTTGGATAAAATGGACATATACATGAAGTTTAAACATGAAATCATAAAAACATGAATAATTAAATTTTCATTAAAACAAATTTTCATTCCAAGGTATATGTATGAATTGTCAACACAAGAAGTATACATACATATCCCTAAACACAATTTGAGTCCATAAATAAAGATTTGCATGAAAGGCAAATGACTCAAGGGGTATACATGTATATCTTAAAGTTTTGGCAAAATAAACATATACATGAAATGAAAACTCATAAAATAAAACCAAAAATAGGAATACAAGTTTAAAATGCATGAATCATCAAAACTAGACTATACTAGCACATCTAATGGGTTCAAATAAGCATTCAAGCTCAAACATATATAAATTTATTTGTAGCCCACTATATGTACAAGTATATACCTAGTCTTAATGAAAACTAACATCTAAACATATATTCAAAGCATGAAGCATCAAAACAAGATAAAATCAACATGATAAACTTAAACATGATTATTATGTAAATTCACATGTTATTAAACCTATGATAAACATGATAGCTAAACAAATGGTGAGAGCACAAAAATAATATTCCATAATAAACATGGGTGTCTCAAAAAGGCTATACATGCATGACAAGGGTCTAATAATCATGGCATTTACATATTAATCAAAATATCAAAACATGCTATAAACTATAATTATGAAAGCATGTAAATAATAATTAGGAGTTAGGAATCGTTACCAAAACCTAGAAGGCAACTTTCTTGTCTCCAAAACATGGTGGTCCTCTCCACCAAACTTCCCTTGAAAGTGATGCATCCAATTGGTTCTCTTTAAGCACGGAACGCATCCACTCCAAGGTACGGCTACTCTCACGTCATGTGAGAGCCCACACCTACATTATAAACAAGAGGGGTGGTCTTTGGTACCCACATTCTATTGGGTCCATGGGGGTTAGTCCCTTCTCTAACCCAAACAAATTTATTTGCTAAATTTTCAACATGTATACGATCATAACAAAACTTAGCAAGGTGGCCCTTACGTCCACAATGTGTACAAGTATACACATGAGCATACATAGTGTGATGGTGTCCGTGAGGAGCATGTGTATGCCGTGGAGGGTGTGCATGAAAAGATGGAACTTGTTTCTTTCGAAACAAAGATTCCAAACGTGTATGCCCTACTACACATTGGCTCAAAGTGGAGCCCAAACAATCAACACTTTTCTTCAAAACATCTATATCTTTTTTAACACTTGAAGATAAAGTGGAGCATGCAAGGGGTGATCTAGGTGAAACTACCCTAGCATGGCAAACATGAGAATCTATTTCATTTTTCAAAGATTTATTTTTATTTAAACAAATTTCTAATTCTTGTGAAATGAAATCAATTTCTCTTTCAAAATATTGTTATCTCTTAAAGTAGAATCTACTTTAGAAGATAAAACCTCATTATTTTTCAAAACATCATGGCAATCATTTTTAGAATTTAAAAACTCGTTTTCTTTTAAAACAAGATTAAGTTGAGATTTCAATGAATCCCTTTCATTAGAAATATCCTCTCTCTCTTGTAAAACCAAATCAAGTCTAGAAATCAAATTTTTATTTTCATTGTTAAGGCCTAGACTTTTCTTTTTCAAAATCTTATATTTTTCAAACAATTTTTCATAAACTATAGATAGTTCTTCATTTAAAGCATGGGCATCAATAATCTCATCACATGAAGAACTAGCATACTCATTATCTAGTTGAAGTTCCGATTGTACCTCAAGGGAGTCATTCCCTTGGATCATATAGCATTGAGAATCGGATTCTCCACTAGACTCCTCCGGTTGGATTGGCAATTGAAGCTTGGAGGTGGTGGTGGTTGTCAACATGTTCCACACTGCAAATGCGGAATCAAAGTTAGAAGCAAGCAAAAGATATTCTTTAGGTAGTGTGCTTCTAATGGCCTCAAGGGCTTGTGCATTGGCCCCTACATGCTTGCTATCACTAAGGTAGGATTCCTTGGTAATGGCAAGGTGAACCTTATAACCTAGGGTTTGAAAGTAAATGGTCATCCTAGTCTTCCAAACAACAATGTTGGAAGGGTCAAAACTAGGTGGGGTCATGAAGTCCATGGTATAAACTATATGTGTGCAAAACAAGCAAATGCAAACAAGATTAGCAAACAAAGGATCTCACTCCTAGGATGTTAAGCCTAAGTATCAGGAGGGTAGGCTCTGATACCAATTTAAAACCACCTAGGGGGGTGAATAGGTGATATGGCTAATCTATAAACTAAATGCGCTAAATGCGGAAGCTTAAAACTAATTTGCAACACACTTAGTACAACACACAAGTGTAGCCGAATTTCCCGTGAAGGGCTCTGGACTAACTCCTCTTGATTCCCCTAGATATGGGTTGAGGTGCTATATGAAGCTCTTGTGGATAAGTACAAGTGAGGCACACACAACAAGCAAGCCAAGCATATAATGATATAGCAATATGAAAGATGCAAGGCAACACAAGCAATATAGATATGAATGAATGAATGTTATGCACAACACAAATGTAAAGAGAGAGAGTTAGAGAGACAATGGATCAAACGCAAACACAAAGATATGTTTCGAGGTTCGAGCCCCTAGCTCTACGTCCCCGCCTTCACCGAGAAGGATTTCTAATCCACTATACTCCCACCGAGGGAACCTCCACCGAGGAGGATTTGTTACAACACAAGGAGTACCGAACTCCTCTCTCAAACACCGCCTCACAACCGAGGGGTAGGCCCGTAGCCAAACAACAACCAACACCTCTACCGAAGAGGGTTACAAACAAACTCCATGTAACGCCCCGATCTCAAAGATACGGGGACGTCACTGCAACGCATATACGTAGGCCAGATGGTGCCCCACGTATATACGCTAAGCATAAGTACAACAAGTATCAGAGTACAACACGCACAGCGTGGTATAATCATATGCCAACTTACAAAATATAAGTACAAAGTTACACAAGTTATGATAAGCAAAAATCACTATACAAGTGTCCTTTATCACAACCCAAGTCCAAAAAGAACGATATACAACCAAAATACAAAAATGCTCACGTAAGGATGGAGATCCGTGAACCAAAAAGAAGTGTCGGGCAGGATAGATCTAGAGCTGGTCAGCCTGCTCTCCTAGGTAAGCCAAGTCCTCTGTGGAAGGCTCCACTTCGTTCCAAGCCTCAGAATCTGAATATGCAAATCCAAAGGGTCAAGACATAATACAACAAATAAAAGATAGCCAAGTGGCAAGGATCATGAATAGAGATAATGAAATAGTACTAAGTAACAGTGCATGACAAGAGATGTAACTAAGAAAGATAAAGTCATATGCAATAAATCTACAATTAATGTCTTATTATTATTACTTGTCTTACTGTGATATCTAGCTATGTGACCCAGCGTCCCAGAGCACATAGATCCATATCCAAGTGAAACAAGGTTGTTATTGGAAACAGCGGTTGTATCGACGAACTATGTTTACAGTGTGTCCCGTGCATGCCCGGGACCACGGCCCAGTATTGTTCCGTTGCTTGAAGACGGAACCTGCCGCTAGGCTAAACAGGAGGGTCTTATGTATGCCCTTGTCATGACAGTAAACAGGAAAGGGAGGAAGCACTCCCCTCGGTCCCCTGGAGTACCGCAGGTAAGACCGGAAACATGGTGCACATCCTAATACCACTGTAAACACGAACACATATCGATATCCGCATATTTCCCCCTGACCCATGTGTAAGTTGGTGCATTTTATGTAAAAGTCCGGTGTATCATGCTTTGTTTTAAGAGATGGCATGATAGGTGGTGATGTTGCTATTTAACATGCCATGAAACGAATATATACAATAACAAGTCATGAGGCAATAGGAGATGCATCCATTCAGTTATATGTCATGTAGTGCTAGTATTGAAGCATGAACAAGCAGGAAATATTACACATGTAACAAGTATAGGTACTAAATTTAGAACAGAAATTAACTATGACACACAGCCAGGATTAGTCGACTAGGGGTATTGGTTAGTCGACTAATAGGGTTTCTAGTCGACTAGGAGTTTGGATTGATCGACTAAAACTGGGATACAGAGTGTTGGAATTCTGTTTCAGTGCATACTAGTCGACTAGGGTAAGAGGGTTAGTCGACTAATAGGAAGCACTAGTCGACTAACAGATATTTCGGTCGTCTAGGTCTTTGATACAGAAAGTAGGGTTTTCTGGTCCAGGATGGATTAGTCGACTAGGTGGATTCAGGAGTCGACTAATATGGGTTTCCAGAGAGTTTATTAGTCGACTGATATTTTGGGCAAGTCGACTAATACTGTGTTTTCCAGAAAAACTAAATTTCAGCTAAGTGTTCTAGTCGACTAGGTCTTATGGTAAGTCGACTAATAGTGGGGAAAATCAGTGTACAGGACAGAAATTCTGGAAACGTGTTTGATGGCTAAATTCCTGGTTTTAGGTGACCTATGTGTACAAGAAGTGTAAATACAGTGCTCTAAGGCTAATACAAGTCTTGGTGAGTGAATTACTCCCTTGGAATGGTTGGACTTGAGCTTAGATGACCTAAAAATAGGATTTTTAGTGTGCAAGTGAACAAAGATTTCTACTTCAAGTATGTGATGTGTGAACTAGGTCTTGGTGAGTAAGAACTCACCTGGAGGGGTCAAATCTGAAGCTTGATCCAAGGATGGAGGTGTTGGCTCCAATCCACAACTTGTAGTTGAAGCTAGGTTGAAGAACTAGCTCTTGGAGTTGCCTGGGGAGTAGTGGTTGAAGATGGAGCTCTAGATGAAGTCCTTGATGAATCCCTTGTGATCTAGAGGTGGTTGTGAAGGGATTTGGGTGATCTCTTGAAGTTAGGGTTTGTTGAAGAGGAAGAAGGAGGGGATTTTGCAATTCCTCTCTTGATGAAGAAAATGAGAAGGAAAGGGGAAATTTGCAATTGAAGGAATTTATATGTTGGGATTTATGTGAAGGGGTTGACATTTTGGTGAATGTGAGGGGTTATCTTGCAAAAGGAGGGGTGAGGTGAGTGTCCTCTCTTTGGCCACTTGGCCGGCTGTGGGAGAGGGAGAGAGTGAGTGGGGTTAGGTGAAGTGATGAGTGGGAAATGAGGTGGAAATGAAGTGGAATTTGGATTTTTGCAATTTTGAAAAAAGGTCCGAATTTCAAGTATCTCGGATTGGTCTGAAAATTTTACCAAAAATCAAGAATAAGATTTTAAGACTCATGGTGAAATTCGTTTGAAGAAATAATTTGTAGTTTTAAAATTAAAAATCCCGGAATCAGTCACCTGCCGACTCAGTTGGAATTTTCATAAATTTATAAAATCTCCAGAAAAAGAGTGTAGGTTGAAAATATGATTCTAAGGAATAATGCCTAAAGGACCATCTAGAAATTCCTAACTGTTTGTGAGTTAAAAATCCTGGAATCGGTCAGCGGCACTGGCCGACACCGGTTTCGGAGAAATTCATTTTAATTCCAGAAAATTCCAGAAAATCACATAAAATCTAAAATATTGGAAAATGATATTTGAAATTAAAATCGGTCAAATATGGAAGGTACATCGGAAAATACGGTCAAAGGACTGAATACGTAACTAGGCACGTATTCCGGGAGAGGGGTATTACACTCCACCTCTCACTAGAGGGAGCAAACCAATCACCCGATCAACCTCTACCAAAGAGGGATACAACAAAAGCAAGGGTGTTTACAACTTGGAGGCTTAGCTACCTCAAACAATCTTTCTTTTCCCACAAACAAATGATCCTAATAGAATAGGATAGGTGATAGCTCAAGTGTGGAAAAACTAGAGTTTTGAAAACAAAAACTCAAAGAAAAATACTTGGGAAAACTCTTGGTAAAAGATATAAATGAAGAACAAACCAAATCTCCTAAAATACTATTTTCTTTGATTTTTCAAAACCCTAAAACAAAACAAGGATGAAATCTTTTGAGCTCTAAAACACTTTGAAAACTTCTTTTAAACTCAGAAGAAACTGTATATTTTTCTTCTTAAAAACCTTGGCCAAAATCCCAAAGAAATGGGGTTTATATAGGCCAAACCCTGAAACTAGCCGTTAGGCTAATCTGGCAGCCTGACAGGCTAGCGGTCGACCGCCCGGTCGACCACCAACGGTCATAAATATGACCGTTGGGCAATCCGGTCGACCGCCCGGTCGACCGAAAAGAACAGAGAGCACTGCTCTCAGTAACGGTCGACCACCCGGTCGACCGGCCCACTGGGCTGCCAGACGTGCACAGCTCTGTGCACGTCGGTCGACCGCACGGTCGACCGGCCCTTGGTGCGGTTGACCCGTGCGGTCGGCTGACCTGGCCTGTCAGCCAGTTCTGGGTCAGAAACCTGGATCAGAAAAACATGTTAAAAAATATTTCTAAAAATCTTTTAAGTCTTTGTAAAAATACCCAAAAATAGTTTTATCATTTTGCATTGATACATAAACATGTGATAAACATTTTAACTCAAATATCAAGCATATGAAACCATTTTTGTGTTTTATCATTTTTACCAAAAACCAAAACTTGTATTTTATCAAATTTGACTTTTTCAATACATGAATAGGAAAGTCAAAATAAGTTTGTTTAAGTCATGTAAGCATGTATGTATATAGAGCACATCTAATATACATAAAAACAAAGTAAACTTGTTTTGATCTATTATTCATGAAAACCAAAATCCAAAACCAAAACGTGTGTGTTTTGTGCACTTGAGCATATCAACTATACTTATCTTTACAAATGGATCTAAACACACTAAACTAAAAACTAGGATACCTAAGTCTTCTTGATGATCTTCCATCTTCAAGCCGACTCGATCCCAAACGCGTGATCCACCGAGTGCAAAGGTATGAACTTGAAGCTCGGGCACCGGAATCACCATGAAAAGCTTCTAAACTCCTTTGTTGAAGCTAATCACCTCCTAATATCTTGATAAATAATCTGAAATTAAAATCACAAGATTATTAGTAAACATAACTACATGAGTTAATCATCATCAAAACTAGAGTGGAAGGCCTCTGGGCCAACAGGTATTAATTCCCCTCATTACGTGGGTAATAATTGACCCAGTAAGGTAGTCAGTTATAACAGAAACGCAGGTCTCACATTGGACGCGGACCTCGCTCGTTGTCAGCCACGGAGCTCACAGGCTTCACAAGGTCATGTCTATGTTGAAACGCGGAGCTCATAGGCTCACATTGAAGTTGAAACATGTTGTTACTCAGGCTCGCATGTCTTCAAAGACGCGAGGTTACTCAGACTCGCATTTAAGTTGGAACGCGAAGCTACCTCGCATTCTGATGATCAACGCGACTGTCGCATTTTAGTGCTGAACATGACTTTCATGTTTCCTGCTAGATGAAGTCCGAATTTTAGTTGAAACACCACTCTTGCGTCTGTCTTGAGATCCACATTTTGAGTTGAAGTGCGACCCCTGCATTCGAATGAGGCCCACGTTCGGGGCTTTGTCCTTGGTGATTTTAGACAGCCTACATGCTAAAATGAAGGGATATAAAAGAAACATGTAATATAGTAACAATATGCACTGTAAAGTATATTGTAATTGTTAACAATCATGCTATATGTACCTCATAGGTTCAATATTTTTTAAACATGTCTATTTTAAATATAGTACTAATTGTTTGAAATTGATAATGGAGAGATGAAGTATGTTTAGGTGGGTTCTATACATACCTGGAATCTTGACCCCATGTTCCTGGCGCTAAACCAGGTCGTACTGCCAGGTACTCAATAATAATAACAATATAAACATGGTAGGATGTTCAATCATCCCGGGAACCCTGCAGTGGAACTCTCTTTAAGTTGCACAACTTTTTTTCTATGTCCACCAGAAATTCGGACATATCTCTTTCATCAATTTTCTCAATCCCCATGTAAGTTGTCTAACAATTCATGTAACCTAAGTTACTAGGAATGAACAATAACATAATAGTGATAGTCAAATAGTAAGGCAATATTTATCCTAATGACAGTGGTAACAACCTCAGTGACGGTGGTAACAATCCCAGTGACGGTGGGAACATGATCTGTAATCGACGTCAGCAAAATCTGGTACAATATGTTAAATCACACTGTAACATTGAATTTATAACTCAAGATCCAGTATTTAGATTCTTTTTTTTCATCATTTTAATTATTTTTAAACAATTTTTGTTCGAAAGGTCAACAATTTACAATTCCAATAATTCCATTTCTAGGGATTTATAATCATTTACTTAGCACATATTTAAATTGATTCCAAGCAAGAAAATGAAATGGTTAATCACACAAAATATGAACTCTTTTACAAGACATCATTACCATATATATTTGCAAACTCTCAGTTTTCTGGATTCTAAAAATTTGACAATCAATTTAATAATAAAAACACTAAAGAGTGAAAATAAATAAATACTCCATGATAAAAGAAAACTAATATATATAAGTTGAGTTGAAAATACTTACCTAAGCTTGTCAAGCGTCCAAGTACTGAATTCTAGGATCCCGGTAAATCTACATGAATTTCATTCCAATTAGAAATTGTTAGGATCTTACAACGATATTCTACTTTGATGTTATCCAGTGTTTTAATCCAATTTAAATTGTCCAGAGCTTGGAATAAAGTTTCCTGATATTCTATTAAATTTAATTAGGAATTATTGGGCTAAATTTCTGGTTTAATTGGATCAAAATAGGCTAAAACATAAAAGTCTATTGACAGGGCTGAATCTTCCATTAATGAAAATGACCTTGAAGTGAGTGATTTGGGTTAATTTTTATAGTTATTGATTCAAGAATTTTACTATACATTGAAGAAGTTGTTATGATAGTCAAATAAAATGGCTATCCACCCTCCATCCTCCAACCACCAGCCACCCACAATAATTATGGTTACTATTGACTACATAGTAACTCAAAAATTTTCTATAAATACGCAATTCCTGATTCATTTCAATGTACATTTCAGAAATCAATAAGAATTTCTACTTCTACTCTTTCTAGAATTCTTTGCCTTAGTGTTATAGTTTCTCGGGTTTTACAACACGTTATTAGCACGAGCGCTCTAGTTCTGTCACCAGCCTCTACCTCCATCAGCTCAAGAAAAAAAATTTAATCACAAGCCTCTCTACCTTCATTAGCTTAAGGTAAAAGTCTTGTCACGAGCCTCTACTTCTATTAGCTCAAGGAAAAGCCCCATCACAAGTCTTAGTCTCTATCTCTACTATCTCAAGATAAAAATGACAAGTTATTCTACTTATAATACTCTTATAATACCACTGCTATATATGAAATGAGGCTTTACCACCTATTTATAGTAATGTGATGTGATTATGAAAAGCTAGATTATTATACTAATTATATTCATATAACACCATTACTATATATGAAAGGAGGCTCCGCCACCTATTTATAGTAAAGTGATGTGATT
Source organism: Agave tequilana (assembly GCA_038442645.1). Taxonomy (NCBI): domain Eukaryota; kingdom Viridiplantae; phylum Streptophyta; class Magnoliopsida; order Asparagales; family Asparagaceae; genus Agave; species Agave tequilana. Next base: position 238,842 of record JAVJIF010001818.1, read on the forward strand.
ATGACAAGCTAATAATATTTCTTATTATTATCTTTACTAACCTCTCAATTGATGCTTGCGTGGAATAAACCTCAAGCTATCAATATTATATATTTTATTGCTATGCTATTTATATCTGTATAATCACCTATTGAAATATTTACCGAGTAGCGCAGTGTGCAATATTTATTTCAATATTTATTAATTCATTAATTATGTCTGCAAAACACCGATCAAGAAGAGTGGCGTACCTATATTATAGCTCATAAATATATATAGTACAATACATTTATTTTACCATCTTCTTAATTATAACATTTAATTGTACTAAATCCAAATTGATTCTCTCTCCTCCAACGACTATATAACAACTATAAACATATAGTTTTTACTCTATAAATTGGTGAATTCTAAACCACATAACTCACTTCTCAATCTCCCTTCATTCTCAAATTTCTTCATCATCTCCAAAAGCTTTTCAATCAAAATTTTCGCAAGGTGCTTAGTCTATTTTTGAAGTTTATTACTGATGCCATCATCATCAATATTATTATCCTTTTTATTAGAGATATGCGTCCAAGTGATTTTCATCTGAACCTTTTACTTTTAATGTTTATTATTCCCTTTTGTTTATCTCTATTATGATTGAGATGTAATTTTACTATTTTGTTGCGAAATAAAAATATTGTGATTCTAATTATTTGTGTATTTTGTTATAATTATCACCATATCAAACTTTGTAAACCTTGAGTTCATTCCACTTGATATCACAGGAAGGAATTATATATCTTGGGTTATTGACATAAAAATGCATCTTGAGTCAATGGGTCTCACTAAAAACATAAAAGAGACGAACTCTATGTCATCACAAGATAAGGTAAAAATAATGATCTTTATCCATAGACATCTTGATGAATGTTTATAATGTGAATATCTCACAGTAAGAGACCCAAGTGTCTTGTGAAAAAATCTCAAAAAAATATTTGATCATAAAAAAATTATGATTCCTACCACACGTGATGAATGGAAATGCTTTGCGCTTCCAAAACTTCAAGAAAGTCAGCGATTATAACTCTGCAATGTTCAGAATAGTATTTCAATTGAAATTCTGTGGGATGGATATCACAGATGAAGAAATGCTGGAGAAAACTTACTCCATATTTCATGCATCTAATTTAACACTGCAAAAACAATATCGGTTGTGTGGTTTTAAGAAATATTCTGAACTAATTTCATCTTTTCTTATGACAGAGAAGAATAATGAACTTTTTATAAAGAATCATCAGTCTCATCCTACTGGTTCAGTAAAATTTTCAGAAGCATATGCTGCATTTTTTAAAAATTATGGACAAAGATATAATCATGATCGTGGCTGTGGGCGTGGTCGTGGCCGTGGACACGGTCGAAGTGATTTTTACAACCCTGCATAAAATAACGTGATCCACAAGAAGCATTATGTAGAAAGACATGATAAATGAAAAGATGTTATGAAAGTTCTCTTCAGAATCTTGAAGATTCCTGTTATAAATGTGGCTCCAAAGGGCACAGGTCTTCACTGTGTCGAACATCGGAGCACCTTTGTAAGCTTTACAAGGCATCCTTGAAAGAAAAAGAAAAAAAAGTAAATTTCACTGAACATGATCCTATGGATGATTTAACTCATCTTGATGTTTCAGATTTTACTTATGATTTTACTGATCTTTCAACACATCATGATTCTATGAATACTGGTGATAATTGGATATATGATTGCATTATCATGTTTTGCTATTTGTAATTGTCAAAATTATCTTTGAAAGTAATATTTCATTTATAATAATATGTTTAAAATTTTATTCTAATCAAATGATTTATATTGCAGAAGCTTGATATGGATTATACAAATGATAAAATCAAGACCAAAACTGGACATATTTGCATACCAGATAGTGGTACAACGCACACTATTCTCAAACATAAAAGGTACTTCTCTGATTGAAAACCAACAAAGGTAATCATCAATACAATATCAGGTCTTGTAGACTTGATTGAAAGAAATGGTAAAGCCAGCTTTATATTGCCAAATGGAACAAAGTATTTCATAAAAAATACTTTGATTTCACCAAAGTATAAAAGAAATTTGTTGAGTTTTAATGACATATATCTTCATGGATATGATACTCAGTTTGCAACTGAAGAAAATATGAAGTATATGTATCTTACTACTTATATATCAGAAAATAAGTACATATTAGAAAAACTGTCAAAGCTTTCCTTAGGATTGTATTACACATATATAAATGTGATTGAGTCACATATGGTAGCTAAAAAAGATACACAGGTATTAACTCTGTGATATGACCGTTTAGGTCATCCTAGTTCAATAATAATGCGAAGAATTATTGAAAAATAATATGGACATACCTTGAAGGATCAGAAGATCCTTCAAACTAGTAAAATTTCATGTGAGGCTTGTTCTTTAGGAAAATTAATCATGAGATCATCATCGGCTAAAATAAAAACTAAATCACCTACATTTCTTGAACGTATTCAAGGTGATATATGTGGGCCTATTCACCCACTGTGTGGACCATTTCGATACTGTGACGCCCCGGTCCCGCGGGTACAGAGATGTCACTGCGACGTATATACGCAGGTCGAAAATACCCTCACGTATATACGCTAAGCATTAATACAGGTAAGAATCAGAGTGCGAAAGCACAGTGGTAATATACATTCCAACAGAAAGGTACAAGTACATGGTTATCACAAAGAGTGATACAATATTACAGGAATATTACATCACTAGAAAATACAAAAGTATATCATATGAAGAGATATATAAAAACTGAGAGGTGCTCACGAGCAGCAAGAGGGGTCTCGAGAACCAAACAAGAGAGGAACTGGGAGGAAGAGCTGCGGCGATGATCCAAGCTTGTGCTGCACTCCGATCATCACAGAAGGATCCGCTGCGTACTCTGATCAGCTACAGAAAAGTCACCAAGGTCCGATCTCTAAGACTAGACATGAGAATTCAGAGTTATCAGACGCAACCCTACGAGTACATATAATAAAGCCAAATAACATGCACACGTGTATATGATCAAATGATGTGGTCCAGGCATGCAGGTACAAGCAATAACAAGTAACATGGGAAATTAAAGGAACGATAGTAAATCATGTATATCGATGAATCTAAAATTGAAAACATACATAGAAGGCAGTATGAAGAGTATAGGTACATATAAACATGCGGTAAATAAATTAAACATGCGATAAATACAAGTATGGATAAAACTAGTTGTACAACCTCACATTATGGATTCACGGGACTGATACGTCAAGGGGATAATCCAAATAAGGAAACCCTCATCTGTATACCACATATCTCATGTCGCCATCGTCTGAGTTTATACAACTTGAGTTGCTCTAAGAGTAACAAAACTATAGTGTGTCCGGAGTAATCATCATATATCATAAAGCAAAGTGTCAACTCAAGGCATAACACTATCACTAGAATATAGAGGTATAGCATTTTAATTTATTCAATAAAAATCAGTACCGTTTGATATTTCAATCACCATCCTACCAGGGCTTCACATCACCGATAGTCCATACTAGAGTTCGCACTCTGTAGAACTTACCCAGGTCTGATATGTGAGTACCAGGACCCGAACAAAGGAGAAACCAAATATCACACATTCCTAACATTATTACTGTTTCGTTATTTTATGTTATTCATCTGATTCATATGCTTAGGTATGTGCTACCGGTACACATACATTCACTTATGAATAAGACGAGTTATTATTTTGAAACTGATAAATCTGATGGCTCATATTTATAGTGGGTCCCGTCTCTGCCCGGGACTAGCTCAGGAGTACATGCTACTGCTTCCGGGGACTTATCATTAAGCGCCCCACACGACACTTCAGATTCAAGAGACTGCTTCTGGGGACTTATCATTACGCGCCCCCACGACACTTCAGAAATATCACCATTATAAATATGTCATCATACAGGTTTCCATCAGTTTCCTCACCCCAGTGTAAGTTGAGTATTTTATTATATAAGTTGCCCAAAGATAATGTCTATAAGGTGTCCACATAATCTAATAACCATGATTAACCAATTACGGGGATTAACAGGAGTATATTATCAGGAGCATAATATCAGGAGTCTCCCTGTTACAGGGGTTCAGGAATACAGGAGTTCAGGAGTTCAGGAGTACAAGAGTTCAAGAGTACCAGAAGTCTGGTAACAGTATAATAATCATGTCAAGTCCCCGTAAAAGTGATAGTCATGAATATGTAATATAATACAGGTGCCATGATTGAGATTTAAGAGTTTGTAAAGAAAAAGATTGAGTTGTAGAATTCTTAGTCTCAATGCTATCCGCTGCAGCAAGGGCCAAAGCGGGTCGTGATCCTCAGGGAAGGATGCGATGCAAGCTTTTCGGACGATTTCTCTGTATGCTTCAAATAAGACAAAGGAGAGATTAGATTTAAAATATATATGATTAAAGAGGTATGATTTTACTGATCTTCTACCACAACCCACAATGCAAGTCTTGAATGTTGAATGTCATCTTGAGATTCATATGATTTACCCTAGGTTTCTTAAAAAGGATTCAAGTAAGAAAAGATGATAATAGAATCTAACTAGTTTGCATTACCAAAAACTCAACAAAGATTCATCCTAACTTCTAAGTACAGCATAAGAAAAGTGTTATCTTAAATTTATGCTGTCTAAGTTCTTAAGTATGAGGTCATGAAGAGTTGTTTAAGTGTGCAATCTAGATTAAGAAATCTAGCTATCAGTTTAATCTTCAAGAAAAACAATCTTAGACCTAGGGTTTCTAAAAATTGATCATCAATCTATTCAATTCCTAAACTGCACTAGGGTTGCTTAAGAGATCAGCAAACCACACTGAAAATTAGTTAGTCATCATTTTTTTAATTATTTTTTTATTTTTTTTATTTTACTTAATGAGAAGAATTGTTAAAGAAGGAAAAACAAAACGAAACAAGAGATCACAGATCAAAAACTAAAAACAAGAGATCACAGAGAAAAGGAATAAAATTAACTGACAAGAATTAAATGGCAAAAGAGGTAACCTTTATTCGAAAAATGTCTTCCCAAATACAAGATCCTTCTTCTCCACAATGTGCTTAAAACGAATTACAAATTGCAGAAATTTAAGGAAAAGCTAAAGAAAACCCTAATCTCCTCGTCTCTGGATGCCCGCTCTCGGTTGCTCTGCAGGGGTATTTATAGGTGCAGAGGAGGTAGAGTCCTGATAGAACTAAGCCACGAAATCTGGATATGGCCTCATCTCTTCTGCCGCGGAAACGCGGCTTTGGCCGCATTTTCGCGGCCACAGTCTTATCCCTGGCCGCGCGCTTTCGCGCGTGGCCTCCTCTGGTCCGTCCATCTGGGCTTATCCGTTCAGATCTGGCATCTCGACTCTTTAATTTGAAAATTCGGGATAACTTGGGAAGCAAGTTATCCTAATTTCAAATCTCTTCAAAACGAATTTATCTTTGCACTCTCCTTCTTTGGTATTTATCCTCATCCTGCAAGCATTTAGGATTGAATAGAAGCCTATCCCTTCCCCTTTTTTTTAGTATTTGCAACATTTGCACTTTGTATTTGCACTTTTGACATCTTGTAATTGCACTTTTGCACTTGGGCTTGGACATGAGCTTTTGGGCTTCATTTAGTCTTTATTATTTATTTAAATAAACACTCAAGGCCTGCACACATTAAATAACAAAATATTAGTAATAGTGCATGATTATATGAATAAATATGAAAATGTGATAGTAAATGTGATGACAATAATGCATTTTTTACTACCTATCATGCTACAATATCAGGTCAAGTGTACTAGTCCGGGTGATAGCATGTCAAGTGTCAAGTATTATTATATCAGGTGTCAAGTATAGCATGGCAAGTACCCGGTGTTCGATATCAAGTGTTAAGTATAGTATGGTAAGTACCGTTGTCAGATATCATATAATAAGTATAGCATGGTAAGTACCGGTGTCAGATATCATGTGATAAGTATAGCATGGCAAGTACCGCTGTCAGATATCATGTGTCAAGTATAGCAGGCCAAGTATCAGGTGTATATATGTCAGGGTCAGGTAACTAATATGTTGGGGAGAGTCACAATATCAAATATTAGGTATCAACCGGTCACATCACATGGTACAGGAGAACGGAATAAACATTTCAAACTCTTCACTACCATTTTTATAACAATAATAAATTTTTCTTTTAATTAGCCATGCGAATCCGAGTGAAGCGAGAGCATATCTAGGCATACCCAGTATAATACCGGTTTAACAAATTATAATAACGGCCGGTAGATATTTATAAAACATAATAATTTTAGAAATCACTCATATAACATATACCAACTTGCATAACAAGACATCATGTATTAAAAGCAAGATAATAATTATTAGATATGAAACGATGGTAATAAAGCATGAAATATCAAAAGAAATGTACTCGTCTAATACCGGAACGAAATACCGAGTAAAACCTAGGAAAATCCGCGAACACGTGCGAGCAAGCTATTAGTCCATACTATATATTAAAATATATAGATATATATAATAAATATTATAAATATATTAGAGAGGGAATGGGAGAGAGGAGAGAGAGAGAGAGAGAGTGTAGGAAGGAGAGGGGAGAGAGAGAGTATAAAGTATTTTAAAAGAGAGAAAATAAGAATTAATGGGGAGGGGTATTATTGAAATTATGGGGAAGTAAATAAGGGTTAAGGAGGGGGTAGAAATGGAAAGGGAGAAAAAGGAAAGAATTAAAAGAAAGAAAGAAAAGAAAGAAAGAAGAAGAAAAAAGAAAGAAGAAAGGAAAAAGGAGGGGGGAGGGGGCGGCCGGCCCACCGCCGACGGTCTGGCGGCGGCGGCGGCACCGCCGGGGGATGGACGTGCGCGCTGCCTAGCCCGGGGATGAGGGAGATGGAGTTTGTTTTGATTGTTGTTGGTGGTGGTGGAGTTTATTGGAGGTGGTGGTTGTTATGGTGGTTGTTGGAGGTGGTAGAGAGTTAGAGGAGGAGGAGGTGATTCGGTGGGGAATTTTGGGGAAGAAGGTGAAGTGGTGGTGGTGGGTTTGGATGAAATTGAGGAGGGGGAGTGGTGTTTTGGGGTTGTTGAAAGTGGAGAAGGAAGTGAGAAGGTGGGGGGTGGTGCGGCGCCGACCTAGGGCGGCGGTGGTGGCTGCTCAGGTGGTGGAGGTGGCCGGTGGTGAAGGTGGAGTTGAATATGAAAATGAAAATGGAAAGGAAGGGGAAAGGGAGGGTTTTTTTAATGGAGAGGGGGAGGAGATTGGATGATGAATGGGCATGGGGGAGATGGGCTGCAACAGCAGCCCATCATGCCTGGCTACTGCTGCAGGCAGTAGTTGCGGCTGCGGCTGTGAAGGGGGCGCACAGGGTACGGAGGTGGAGTGTGGGGGAAGAAAAGAAAAGAAGAAAAAGAAAAATAAAGGAAAAGGAAGAAAATAAGGAAAAAAAAGAAATAAAATAAAAATTTTATTATTAAATAATTAATTTATTAGAATATCCTGGGAGTATAAAGTAGGGGAGTAGCGAAGGAAAAAGCAAGAAAAGAAAATATCGGTAGATAATATTATTATTTAAATAGGGCAAAAATTCGACTGCTTCAGAAACATTCCGAAAAATTCTCAAAAATAGAAAATATATTTTAAGATGCTCGGTGAAATTGGATTCGAGAAATTCAATTTATTTTTCAAACTAAAAATTCTGAAATCTTCCGGCGATACCGGCCGACACCAGAATCGGTCAAATTTTGATAAATTTAGAAAAATTCTAAAAATGTGTTTAGGTAGAAAATGAAATTCTAAGAAGTAACGTGAAAGCTGTTTTTGAAAATTTAATCCCATTTGAAAACTAAAAATCCGAGAATCAGTCAGCGATGCCGACCAACACCGGTTTTGGAGATTTTGCAGAAAAATTTTGAAAAATTTTAAAAAATTATAAAAAAATCTAAAATATTAGAAAACAGTGTCTGAAACTGAAATCGGTCAAATCGGACTAATAATAGGTCAAATCGGGTAGCATGCTGGCATCGGGTTCCCGGTCCGGGTCAGGGCTGACTCTAGGTCTGAGAATCCAAATCCGATACACAATAACATAAGCAATCATGACTTAAAAATAAATACCGGAAGAAAATTTGTAATAATACGGTAAAAAATTTAGACACGTATCTGGTACGTATCCCGGGAACGGGGTGCTGCAGATACTTTATGGTATTAATAGATGCCTCTAATAGATGGTCACACGTTAGTCTATTATCAACTCGCAATGTGGCATTTGTGAGATTTCTTACTCAGATAATTTGATTACGAGCATAATTTCCTGATTACACAATCAAGAAAGTTAGACTTGATAATGGTAGCAAGTTTACGTCTTAAGTCTTTAATGATTATTTTATGTCAATTGGGATAGCTTTGAGCATCCTGTTGCCCATATACATACACAAAATAGTTTGACTAAATCACTAATAAAGCGCCTCCAGCTTATTGCTAGACCATCAATAATAAGAATAAAGCTTCCTATTTCTATATGAGGTCATGCAATTATACATATTGTGGCATTAATTCGCATCAGATCAAGTGCATATCATGTGTACTCCCTATTACAATTAGCATTTGGTTAAGAACCAAATATTTTCCATCTTAGAATTTTTGGTTGTGCAGTATATATACCTATTGCTCTATAACAAAGTATAAAGATGGGTCATCAAAGAAGACTGAGAATATATGTCAGTTATGAATCTCCTTCTATCATAAGATATCTTAAGCCTAAAACCGGTGATGTCTTTACGGCTCTGTTTGCTGACTGCCATTACAATAAAGTAATTTTTCTAGCATTAGGGGGAGAAAGAAACATCTGGAGAAGGAGATTACATGAAGTGAACCATCTTTATTGCATCTTGATCCTCACACAAAACAACGTGAATTAAAAGTGCAAAAGATTATGCATTTACAAGAAATAGCAAGTCAATTATCAGATGCATGCACTGATACAAAAAGAGTGACTAAATCAACATACCAGCTGTAAATGCTCATGCTCGGATTAAGATCCCAAAAAGACAATCTGAAAATAAAGTAACTAATGAGTCTAAGACACGCCTGAAGCGTGGTAGACCAATAGATTCCAAAGATAAAAATCCTCGAAAAAGAAAAGGAGCAGATAAGCATGATTATCCCAACATAAAGGAATGTGTTTTAGAAGAAATACAAAATAAGACAAATCAAGAAAGAAAACCCTAAAAGTATAGAAAATCATGAGATCTCTATTGATTATGTCAATACAGGAGGATTATGAAATCAAATGAGATAAAAAATATGGATTCTTACTCCATAGCATATGATATTGTTAACGGAAGTGAAGATCCTGAACCAAATTCTGTCACTGAATGTCAAAATAGACATGATTGGATTAAATGAAAAGACACTATACATGCTGAATTGAATTTGCTTAATAAGTATAAAGTATTTGGACCTATTGTCCTCACGCCAGAAGCCGTGAGACCAGTAGGATACAAATGGATTTTTGTGCGAAAGCGCAATGAGAAAAATAAGATACTCATTGTGAGGTATAAAGGTCTATTTGTTGCTAAAGGTTTTTCAAAAGACCTGTAATTGATTATGAAGAAACATATTCTCTAGTAATGAATGCAATTACGTTTGAATATTTAATCAGCCTAGCAGTTTTAAAAATTTAGAATATGGCATATGGATGTTGTTATAGCTTATTTATATGGATCGATTGATAGCGATATTTATATGAAAATCTCTGAAAGATTTAAGATGCCTGAAGCATCAAGTTCAAAACCCAAAGAATTATATTCGATCAAATTACAAAGATCATTATATGAGTTAAAGCAATTAGAGCCCATGTGGTATAATTACTTAAGCGAATGTTTGTTAAAAGAAGGATATGTGACTAATCTTATATGCCCATGTGTTTTTATAAAGAAAATAACATCTGGATTCATTATAATTACTGTTTATGTTGATAATTTAAACATCATTGGGACCCATGAAAAAGTCTTAGAAGCAATGATGCATTTAAAAAATAAATTTAAAATAAAAGATCTTGGAGAAATCAAATATTGTATTGGTTTACAGATTGAGCACATTCAAAGTGGAATACTTTTACATCAATTAAATTATACTGAAAAGTCTTGAAATGTTTTAGCATGGATAAAGCAAATCCTTTAAGTACTCCAATGATTGTTAGATCATTGAACGTAGAAAAGGATCCATTTCGCCTTCTCGAAGATAATGAAGAGGTTCTTGGACCTGAAATATCATACCTAAGTGCAATTGAACTTTTATGTATCTAAATAATTAATATTTACTACTAATCTATTACAAGATTTAACTCATCTCCTACACGGAAACATTAGAATAGTATTAAGCATGTATTTCATTATCTTTGAGGAACAACTAATTTTGGTTTGTTTTATTTCAGAGGATTAAAATAAGAAATGATTGGTTATGAAGATGCAGGTTACTTGTCAGATCTACATAAAGTCAGGTCTTAAACAGGATATGTGTTCATATGTGGAGATTTTCAGTATAATTCCCCACCTTATCTTGAATGACTTTCCCACCTTATCTTGTATTGGGTTTTGCCCTTAAGTCCGATTCGTGTAAGTGTGCAATATAGAAAATAATGAACACACAAAGTGAGTAAATCACCCACGTGTTTGTTCTATACTATATGCAATGCCGTATGTACACCTTGGTCCAGATCACAGCAACAGAAGAATAAAATACAGTATATTCGAATGAAAATTGACACGTGCCTAGATGTAAATGTTCAAACCATTTTAAAACATCCAATTATCGTATTTTAGTTCTTAAAATTATTATTATAGTGCACATGTATTATAAACAGAAACTAGCAGCAGAATATAGCAAAATACAAGAATTTACCCAATCACACAAAAGCAAGTGTGAACTTCTGCAATGCTAAAAATTTGACCTTCATACCAAAAACAAAGAAGAAATATTAATAAAAACGTGAAATTAAACCGTTCCCATCCCCAACAACGGTGCCAAAATTTGATCGGGGAAAAACCGCGCACAAAAAGTGTCATTTTTGAAATCAAGAGTTAAAGTGTGTGCTTTGGCTTCCTCGATACTTTCGTTATAACATAGATTCTTAAACGGGTCACAGGGACGAGATGCGATAGAATCTTTACTGGTCTATTCACGTGTGTGTTAACTGTTCTTCTATGTTTTAAAGAATGAAAAGAAAAGAAAATAAAGAATGAAAAGAGAAAGATACAGTGAAAACAAAGAAGTGGGAAACATTGAAAAGAATGTATTTGTGATTTTTGTGTATATTTCTAAAACAAAGTAAAAATGGAAAGAAAACTCATGACTACTAACTACTAATGACTCTACTAACATGCTAACCTCTTAGTGATAGTTATCTCACATGTATCCTTGGCCATCACTAGTCCTTGGTTCAAGAGCGTTATAAAGCATGACCAATAAGATCACTTTCACATCCAACTCAACAACAAGTACAACCTACACTTAAACCATTAAAACTAAACTAGAGTAAGTATGGAATAAAGTAATGTTAGCTTGTTAGAAAGTTAGATGTTAGAGTGTTAGAATCTATCATCATAAGTCATCAATGGCTCTTACTAGAGCAAGGCCAAGTAGAGGCTATTAGACTCATGTGAATTATCAAGTAAGGAGTTAGCAAGTTAGTGGTTAGTTGTCATGAGAGAAAATTAGCTAAGCATGTAAAAGGAGTCAGGGAGAAGAAAATAAGTAGAGATAAAGAGAGAACCTTTCAAAGAGTGTCACCCTCTATTACAAGCACTCTTACTTTCATCCTATGTACGACTCTCTTCCCTATTACATGATCTACAAGAAATGAAAAATATAACAAAGAAAAAAGAAGAACAACTAACCTAAACTACCCTAAAAACTACATATATGAAAAATAAACAACCCTAAAACTCTCCCCAAAACTCTTCTCCCCTAAACTCTAGAAATCCAAGGGTATTTATAGGCAAAAGGGACACCAGGGAGAGTGTACGGAGCCGCGTGTCAAATATCTACATGCGGCTCCATGGTACAGCCGCGAAAACGCGGCCAGTGCCGTGTTTCTGCGACCATACTGGCGCCGCGCGCGCGGCGCCTTCTGCCACGCGTTGTTAGTTTTGTCTCCATGTTAGTATATGTTGCTGGTTTCTGGATATGTGCATCCGGTTTTGACAGATCCTCCTTCCAAAGTCAATGGTTATTCTTATAGGCTTTAAATCACCAAATAAATGAGATTTTAGGGTTTCTTCTTCATTCCGCACCATGGACCTAGGAGCATACAAGAGAGGTGTTATTAACAGAATTTAATATTGAATAAATGTGAAGATGTGGTATGAAATATGCATATCTGGAGACTAATCAGAGGTACAATGATCTCTTGGCGTTCACAAAAACAGACACTAATTACCACTTCTTCTAATCATGTTGAAGTCATAGCACTCCATGAAGCAAGTCGAGAATGTGTATGGTAAAGGTTTGTAACTCAACACATCCAAGTAACTTGTAGATTGCTAGTCAACAGAGATCCAACAGTACTGTTTGAAGACAATGATGCATGCATCGCTCAAATGAAGAAAGAATTCATTAAAAGCGATCGAACTAAGCATATACTCTCGAAGTTCTTCTCATTCAGCCAAGAGCTTGAAAAGGACAAGGAAATTAATATTCAATATATCTGATCAAGTGATAATGTGACAGATCTTTTTACAAAGGCACTTCCTACTACAACTCTCAAAAAGTTTATTCGTGATATTGGGATGCGCCATCTGTGAGATTTATGAAGAAGAACTACTCATACCAACTTGAGGGGGAGCTTACGTGGCTACACTCTTTTTCCTTTACTGTGATTTTGTCCTACAGAGTTTTCCTGGTAAGGTTTTTAACGTGGAAACATAGAATACGTAAACAGAGATGGTGTACTCTTTTTTCCTTCGCTATGATTTTATCCCACTGGATTTTTCTAGTAAGATTTTTAATGAGACATCATGAATGACGACAGCCAAGGGAGAGTGTTATGATAGTCAAATAAAATGACTATCCACCCTCCATCCCCCAACCACTAGCCACCCACAATAAGTATGGTTCCTATTGACTACACAGTAACCCAAGTTTTTCTATAAATAGGCCATTCCTTATTCATTTCAATGTATACTTCAAAAATTAATAATAATTCCTACACTACTCTCTCTAGAATTCTCTGTCTTAGTGTTATAATTTCTCGTGTTTGACAGCAGAAGTATTATAGATTGTTATTTATATTTTTATCCATTTTTTTGATATTTTTATATAATTATTTTAATTGTTTTTCTACAGGTTAACATGTTTGAATTTTATAGTTTGGTCAGGTCCGAAAAAGCGGGTTCGGGTCCATGCGGGTGCAAGCTGGGCTGGCGGACCTCTCTGGTCTTTTTTTTTTAAATGGGTGTACATAGTGGGTTAGCCCGAGACCACTGTGCAACCCAGACCAAGGCGGGGTGTGTGTCTGCACCCAGGCCGGGGTAGTTGACCCTGCGCGGACTCGCTTGGGTCTGTGCATGGCCAAGAGCAGGCAACGATATTATTTTTTTTGGTGAATCAAGGATTCTAAAATGTTTTGAAAATCATGTAAATTAAGAGGGGTACTAATAGATCATCATGTAAATTTGTATTAGCTTTTTGACTGAATTTTAGTTTAAAAATGCATGTAAAAATAGTGTAAACATGATTTTTCAATTAAATGCAATTTAAATCACGAAGATTTGAGCTACTTATTTGGATTGATCTTCCTTACTTGCTCCTCAATCTCTCCACTTCGAAACACCTATCTTCAGTCATGATCGGCCTTGAGAAGAAGAGAAGAGAAAGGAGATAGGATAGTTTTAGAGATAGGGTTTTCTTTCTTTTTTCTCTTGAAGTTGAAAATGAAGGTTTTTTAATATTTATATAGTTGATTAAATTCAAATTTTAAGTTAATTTCATTGTTGGATGGATTTATCTGGTTATTTTAAAGTTAATCTAGAATTTTATCCAATTTTAGATTTTGAAAATTTGAAGTTGGATTGGATTTTGATTTAAGTTTAAATAGAATGTGAATCATTTGCACACACCAATGTGGCAAACACATTTGGGCATTAGGATTTGACATGGAAGGACTTGGGTTCGAATTGTGACAAGTGTAGTTTAAACACATTTATTTTATATCAATATTATTACTATTATAATTATTATTATTATTTTGAGATATTATCCACTGAGGATATTATACTTGGTCTCAAAAAGAGTGCAGTTTTTAATTACAAGAAGTGTGCTCAAGCCCATCAGTAGAGCCCTGTCCTGTGTAAGGGAGGTCACTTGCATGATCAGATTTAAAAAGATCACCGTAAATTCTGATTGGTGCACACAAGAGCTTCTAGTTACAATTTGACTTTGAAATCCTTGTAGCGGAGTATGCCTAATATTATTTCCAGTACAACATTCAAAGGCATATATCATCTCTACTAAAAAAAGTTCTAAATTTTCAATTTTTAGAAAAGTCTATTTCTCTTTATTCTATTTTCATTTGTTCTAACAGAAAAAAAGGGCAATTGTGTTTGAGCAAAACTCAGTTGTCGGCGGTCAATTGTTATTTGATGTGTGATAAAACACACATCAAGAAGTAAATTAAATGTTAACGGGTTTCAAATTACAAGCATCCATAACCCGAACCCCGGACCATCCTTCACCGACAGCACAGCAGACCACAAAAGAGATCGCCGAGGGCCGTTGCGTTCATCTGAGAGGAGGATTTAAGAGAGACCTTTAACGCTCATTCTAGCGCTTTCCCACTTCCTCCCCAAATTACCCCTCTCCGGAAGTTTCCTCCCCCGTCCCTTTTACGTCCCGGATCCCCCCAAGCGTCCACGTGTACGGTCCTTCCTCTCACAACGCCGGCACCGACGCTGTCCCTTTTTCGTAATTTCTCCATCTCTTACTCCTTATTTAACTCCCCACTAGCTCCCTTACGTTTCATCCCACGAAGCACCAATTCTAAAAGCTACGACTTGCTGTCTTTGAACTTTCAACTACTATTCTTCCTTCAAATTCGTTGCCATCATGGCTCCTGAGATCGTCAACAAATCCATGGTGGCCTCCGCCGGGATCGTGAAGCCAGTGGCGGGCGTGCCGAACCGGGCTTACGTCACTTTCCTCGCCGGCGACGGCGATTATGTTAAAGGTGTTGTTGGGCTGGCCAAGGGGCTGAGGAAGACGGGCACGCCGTACCCTCTTGTCGTGGCGGTGCTGCCTGACGTGCCGGTGAGCCACCGGAGGCTGCTGGAGTCTCAGGGATGCATCGTCCGCGAGATCGAACCGGTGTACCCGCCGGAGAACCAGACCCAGTTCGCCATGGCGTACTACGTCATCAACTACTCCAAGCTCCGTATTTGGGGAGAGGTAAGCTTCAATAGAAAAGCAGGAGCCCTTCAATTTCCTTCTTGAATTGTGAAATGACTAAATTGCCCTTGTATATCTCGTCACAGTTTGCGGAGTACGATAAGATGATATACTTGGACGCTGACATCCAAGTGTACGAGAACATCGACGAGCTCTTCGATCTCCCCGACGGTCATTTCTACGCCGTGATGGACTGCTTCTGCGAGAAGACGTGGAGCCACACGCCCCAGTAACCGGGTGGCTACTGCCAGCAGTGCCCCGACAAGGTGAGGTGGCCGGTGGAGGAGATGGGCCCGCCGCCGGCGCTCTACTTCAACGCCGGCATGTTCGTGTTCGAGCCGAGCATCGCCACGTGCGAGGCCCTGCTCTCTACCCTCAAAGTCACTCCCCCTACTCCCTTCGCCGAGCAGGTGGGCGACATAGTCATTTCCTTATCTCCTCCTCGTGGGTATTCTCGTCATTGGACAAACTAAAATTTTGCATTTTTTGTGTTTTTTTTTTTGCAGGATTTCTTGAACATGTTTTTTAGGGACATTTACAAGCCTATCCCTCTTGTGTACAACTTGGTGCTGGCCATGCTGTGGAGGCACCGGAGAATGTCAAGCTGGACAAGGTCAAAGTCGTCCATTACTGCGCTGCGGTGCGTTGCTCGATCTCAATTTTATTTATTTATTTTTGAATAAAAAGTTTTTGCTGAATTTTGAGGGTAATTATGTAATTTTGAGAGGGGTCGAAGCCGTGGAGGTACACTGGGAAAGAGGAGAACATGGACAGAGAGGACATCAAGATGCTGGTCAAGAAGTGGTGGGATATTTACAACGATGCCACTCTGGACTACAAGGCCGGGCCCACCGTCGCGGGAGTGGCCCCGGCGGCGGAGGTGGAGCCTTCGGCGGGGCTGAAGGCGGCGCTGTCGGAGGCTGGGCGGGTGAAGTTCATAACTGCTCCCTCTGCCGCGTGAACCGGTGGGGCTCGTGCGTTGCCGACACGTGGGGGGGCACGTGTGTGGCGGAGCGCGAGCGGTCTGTGTCTGGTAACTGGTTTCTAGATGGGCGGCGGTCGGTTGTGTTTGGGCCGGGGCGTGGACTGAAACTTCTATATTTTGGGTGTTTTTTTAAAGAAAGAATCAGTGTGAGATAGTGTCTCAGGTTTAGTGTGTGAATATTGCTATGTATTTTGACTATCTTTAGGGTCTATATTTAGGGGGAAAATTAAAAAAGAAAAGAGAGTTCAGGGTGATGTACTGCTGATATATTAAACAATATAATACAAATTCTGTATATATTTGCATCCTCTTGTCTCATTAATTAAGCTCTGAGTACCCTTGCAGTTTTGCTCAAGCTGCAATATGTGGATTTTGATGAAGCTGGGGTTTTTTGCTGTGTAGACGAGATGGAGACTTGACTGATATTGCTATCATACTCTTGAGCTACTGTAGAAAGATAGTTGTAACTTGTATACTCTCTCTTTGCTAAACTCATTCTGGGTGTAGATTGTGCTTCATTTGATATAAATTTAGTGGCAGGGGTTTGTTTAGCCTCATCCTTCCTTCTCAAGGGGGAAAAAAATAAAAAAGTAGTTGGTGGGTCTAACTTTGAATTGGGCTCCTGGTGTCTGACTATACTTTTAGATTTTTGGATTACAAGTGAATATAACATATATATACTCTCATGTGCAATGCACGGGATATTAGATAATTATACGATTTTTTTGAGTTTACTTGTGGTCTAATTGTAGTTATGTCCTGAAATAACTCTCCATTCACAATGTTTTATGATTTTCTCTCACTTGTTAGTTATTATTAAGTCTGGATTGGGAACTATTAGGAAACTTTTTGGATTTCGGTAATAGAAAAAGAGAGAAATGGGAAAGAAACTAGAGAGTGCTCACTTTCATTACTTCTTTGTTTGGCAAATGGAAAACAAATGACTCGAAAACTTCCGTCTCTTTAAATAGTACAAGTGCAATATCTCCCCCTTCTTTTAGGTTTATAAATAAATGAGCAATTTTCATTGACATAAAGTGACTAATAAAATTATCATAATTCAAATATCCATTCTTTGTATTGATTGTTTGGTATTTTGTTAGTGATTAGTGATTTTATCATTTCATTTCTAGAAAATCATATATATATGATATTGTTGCTCTAATCAGTAAGTTGATAAAACTATGTTACTATGTATATGTATGTGTAGTGATCAAAATTTGATCTCTATTAGGATAGTGACACGCGTCCTTCTCAAAAAAAAAAAAAAAAAAAAAAAAAAAAAAAAAAAAAACGAGAAGGCGTTCGGAAGCTCCTCCGGAACCACCTCCATCTTGGCAACAGTTGCACCGTCACTCCCTCTCTAAAGATATCTCGCGCCTCAGAGTCCAAAGTCATGCAGCCGCTCGGAGCTGACTCGACTCTGAACTGAGTGTCCCATCACGTGGCAACTTTATCTATCACTACAGATAGATCGAGGTTAACTTCTTTGAATCGTGGAATCTGTTATGTGACTTTATCCTTTACCTCGTCCAAAGCCACTGAATTGCTGAGTAGAGGAGTTGGAGATAGCAATCGATAAATCTCCAGCACACTAATCTTAACAATCTGGGTATGGTCTCGATGGTTACAAAGATCAGTAGATTTGAACCGAAGAGTGAAAAATATGCATATATCCACATATATCCACATTCACTCCACCACCTCTGTCAGGTATAAATGCATCTCCTTCTCTAAGGAGAAGGAAGTCGCTTTCCTTAATTCTCAGCGCAAATACCGCACATACACTCTAGTATACCACACTAGCAGTTTTCTCTGCTAGTCCATAATAATACATTGGCAATTTTCCTCTGTCGTTTTCCCCTTCTTACCAACTATTGATTCTCACGCTCTGGGTCTTAGACTGGCACCACACCAATGCTCCTAACCTAAAAGATGTCTTCCTTCTTTTTGTGCTCTGATAGGTTTCATCGAGGGTGTCTAGTTGTTTGTGGCGGAGTTATATCCACCACAAATTGGTGTTTTCCTTGAAAACTTGAGCTACACTCGAGATCTTCCTTCCAACCCAAACTCCTTCCTCAGAAAGCCTCTCCCCTAGCGTAAATAGCCCCGAGCTACACTCGAGATCTTCCTTCCAACCCAAACTCCTTCCTCAGAAAGCCTCTCCCCTAGCGTAAATAGCCCGAGGAAAATAAACGATCGCTCACAACGGTGCCATATCCAAATGAAGGACCAACGCCTCCACTGGGGCACAATCCCTCCACAAACGTCGATTGTAAGCCTGCCGCAGAAGACACTAGCTCCTCCTCATCTAAGAGGGCAGCTGCGAACGCCCACGTGTCGCCACTATACGAAGGTCATATCTTTCAGATGCTTACAGACATGAAAGAGTAGATGAAGAGATAATAAGCTCGATCAAATCATGATCGAGAGCAGGCAGTTCTCGACCGCAAAAATACCACCATGAACTGAAGGTACTGAAGAAACTCAGCGACTGACTCCAGCGCAGATCGCCGCCTTCCAAAGAACTCAGGTCTAGGCTCAGTCAGAAGATGAGCCTAGAGCCAAGGAGACTCGAGCGCGAGCCCATCACGAACCTTAGGCGGCTCAGACCGACTTCTCCCCTGTGCGGAGATGGCTCCGACAACAAAGTTGATTCACCTCATTTCTGAGCAAGAGTTCAGCATGATAAGAGTCAAAGAAGGGTCGAGGAATTTCCTTACATTCGAACCCTCGATGAGATAGTCCAAATTCGGATCAAGGAAGCTAAGTTGCAACTCCGTGGCGGATCAAAATATGCCACTACTAAGTGTTTGACACGGAGAGGGGTTGGCTGGTGTAACGTTTCCTGGAATCAGATGGAAAAGATTACAGCCGGCTTAATCTTCCGGTTACAAGGGAGGGAGAATATTGAATCTTGAATTCCCCCTTTGTTTAGTGCTGGGTTCTTCGTGTGGCGGTGGAGAGTGAATCTTGTTCTCCGTTGACCAGATGACTGTTCGGACCGTCGGAGATCTTCTCTTCGGTCGGTAGAGGGAGTAACTCAGCTCCGTCTACCAAAACTCTAGAAGAGGAGGTAGGCGAAGAGCGGCTAGTACTCAGTAAGCTCGCTGAAGGGTTTTCTCTCTCTCTGTCGTTGATCTCTCCTTTGATTGTCGTCTTTTTTTTCTTCTCGTCCTCCAATTGTCCTCTTTTCCTTCAATAGTGACGGGACTATTTATAGGGTTTTTAGGGGGTGATCGTGCCCCCTAAAAGTGCTCCACGATGAGGGCCAACTTCCCCGCTATATGGGCGGCGGATGGCGCCATAATCGGGGTAGTTGCAACCGAGACGTGGGTGTCGAGCCGACGCGTCTTGATGCTGAGGCGCGGGCTTCGGGCTGACGCGCCTTGATGCTGAGACGCGGGCTTCGGGCTGACGCGCCTTGATGCTGAGACGCGGGCTTCGGGCTGACGCGCCTTGATGCTGAGACGCGGGCTATCTCTCGCGTCTTGATTGTCACATTTAGCCTTGCGCCTGGATCTTGGATCTCTGTGTTTTGGTGGCTTGTCTTGGTGATTTTTAGACAGCCTACAGAACCCCCTCCAAAGTTTTTGACATTCCGCAGTTAACTGGGACGGATTTCGAAATACTTTGGACTCTAGCTGAGTTCGCCTTCATGACTAGACTGTTGATGCTTCGGGTTTGATCTTATCTGGAGTTTCGTGAGTGTACTGTTGAACTCTTTGAAGCCCCCAGAGTTGATCATGTTGAGTGTTTAGATGCACAGTCTAAACCTCCCCGATTGCTTTTAGTCTGTCATTGGCGCGCTTTAAGCCAGGAGTGGTTGGTCGTCTGCTTGCGTCAGTGTACTGTTGAACTGATTTTGCAGAAGCAGGAGGCCAAATGCAGTTCTTTTTCAAAAAGCAGAGATGGTACTGCTGTAAAGGCGCGATTTCTGTAATCGTGCGTCCTTTGGCACTGGAGACGCGACTGATCTTCAGAAGGTAGACGCGATATTTGGCCAGACTGAAAGGACGCGAATTTCTTAGAGAGACGCGACCTTCCAAATGCATTCATGGAGAGGCTGACGTGGCATGTCCATCGAGGAGGTGCGTTCTTTGGGCGCGAATTCTGTGCCATGTCATGATTACGCCGCCAGCTGGCCTAGGGAACCGGCGAAATTTCGCCTTTTGGCGCGCGGATTTCCTGGTTCATTAAATGAACTGCTCCACGTGTCGACTGCTGACTCGTGGCGGGGTTGCGACGCATGATCTTCTCCGTTCAGAAACGATTTGGTTACACGCGTCAAGCGGCGACTCGCTGCAGCGTCTACCGGGCCACGCGCCGCGTATGTTCGCGAATCCCTGTGCCTATAAAAGGCAACAGTTGGAGAGATGCATCTCCTTCTCCGAACACACTTGCTGAGAAAAAAAGAATTTCCTTCTCTGTTCATCTTCGAAGTTGTTCATCTCCTTGCTCGGATTTCTGAACATCAATGGCACCCAAGACTAAGCCAACTGCATCGTCCTCAAAGGCGACCGTCGCCGAGGCCCAGAGGGGCGGCTCCTCCTCTGCACAGGACGTCGTTCTCCCAGGTCTCCAAGGTAAAGGCCTCTTAGGCGGAAGTTTCGCCATTAAAGAAAGTTCAAAGAACTTTTAAGAACCCTTAACACGTGATTTTCAAATCGTGTTTGATTCCCAGACGCAGTCTTTGGGATGATAACCGAGGCGCGGGTTTGGACCCTCGCGCGCTTGAGTCCTGCGCTTCAGATTCTTCACTTAGAATATTTTCTATTTGTGAAGGGTTCAGACGCGGACTTAGTTTACAGAACGCGGATTTGATCCTTGCGTTCTGTTTCATCAGCTGCTGATTTTGATGAATCTGGCACCCGAGTCCAAGTACTTCGATATCTGGGGATGTGAAAGGAAGGGGGTTACCCTCCTTAACTTCTGGCGATTATGGTAGTGGAAAGGTTAAGGTGGATAACTCCCTTCTTTTCGCACCCCAGAAGTGACATCAAGGAGAATGTTGTGGAGACGCCGATCCCATAGGTCTGGACGCGGATTTGATAATTCCTGCGTCCAGTGCCTCTTCTGCGTGGATGCGCAGGTCTGGACGCGGATTTAATAATCCCTGCGTCCAGTGTCTCTTCTGCGTGGATGCGCAGGTCTGGACGCGGATTTTATAACTCCTGCGTCCAGTGTCTCTTCTGCGTTCGGATTATGAACACTTAGCATTTTTTCTATGCTTTTGATAGAGTATCTAACTAAGTGTCCTTTTCTTTTGCAGCGCCACGCCCTGCTACTTCACTCGCCAAGAAGTGCCACTTTGGTCATGTAGGTGGTGCTGACCGGGATTTGTTTTTTGTATTGCAAAGGACTGTTCCTGTGACTGCTGACAAATCACCGGATCGCAGAGAGAGGCTCTCAAATGTTGACATGAGGACTCTTCGGGTGCTCATGACTGATGCAGCATTTGCAACGGATGCTGGTATCAAACTGGAGAAGCCTGCCTTCTTCTTCGGAGATCGTATCCACATTGGCGGCCATCGCGTATATGACGGGACTTACAAATGGCTCCGCCAGATAAGGGGTGGAAGATTCTTTCTTCCAGACATGGAGAGGATGTTCCCGTTGTCCTACTTTCAGCATATGTCCGTCCCTCGGAAGATGGAATGGGACCTTGCTCGATATGTTCCCGAGGTCACTCTCGGTGATTTGGGCTCCCACAAAGTATACCGTCATGATAGCCATGACAGGTCAGTTATCGGCATTTTCTCTGGGTCGCGCAGGACTGAGGTTCCAGCCGGGGAGATACCACAACTTGGCACTACCTTCCTCAACGCCTTCATGGAGACGGAGGGTGACTACCCAGTTGGGTTCCGTGCGCCGGGGTGGGTCCGTTCCACGGAGAACTATGGTGGGGCAGGATGGTCGGCTTTGTCCTTACCGAGCTCGGGGACCTGCTAAAGCGCGTGGGGCTGTAC
This sequence comes from Agave tequilana, assembly GCA_038442645.1. Classification (NCBI taxonomy): domain Eukaryota; kingdom Viridiplantae; phylum Streptophyta; class Magnoliopsida; order Asparagales; family Asparagaceae; genus Agave; species Agave tequilana. Next base: position 261,294 of record JAVJIF010001818.1, read on the forward strand.
TCGGCAGTCAGGGCCGTGCAGTGGGGTTCCCTCAAAGCTTTCAGAACTTCTTCGGGATTCTAGAGCGTTATAATCCTTCGACGGGGACGTTCTTCACTCCGGTCGGAGAGATGGGCCTTGCTCTGCACGAGCTGCACGAGGTCTCGGGGCTGTCGACAGGGGATATTCCCTATGAGGAATATGTCCCGACCGCTGTGGAGCTTCGCTATGTGAAGGAGGAGTTTCCCCTCATATATGAGACCTACTGGGAAGTGCTATGTCACTTCCACATTTGCGGCCAGATAACCAAATGGCGGTCGCAGGGAGTCAAGCAACTGTCGTGGGCCGGTTACTTGTTCAATAATGTCAACACCAAAGACCATCGGATAGCCCGATTGGATCCCAGCTCTGACAGGGAGATCGAAGACAGGATCGACCAGGCTCCGAACAGCTTCTACACCACGGAGTCGAACGAGGACGGTTTTGACCCTGACTTGGTTTTTGAAAGCTTTCACCATCAAGCCCGGACTCCTATCTCCGATCGGGCGCTGTTGGCGGGCTTTCTGATGCTGTGGCTGAAGCGCTGTGTGGTGCCCACGCTGCCGCATGAAGTCATTGTTGCTGATGTGGTGTACCCGGCGGTGCTCCTGGCTCATGGGAACCCCATAGCCCTTCTCCCGGCCGTGGCGGCTGGTATTCAGAGCGGGCTGCGGGCGCTCACTAAGAGTTTCTGCGAGCCACCAAAAACTGCAGACTCCGAGGGAAAGCCGTATGTTGACTCAGAGGGGAGTCCGACGGTGAAGCGTCCCAACCCTCGTGTCGAGCTGCCTTACACGTACCTTATTGCTTGGTACGTGATGCATTGCCCTTCTTTGATGACGGCAGCGCGTTGGAGGGAGAATTCTGTCCCTTTCGTACAGCGGTTGGAGGGTTCAAAATGGCGTGATCCTTACATATATTACGTCCGGAAGTGCCTTTTCAGACCCTGCCAACTACCAGCTCAATCGCTGCCTCCTCCAGATCCCTGATGCATCTTTCGGGGATCTACTTGTTGATTCTGTTGGCCCAGATGACTTCACGATGTTATCCGCGGGGGCCTTCTGGTGGTTGCTAAATATCCGGCCCGGATATGTGCTTTTCCGGCAGGGGACGTCATGTACCATTGAGCCGTACATGCCGAGTCGCTTCGCTCGACAGTTCGGCTATGATCAGCTCTATGTCGGGAACCCCAATGCTAGACTTGCCTTCGAAGGAACCTGTTCGAGGGTGCTCGGGCCTGGTACTATAGTGTGGCTGGAGGGACGGGAGTATCTTTTCGTCTACCTCTCGAGGGGCCCAAGTGCCGTACGAGTTTCAGCTTCTGTACTTGGTACTCTCAAGCCATCCAAACGCCAGACTTTTTCCCGGCGTCTTCATGCATTGAGAGCATCAATGCAAGTCTCGAGGCCAGGACTGATTCTAGTAAACCGACGAAGCTCGTAGAACAGTACCTGAAGGCCCAAAAGGAGGTCGGGCGAAGATCGAGGAGGGAACCCCAGCAGTGAGGGCGGAGCCGCGACCGGCAAGGGCAGAGCCACCAGCGACAAGGGTGGAGCACCAGCCAGGAGGTCTAAGCAGTTGGCGAGCAAGCGTCATCGACGCTCTGCTTCTATTGCTGAGCCTGCCCCAAAGAAGGCTCGGAGGGATTTGACGGCTGAAGTCTCTCAATCCAGAGACACCTCTGCTGGAGTCGAGGCTCCTCCTGAAGACGTCCCTGTTAGGGTTGAGGAACCGTCGGAAGATGAAGATTTCCCCACCCTAGTCCGTGCTCCTAGGTCGCGCAGCAAGACCATGGAGGAAGGGGAGCTTGTTGAAGAGTCCACCGCCGCCGAAGATGACGAGTCACTGGAGGTTGACATAATGACTGGAGGGATGTTGAGATTGCAGACCTCTCAGTTCAACCCGAGCCTTCTTCTGCTCATGATGGGAGAGACGAGGCACAGCAGCCGGGGTCTCCTAGCATCTGCATTTCCAGTCTTAGGGCAGTCGACCCTAGTCCTACCACTGGGGTGATTGGAGGTAAGGCTCCTGTTGTGGAGCTTCCTCGCGTTGCGCTGTCGTCTTCTTCGTTATCGGGGGAAAGCGACTTCGAAGACGAGACCGACTATAGCGATGAACCCGCTCTTCCTGATCAGAGCAAATTCTTCCACATCTCGGAGGAGGAAATACATGAGGGTGAGCCATCGACTGCACCATCGCTGGCGATTATCCCCACTGAAGGTATTCTTTCCATCTTCTGTCTAATTTCCTCTTTGCATATTGAAGAGGATGTTCTAACATTCTTCTTTTATGCTGCAGGGCCAACCGAAGATGCTGAGGCTACAACCTCCTCGCGTATGGAGGAGATGGTGAAAGAGTTGACCCGGCCCGAGGGGATTGAGGTCTCGGCTGCTGAGATACCCTCAAAGGGGGCATCTGTTGAAACTGGGGAGCCTTCCACTCTGGCAGAAGAGGAAGTAACCACTGAGGCTGAGGAGGCTCTCACTCTGCCAGGCGAGGAGGTTACTGCTGAAGCCAAGGAGACTTCCGCTCCGCAGGATTTGACGTCTCCGGACCTCCAATCTGGTAAGGCAGCTCTGATGCTTTAAATGTTTAGCTCTTCTATCATTGTGGCTAACATCGCGATAACTTGCAGAGAGGACCGAGGGGGTTCAGGTGGAGGGTCCGATGGTTGGCACCCTTCCAGAAGGCCATACAGCTCAGGTCTCGGTGGAGGTTTCTGAGGAGGTCGTGCTTACTACTCCCTCATTGGTTGTGGAGGCTCCTGTAGAGGTAGTACCTCCGGAAGCGTCAGCGGCCGGTCCAGCTCTGGTTGTCTCGACGGCCAGCACGACTCTTGTGCGAGAAGATCCGCCTTATATCCCCTATCCTGTGACAGAAAAGGGGTCGGGAAGCTTCCTAGGTGGTGAAGACATGGGGGAACTGGCACGTCAAATGGTGCAGCAATTCTTCGCTTCGATGGGATCATGTATCGATCTCATCTTACGTGAAAACAGCACGTTCCAATTTGCCCAGACGCTTCTTAAAAATCTGGCCGTGAATGTCGAATTAACTGGAGGCCCTTCACTTGCCAAGGCGTGTCTACGGGTGGTAGAGCAACTGGGAGACTACCTACAGGAGCTGGAGTCTTTGGAAGATGCTGGCTCCTTTAGTGAGGCCCAGGCCACCCTGACTAGGCTCCTAGCTGCTCAAGAACGAGAGCGACAGGAGGCGGAGGCACAAATCGCTGCAGAGATCCGCAATCTCGAATATTCCCAGGCTGAATGTCAGAAAACTAGCTGGCGATTCAAGGGAATCCGAGCTTGTCATGCAGAGCACAGAGCAAGTCATCATCAGGGCTCGGGACACCATTGCCAAGGCAGAAGTGGTGCTTGCGCTCAATGAGGAAAAGCTTGCTATCATCAAGAAGCAGCTAGAGGAGCAACAAGCTGCTAGGGCGCGAGCTGAAGAGAGTCTGTCTCTACATTCTTCCAGGGTGGAATCTCTGCGAGCGCAGCTGGCCGCAAGAAATTTCTTATCTGAAGAGGAGCTGCGGGACCGGGCTATTATGGAAGCTGAAAGGACGCGCCAACACGAGATTCACCGCCTTAGGGAACAAATCCGTACCTTGGCGAACCAGGACATTTAGCCTTCTTTTCTTTTCCCCCTTTTTTGTAAAGAAGAGGACACTCTGTTTAGAGTGTTTGTATCCACTTTTACTGTTTATAATAAAAGTTTGAAAAATTTTGCTCCATCTTCTTTGCTCAGCTGTAGGCGAATCCAACTCCTTGGTAACTGGCACTTAGGTAAGACTAAGTCCTGTTAATAAAACGCGGCCTTGACTCTGAGTCTTCTTAATGAGACGCGACATTGATCCATAAAGTGAGACGCGGTCGTCAGTCCACAGGAACTTAGATTTACTAAGTCCTTTTGATGAGACGCAGCATCAATCTCAGAGTGATACGCGGTCTTCTTGATGAGACGCAGCTTTGATTCATAAAGTGAGACGCGGTCGTCAGTCCATGGAGTGAGACGCAGCGTCAATCACAGAATGAAACGCGGTTGCTAAGAAAGACGCGGATCGATCAGACACGGGATACGCAGCCTCGAGCGACTTTCCCATCTGCGTTCAATGCAGCATGACTTTAAAAGATTTTTAGGAGATCTTTGAACGTCGAGTCTTCACCGTCGATTGGGGTTCCGGGTCATCCGTTGCTTCCCAAGACAGTTATCCACGCGTCAGCCTCTTATTGGGTTCAGGCGTTAATGCTCTTGCATGCAGAACCGACGCTGGCGGTTGAAAAACCGGCGCATTTCGACGGTTTCCAAAGCAGCGCTCCACGCGTCCGTTTTGATTGGGCTTTGACAGTTGTGCGCGACGGTTCCGATTGATGCCCCATTAATGACAGTTATTAAGGACTGCCTATAAATAGAGTGCACCTCTTCCTCTTTAACAATCCAACTTAGACTGTTTTCATTTGTTTTGCTCCGAGAGAAGTCTCGCCTTGAATTATCTTTCAGAGAACCGTCTTCATGGATGAAGGTGACCCCATGGATGAAGATGACCCAGAGCTCTCATGCCTCTGTTTGGTCTCTTCAGAAGGAATCCTCTCTCATGTCATCCTACGCACCCGCGTTTGGATGCAAAAAGAGGTCAACTCTGGACAGAGGTTTCTGCTGGTATGTCACCCCGATGATGTCCATAGCCGGTATTTTGGCATAGGCATCCGAATGAAATTCTGGTGCATTCCTATTCTGGAATTTGTGCTGGTGACTTGAACTTTTCTGAACGCGGGCTCTTGACGTTGGCTTTGCTCATGGCTATTGCCTTGGCGCGTTTCAGACCTGAATCTTGCAACTCCTGTTCACCCAACAGAGAGATGGCAATTTTCGACGTTTGAAGTTTTTCGCGTCTAATATATTAGACGCGGGTGCAAACTGAGACCGCGTTTGAATCCTGTGCGTGGCACAGTTTTGACTCGCGTCTGTTTCTGCCGACGCGGTGGTTTGACCGTGCGGGTTGTTCCCGCGTCTGAAGTCTTCAATGACTGCCGCGTCTGTTACTTAGTTTTAAAGTATACTAAGTTCCAGATTTTCTGATTCTCTTATTTGTTCTTTGCAGGTTCGCTGGTCTCCTGGAAGAGTGCTTCAACCGGCGAGCTTGCTCAATGTTCGTTTGTAAGAGAGTAAATTATGGTCCTCGTCGTTTGTAAGAGAGTAAATTATATCTCTGACGAGGACCCAAATCTCGCCAAGGTCTCTTCAGATCTCCTGCACCACTCTTGCCTAACGGCAAGAGATGGTCAGGTCAAGTATGACGGCGAGGAGGATCCGGCGGTTGCGGTGGCGGAGAGGATCCTCTTCCTCTCCCATCCCAGAAGTAACATCAAGGACAGTTCATGTCCTTTGGATGGCCTGCGGGGGAAAGATCAACTCTTGAACGAAGGGTTGCAGGCTCTTCTGTTGTCGCTGGACCTAGTGGAGGTAGCATCCTTTGTGATGACTCCTAAAACTTCCTCTCTCACCCCAGAAGTGACTCCATGTTTGTTGGATGGTCTGCTAGGGAAAGAGACGCGCCTGAACGAAGGGTTGCAGGACCTTCTGTTGCCACCGGACCTCAAGAACACCATTGCTCTTGGCTTAGTCAGCTAGGGCGCTTTCGAAGTTGGCGTCGTGCATCAAAGTGCAACCGGTTCCAACAGTCGCCACAATTGGCACTTCTTCAGACATCATGCACTTAGGATCAGATGCGGCTTCAAGGAGTGAGTACGGCCTCAGAGAGAGAGAGGGACTTCTTTGTACTCCTTAATTGTAACACTCAATCTTATTGTATAAGAGAGCGTTTTGTATCACTTTCATGTGTTTGGATATGAATAAAAGTGACACTTTTCTTTTTGCCTCTTTCTGTTGTCTTGAATGTTTTGTTTTAGAAGCAAAAGAATGATTTTGGTGGACCCGCCACTTTATAAAAGAAAGTGACAGGGGGAATGCGTACTCCCAGAGAAGGTGAACTTTTGTCAAGTGTCTAGGATTGACTTGATTCAAGGTCAGTTGGGGAATTTGATAAAACATTGTCAGCGGTGTAATGTTAACCTAACAATGTCTTTAGGTGGACCTGTTATTCTGTTGAAGAGAATAACAAGTGAAAACTAGACCCACGAGGAATCTAGTAAAGCTTTTACCGTTAGAGGTGTGATATTAACTTAACGGGTTGGAGATAGTCTTGTCAGAAGTGTGGTGTTAACTTGACAAGGATGTGAGTCAGAGGTGTGATATTAACTTAACTCAGAATGTCACTGTCATAGGTGTAATGTTTAACTTAACAGTGAGGTAATGCTAGAGGTCTGATGTTGAACTTAGCATTGGTCATCTCGACTTAGACGAGGAAGTCGAGGAACGGTCATGGCCATAGGTGTACTGTTGAACTTAGCGATGACTCGGATGCTAGAAGTGTAGTGTTAACTTGGCATCGTCCATTTCAGCTTCGATACGGAAGTCTGAAGAAAGGTGACTATCAGAGGTGTGATATTAACTTGACAGGCACTCGATGTACTGCTTAGAGGTGTAATGTTAACTTAAACAGTAATTTGTCAGAGGTGTAATGTTAACTTGACAAGAATTGGCTCGTGATAAGAGCAATTTGAGGACCTGTCATTCTATTGATGAGAATTGACAAGTGAAATTTGAAATGCCAGAGGTATAGTGTTAACTTGGCAAATTTGAGAGTCTATTACTCTATGCAGAGTTAACAAGCAAAGTTTATACCCGACAAAGGGTATTCATTACCAGAGGTATAGTGTTAACGTAGTAATGATTGCACTTTGTGGTCCTACCATTCTATGGATGAGAATTGGTAAGGGACTTTGGAGGAAAGAGTGGACTCGAGTCCACTTAGGATTTTTAGCAAACCCTCAGCTATCAACGGGTTTGACAGCCTTTACCAACTACCGTTTGAGTTGGGCTAGCCATGCTATTCCCCTCAGCATGATGAGTTGTCGAGGACTTATGTTGGGCTTAAAGGCCAACATTTTCCTCTATCCTTAGCCGTCGAGGGCGTCGGATCAAATGGGAACGTGTCCCTTAGGATTTTTAGCAAATCCTCAGCTGTCAACGGGTTTGACATGCCTTTACCAACTACCGTTTGAGTTGAGCTAGCCATGCTATTCCCCTCAGCATGGTGAGTTGTCGAGGACTTATGTTGGGCTTAAAGGCCAACATTTTCCTCTATCCTTAGCCGTCGAGGGCGTCGGATGTTTGATCAGAGGTGTACTTTTAACTTGATCGGAAGAGGGTACTATTAAGGATAGTACTTCTTTAAGAATTTGCCATTGATCGGCATCATGAGTGTATCGCCATTTGAAGTTATGAGGCGATATGATCCATTTGAGTAGACTGACTCTACTACAAACGGTCCCTCCCATTTGGGCTGAAATTTTCCTTTTGTCTTGTGCGTCATGACCAGGGTCTTCGGACAGCTAAGACAAGGTCGCCTTTCTTGAAAGTTCGCGCTTTGACTTTCTTGTTGAAGGCTCTGGTGATACGAGCTTGGTAAAGCTCGATTTGTTGTTGGGCCTGCAAACGCTTGTCGTCCAAGGCTTCCAACTCCTGGAGTCGCTGCTGATGCTTCTCCTCAGTTGTCATTTCCGCTGTCAAGGTGACGCGTAGAGAGGGAATTTGTATTTCCAATGGAAGGACGGCTTCGCATCCGTATACCAAGGAAAATGGCGTGGCTTTAGTTGGGGTTCGCACCGTTGTGCGGTAGGCCCATAAGCATTCACCCAGTTTGTCGTCCCAGTCGCGTTGACTTTCGAGACGAACTTTTTGAGAAGCTTGCCAATAGTCTTGTTGAAGGCTTCTGCAAGACCGTTAGCAGCAGGATAGTATGCCGTTGAGGACACACTCTGGATTCTGAACTTCGCGCAGAATCTCTGGAAGGCCTGGCTGATGAACTGGGGTCCATTGTCATGGATGATACGCCGAGGCACACCGAAGCGGTAAATAACGTGATGTTTCACGAACTTGATCACGTTAGAAGATTTCACCTCTTTCAAAGGGATAGCTTCGGCCCACTTAGAGAAGTAATCGGTTATCGCTAGAATGAACCGATGTCCTTTCGATGATGGTGGGCTGATAGGGCCAACTACGTCCATCCCCCACATTTCAAACGGCCAAGTAGAGGTCGTTGTAATACCCTGTTCCCAGAATACGTACTTAGTTGCGTATTCAGTTTTCGACCGTATTTTTCGATTTACTTCCTGTATTTGACCGATTTCAATTTCAAATATCATTTTCCAATATATTAGATTTTCTATGATTTTCTGGATTTTTCCTGAATTAAAATAAATTTCTTCAAAACCGGTGTCGACCAGTGTCGCTGATCGATTCCTGAATTTTTATTTTACAAACGGTTAAGAATTTCTAGAAGAGTCTTTAGACCTTATTTCTTAGAATGATATTTCCTACTTAAATACTTTTTCTGAGAATTTTATGAATTTAGCCACTTGGCTGTAGTCCGTTTATTGTTTATATGTCTTGACTCCCTGGATTTGCATATTCAGATTCCGAAGCTTGGACCGAAGTGGAGCCAACTGCTGAGGATCGAGCCTATCTTAGTGGGCAAGCTGACTAGTTCCAGTTCCCTTGTGCCAGACTCCTATTTTTGACTCACGGGATCTTCTTTCTACTCGTGAGCTTTTTGTATACATTCTTGTATCTTGTTCTTTTGGACTTGGTTGTGATAAATGACACTTGTAAAGTGTAATAGTTATCATATCCTGTATAACTTTGTACATGTATTTTCATGTTGGCATATGTATGTATACCACGCTTTGTGTTGTACTCTGATCCTTGCTTGTACTTTTATGCTTAGCGTATATACGTGGGGGCAATTCCTGACCTACGTATATACGTCGCAGTGACGTCCCCGTATCCGTGGAATCGGGGCGTTACAGTCGTTGAGTGGAGGTACCCTGGTGCTTGATGGATGAAATCGCCGTGTATTTGGCAGAGGCGTAACATCTCTTAGCATAAGCGACAGCATCGGCAATCATCTTGGGCCAATAGTAACCATCCTTTGGAGTCGATGTGCCAATTTCGGGCCAGGTTGATGAGCTCCACAAGTACCATCGTGGGCTTCTTTCAATACTTCTTGGGCTTCTTTTGATGAGAGGCATCGGAGCAGGATCCCGTCATGCGATCGACGATACAATGTTCGCGAAATCGCATTATAGTAGAATTTGGGGCTTTCTCCGAATGGCGGCCGCCTCCTTGGTGTCTTCGGGCAGAATGCCGTATAAGACAAAATCAATGTAGGGGAATCGCCAGTCTTTAAGCCCTGAAGCGGTCGACACTTCAAGTGTTTCCTTGTCGTGATGGTCTCCCGTTGACCCTGGGCAGTCTCCGAGGGGAATTTTTGGACAGTATAGGTCGTGGCTATAGACGAATACTTTCTCCATTGCTCCAGCTGGAAGAGCTAAGGAAGCAACGAGGGATGCGAGTGCATCTGCATGTGCATTTTGCCTGCGCGGTACATGGTCGATGTAGAAGTTTGAAAACCTTTCGGCCATGTGAATTGTCGCGTTGTAGTAGGGTACTAGATCTTCATGTCTGGCCTCGTACTCTCCGCGAACTTGGCTGACGATGAGTTTAGAGTCACCGTAAGCCTCGAGATTTTTAACGCCAATCTCATCGGCGAGCTGCATCCCAATCAAAAGAGCGTTGTATTCCGCCACATTGTTGGAACAAGGCTCCGTTAACGAGACAGCTCGGGGGATCACATAATTTTGTGGGGAGACGAGTACTACTCCTACCCCCGCTACTATGTGTCCCTTCGGGCTTGTCCTTGATGCACGTCGAAGAAAAGTTGCCATACTTGACTTTCGAACGATGTCTGAGTCAGGTAGACTTCGGCGGCCTCATCTGGGAGATCCTCATAGAGTTTGGCTGCCCTTGGATCTGGGTGCTCAGCTAGGAAGTCCGCCACCGCTTGTCCTTTAATGGCCTTCTGGGGTAAAAAGTGCATCTCATATTGGGATAACAATATAGCCCATTTTGCCAGCCGGCCATTTAGTGAAGAAGGCTTTGTCATAAGTAACCTCAGAGGGTTGACTTTTGATATGACATTTATAGTCTGGCCTACCAGATAGTGTCGCATTTTCTGAATGGCGAACACTAGTGCCAAACATTCCTTCTCGATCGGGTTGTACCGATGTTCGGCTCCGATCATTGTTCTACTCAGATAGTAGATTGCCTGTTCTCGTCCTTGTTCATCATTCTGAGCTAGTAGAGCTCCCAGGGAATGATCCATTGCTCGGACGTACACCAGGAAAGGCTTTCCGGACACCGGAGCTGCAAGGACTGGTGGTTGGGTGAGGTAGTGTTTGATCTCCTCAAACGCTTTTTGACAAGCGTCGTCCCAAATGAATGAAACACCCTTTTTCATCAGCTTGGCGAAGGGTTGGCATCTCCCGGAAAGGTTTGATATGAACCTGCGGATGTACGCCAATCGTCCTTGTAATCCCCTGAGCCTTGAGGCTTCTGGGGGGTTGCATCTCTTGGATAGCGCGGACTTTCTCTGGATCCAAATAGATTCCTTTGGAAGTCACAACAAATCCTAGGAATTTGCCACTGGCTACCCCCAGGAAGGATTTGGTGGGGTTCATCTTCAATTGATGAGCCCGCATGATGTCGAAGACCACCTTCAGGTCTGCTATGTGATCACCTTTAGTGCGACTCTTCACCGCGATGTCATCGACATAGCATTCCACCGTTTTCCGCATTTGCTGATGGAAAATGGCGTTCATGGCCCTTTGGTATGTTGCCCCTGCATTTTTCAGTCCGAAGGGCATGACGGTGTAACAATATACCCCTAGAGGAGTCCTGAAGGAGGTATATGCTTTTCGTCATCGGGAACATCTTGATTTGATTGTATCCTGAGAACCCGTCCATAAAGGACATTCGCTCGAATCCACAAGTATTGTCAATCATGACATCTGTGATTGGCAATGGGAATTCGTCTTTGGGGCAGGCCTCGTTTAGATCACGGAAGTCGATGCAGATCCGGATCTTCCCGTTCTTCTTGGCGACGGGGACGATGTTGGCTACCCAGTCGGGATGTTGTTCTTCCCGGATGAAGCCAGAATCGATGAGCTTTCTGACTTCTGATTGAATTGCCTCCATTATCTCTGGACGGAACCGTCGCTGCTGTTGTTTAACAGGCTTCATGTCCGGATTGATGTTGAGGCGATGCATAGCCACTTGAGGATCAAGTCCAGGCATGTCCTCATAATTCCAGGCGAAGACATCTATATACTCTTGTACAAGAGATATTAAATCCTTCTTCTCTGGAGGCGACAGGCCGTCACTTATGAAGATGGGCTGGGGTGGTCTCATCTCCTAGGTTGATCTGAACAACCTTGTCATCTGTGGGTGGCTCACGCTGTTCAAAGCGGATATCCCAAAGAGCATTCAAATGTTTGATCCAAGGATCTGTATCAGGTTGGATCATTTCTTCAACTTCATCTTCCAGATGGCCTGTTGAAACCATGTTTACTGAAAGCCCTTTGAAGATGTTGCCGACACTGACATCTGACTCCCATGATGACGTGTCTGAAGAGCAATCGTCGCTCGACGATCTTGAGAATTAGAGGCTGATGGGACCGGAGTTGATACATAGCCCAACCCCCTGCGCGTCCGATGATAATAATCGGGGGCCTTCCCTTTTGGCACAAAGGATCGAAGTAGCGTCCTCGTTCCTTTGCCGAAGTTCAACCCGGGCTTGTTGTTATATCGTACCCCATTTGCTTCATCATTCTGAGTGCCTTCGATTCATAATGGTCGAGCTGAGGGGATTCCTCCTCGCTTTTGATTCTTCGCGGGGCATTGGTTCAGACGAGATTCGCCCAAAAAGTATTGGTCTTTGGCCTTTTCGTCTTACCGGAACCAAGAATATAGACTCCTGCGCATCGCCATTATCCTGGTATGTCCCGAAAGATGATTTTACTGGTACATGCAATGATGTCAAAGCATCCATTGCCGACCAGATGTCATCGTCTACGTCGGTAGTAGTATCCGACGGTATAGAATCGGATGCACACGCAGAAAAGTATTCAAAGTCTAGATTCTCATTAATATACCAACGCCTGCATCGTCGGTGGTATTATCAACATCGAGCTTATTAGTGCTCTTTACAAGTGGTTTTAACTCCCACAGGCACTTTTCTTGCTCGGGCCCAGTGTCAGCCTCATTACCAGAGTCTGGCGCCTCCGGTTGCGGGGTTTCATCCACCGGATCCTGGTATAAAAGGGAATCCGTGAAATAATTCTCAACTCCCTTGAACGGATACCTTTCGGCAACCAACGTTTGCACCTTCTCACTCGCGTCAATGTATTTCATGACTTGGTGAAGAGTGGAGGGAACGATGGAGTTGCGGTGGATCCATGGTCGTCCCAGCAGCAGATTGTAGGAAGTGTCGGCATCGATGACGTAGCATGTCACCTCCGACTTGAGGCTCCCAATCTGGCACTTGAGCTTGATCTTCCCCATCGGGCGGGTGCCGTTGGCATTGAACCCGTAGATGGTCGTCTGTGTAGGACTCAGACGGTGGGTAGGGATGCCGAGGTGTTGCATGACTCGGCGGGGGCATAATGCTCAATGCGGACCCTGGATCTACCTGAATGCGGTTCACCTCAGATGATCCGATGTAACCTGTGAAGTACAGGGGTCGATCATGCTTCCTTTCACTTGCATATCATCTGCCGTGAAGGTGATGCAGGGGGCATTCTGGGAAGCGTGGAGGCAATCCTCTACATCTTCCTCCTTCGGCACCTGGGTCATGAAGACCTCAGCATTTGCCAGAGCTTCTTGCAGAGCCTCTCTGGTTGACTTTGATAGCCTCAGGAGTTCATACAAGGTGATGCGTGCCGGGATGTTGGCTAGTTGAGCCAAGACATCGAAGTGGTAAGGTGTCGAGGATCCTTCCGCTGCACCTTTTGGAAGGGCTCGAGAGAACGAGTCTCCTTCTGCTTTGCCACAGGTGGCTTTGCGGAGGGCTTGGCTGATTCTAGGCTGGTTGCGGAGAAGCCGCTGCCGTCTCGCCGTACTGCTTCAAGTATGCCTGTCCTGAACGGGTCCCCGCCATCGGTTGGCTGGGCTCTGCGGCCAGGACTATTGTTTCCTCTTCTGAATCAGTCAGCGAGGGAACATCATCCTCTGCTTCTCGGGAGGAAGCACATACCACATAGCAGGACGAAGCTTTTGCCTTACCTTTGGACTTCCTGTTGGTTACAGTAGTCCATGTTGTTCATCGACGAGGTCAGGGTGGACCCACATGGTTTCCCCCTGAGGTGTAGGGACGGCTACCAAGCCCTTCTCCTACTGCTGGTGAGGGTCTGTGTTGACCACTCTTAATTCTCCTCTTGGAATAGGAGTTACCCCGCAGGCGTTGGAGGTTGTCTCCCGAACTGGAGGACCGACGTTACATGGCCGTGACCTTCTTCTGCTCTGGTCGGAGCTTGAGCACCTCCGCGTCAATCAAAGCCTGAAGAATGTCCTTGAAGACGTAGCAACTTTTGGTAGGATGTCCCAACATCCTGTGGTACATGCAGTAGTTGGGATTGTCGGTCTTGCCGACTTCCTCCGGGCGTCTAATTTCAGGGAGTTTCAGTCGATTGCTCTTGTTGAGTAGCTTGAAGAGCGAATCGACGTGTTCCTCCTTGAAGGAATACTGCTTGTTAGGGCGTGGCTGGCTTGAAGAGCCACTTGCCCTGCCTGTTGAGGTTTGGCGGGAGATTTGGTCTCTGTCGCCAAATTATCCTTCCGCTTCGTCTGGAGGGAGTGTCTGGTGCCGGTGCACGCCTTGTCGACCTTTCCGGCCGCAGCTTGCCTTCCTCTGCCTTAAAACGGGCAACAATCTCCTCAGCCTGTTCACCCTGTTGGACTAACTGCTTCCAGGTGCGGCTTTCAGCAACTCCTATTTGAGCAAGGAGTGAGGTTTGGAGATTGTGGCGGCATGTTTCCACCAGGGTGGCCTGGGTCATACCGCTTGGGCACCGGAGTGCCGTGTTCCGAAATCTTTCCACGAAAGATTTGACGGACTCCCTCTCCGCTGTTTGGTAGCTAAAAGGGTGGGCATTGTGACTTCGGAGTCGTCTTCGAAGAAGCGTGTCAAGAACAGCTTCTCTAGATCCCCCAGTTCTTGATAGAACCCTCCGGGAGCTTCATAAACCACTCAAAAGCCAACCCTTTCAGGGTGCCGATGAACAGTCGTGCCAGGATGGCGTCATTATCTACCACATTCCCGGTCTGGGATTTGAAGTAGTAGATGTGCTGGTTGGGTGACCCCTTCCCGTCGAATGCTTGGAGGGTTGGAGCCTTGAACTTAGGAGGGTATGGAACTAAGTCCCACTCAGCCGGATAGGGCCGGACCACTCCCGCTTCTTGGAGGTCCTTGCGATTGGCAAGGGCCTCGAGGCGTCGTTCCAATTGACTCATCCTCTTAGCATGAGTCTTCTCCTGGTCTTGGCGCTTCTGCCTGCGACGAGGGCTTGGACACATCCGAGGTAGATCGTCGTGTCTCGTCAGAAGATTTGGAGGGTGGGCTTCCTCCCTTTCTCCCTTTCCCCTTCGGTCGTCTAGGAGGAGATCTCGCTCTTTCTTCAAGCAATTTCTCAAGCATATGCTTAAGGGAGTCAATGGATCTCTGTTGAGAGGCGATTATATCCATCTGGTGCTTCTGCGTCTGTTCTAAACGCCTGGCCGTCTCCTCAGGAGTGTCTGCCATGTAGGCGGAAGCCTCCTTCTCGACGGAAGAGTTTGAAGCCTGCGACTCCACTATAGCGGAGTGAGAACCACCCATTCTAATGCCGCGGGTTAAGGCATTATAGTCAATTGGGGGAATGGCCCCTGTCCGGGTGCGAGTGTGTTGATACACCCCCTCCGGCTCAGAGTCAGAGTCCTCTGAGTTGACCATTAGTTGTTTTCCTTGCTTCTGCTAGTCATGTTTGCAGTAAGCTCCGGGTATTCAACATCTGAGAAGGTTCTCCTCCTGTGGGAGCGTCTTCTTTTGGCTGACGGGGGAATCAGGGTCAGCTGTCTGATTAAGGACTGCTGGTGCACGCCTGATCCAGAATGGCATCCAGAGAGCATATGGATGAGTTGCTGACAGCAGCATGACGAAGTGGCTTGATTGGCACTTCTTTTCCTTGTCAAATAATCCCTCAAATCCGTGGGAGGGGGATTAAAGAGACTGGTCTCGCGACGTCGAAGACGGGAGACGGTCATGTGCTGTTCAGCCTGGACGCAGACTTCAGGGACGCGGCTCTCATGACGCGGCTGTATGACGCGCGCGCGCGAGTCTCGCGTTGCTGCCTGATGCGTTTAGGCAGAGTTGCTTGAGAGAGAGTGGGCTGCTGGGCCCCACGCCTATGAGTGCGTACTTCCTACGTTTGAAAAGACGCAGAGGTTTCACCCTGGCGTTTGATGAGTGGTCCTCAGAGGACTCAACTTGAGGGGTCTCGCGTTTGGGTCTCCAAACGCGGATCTTACGCACTGGACGAGGTGCGGGCAAGGCATCAGATTGTACGCCGCGTCTACCCCCAGTCAGACAACCAACGGTTCTGACTTGGAGTTGACGGGCGCGTCTCCTCTGTCGACGCTCAGCATTCCGATTGCGTCGAGGAGGTGGAGAGAAACCAACAACATCCTGGTTGTAGAACCAAGAGTGTTCACCACGCGGGTCTCCTGAGAGACGTTGACGCGGGTATTCTGCGCGACGCAGTTGATCGCAGCAGCAGTGGTGCCTGGAACACGCGGGCCTTCTGGGAGGCGTTGGCGCGTGTGTTCTGTGCGACGCGGTTGATCGCAACAGCAGTGCCTGAGGTCACGCGGGCCTTCTGGGAGGCGTTGGCGCGCGAACTTGTCTCGGCACAGTGGGCATCGGCACCCGACAGAGCCTCAGATTGGGCTTCGGGTAGCTTCTCAGTTGAGACCCTGCGGCAGACGCGGGTCTTTGGGCTCTTGGAGCCAGAAGAGAGGAACTCTTCATACTTCGCCTGGTCGAACTCGACAACGAGTATTTTGACCATCTTCCCCTTACGGAGAACATCATCCTGCGCCACAATCTGTTCGTCAGTGACGAAAGTAGTCCCCAGCGGAGTCGCCATCTCTGTTTGACACGGAGAGGGGTGGCTGGTGTAACGTTTCCTGGAATCAGATGGAAAAGATTACAGCCGGCTTAATCTTCCGGTTACAAGGGAGGGAGAATATTGAATCTTGAATTCCCTCTTTGTTTAGTGCTGGGTTCTTCGTGTGGCGGTGGAGAGTGAATCTTGTTCTCCGTTGACCAGATGACTGTTCGGACCGTCGGGGATCTTCTCTTCGGTCGGTAGAGGGAGTAACTCAGCTCCGTCTACCAAAACTCTAGAAGAGGAGGTAGGCGAAGAGCGGCTAGTACTCAGTAAGCTCGCTGAAGGGTTTTCTCTCTCTCTGTCGTTGATCTCTCCTTTGATTGTCGTCTTTTTTTTCTTCTCGTCCTCCAATTGTCCTCTTTTCCTTCAATAGTGACGGGACTATTTATAGGGTTTTTAGGGGGTGATCGTGCCCCCTAAAAGTGCTCCACGATGAGGGCCAACTTCCCGCTATATGGGCGGCGGATGGCGCCATAATCGGGGTAGTTGCAACCGAGACGTGGGTGTCGAGCCGACGCGTCTTGATGCTGAGGCGCGGGCTTCGGGCTGACGCGCCTTGATGCTGAGACGCGGGCTTCGGGCTGACGCGCCTTGATGCTGAGACGCGGGCTTCGGGCTGACGCGCCTTGATGCTGAGACGCGGGCTTCGGGCTGACGCGCCTTGATGCTGAGACGCGGGCTATCTCTCGCGTCTTTGATTGTCACATTTAGCCTTGCGCCTGGATCTTGGATCTCTGTGTTTTGGTGGCTTGTCTTGGTGATTTTTAGACAGCCTACACTAAGGTCTCCAATTATCCTCTCTCCGAAGCAATTTTGGATTGTGAATTTCCAAAAAATTTGACTCCAACTGCTATCCGGAACTAGTGACCCAATCCAACATCAAGCATTTTTGAGAAAAGATGGTGGTTCACTCCTGTAACAATCTGCTCATGTGCCTGACCGTTCCATTTTACCTGAAAGGTGTGCTCTCAGATTTGTTTATTCTCTACCGTCACGTTCACTCTACAATTTCAAAGTGATAACCGAGGTGTTCCTCACCCAATACACCTCCCACAAGATGATCAAGAAGAATAATCATCATATTCTCATTGTCAAAATGAAATAGGGTGACAGTCTCAGTCGTACATCGGCTACTTTCAGAACTAGCTTGCCAAGATTCTTAACTGCGGTGAATATGTCTCAGCATTCACCTTCATCAGTGAGCTGCAGATTTCTCACTCTCTATACAAGCACCTGCTGAAGCATGATGCCACTTGGATGAATGAGGTCCTACCCTGAGCCTAGCCTTACATCCAGTTAGAGGAAGCGATGAAGAACTCTGTCAACCAGTATCTCAAATATGGCAATGACAGAAAGAAGTCGAAGTCACAATACGAAGCTTAAACCAATGCCAATAACTTGAATCAATGACAACCCGCATACAAAAAACATGTGTTCTCACTTCTCTCATTGAACTCACTCTAAGCCTTTAAGATGGAAGAGCCCTTCACTCCGTTGAGACTCTACATTAACGGAAGTCTTCAATGCCATCAAGAACCAGTCATGGATAAAGCGCTTGAAGCCGATCCAATACAATCCTACACTCCCCGAAGTGGAAGAAAACTATTCTTATTACAATAATAAGGGACACCAGACTGTACACTGTATAAGCCTCCAGAAATACCAGAAAGAGCTTATCTGTCAAGACTTCCTCAAAGAGTACGTTCTTACCCCCGAGGCAGCCTCCGATGCAGGACAGCTGAGCGTTCTGCCTCCTACCCAATCGCAACATATGATCACCTAGTATAAGGCTATTGAGTGATACGATCACTCCAATGGAGACAGGGAAGCATCTCCACCAATAACATCCCCTGTATTTTAATTCCATTTTATTTTAATCATCAAATAAAATAATATTTTGCTCCTAACTGTTTCAGCTCACTCTGCTGCTGGGATTACCCCCTCTTAGATTCCCACCAAGCTCGTTGCTCTGATGACTGGATTACCCCCTCTTAGAGTCCCACCAAGCTCGTTGCTCTGATGACTGCATTACCCCCACTCATAGATGATTGTAAACCCAAATTCGCTGCTGGAATTTCCCCCACTCGGAGTCTAATGTTTGCACGCTCCGCTTATGGGGTCTCCCCCAATCGGATAAGGCAACGCGAGCACCCGTCTATGAGCTTTCTCTCATTAGCCTAGTGGCAGTCGAAACCCTCCACTATGAGATTGTCCCTCGCTCGAAGTCCCTATTCTGCTATTAGGATTACTCCCTCTCAGAGCCCTTAATGTTTGTACATTCAGCTGATGGGATTACCACTTGGAGATCATAACGTAAACATCAGCCTACGAGCTCTCTACGTCTGACCCTGTTAAGTTTTCCTCTGCCAGTGCCAGTCTGCTGATGGGATTGTCCCCACTCGGAGTCCAAAGTTTGCCGCTCAGCTGATAGGGTTACCTCCACTCAGAGACTACTACGGACCCACTTTGCTGATGGGATTGTCCTCCACTCAAAGTCCTGTAAAGTTTACTACTCCGCTAATGGGATTACCCCCACTCGGAGACGACTGCGAAGCCACTCTACTGATGGGATTGTCCCCCACTCAGAGTCCTATTAGGTTCCCCGCTCAACTGATGGGATTACCCCCACTTAGAGATGATTACAGACTCACTCCGCTACTGTGATTGTCCCCCACTCAGAGTCCAAAGTTTGTAGCTTCACATGGGACCCACACTCGAAGACAACTGCGGACTTGCTCCACAATGGGAATTCCCTCCACTCAGAGTTCTATCAAGTTCGCCACTCTGCTGATGGGATTCACTTAGATACGACTGCGGATTTAAATCTCTGTGTTTATTTTTTTGAAAAAGAAATACAGAAGACACGAATCCAGACGCTCCGATCCTTTCACCTCCGATAACCCCTCGCTCTAAACTCTAAAGAAATGCTTATTAGGGGAACTTCTACCGGAAGAAGTCATTTCTCTTCATCCACTCCTCCAAGGCAGCCAAACTGGCACCATTATTCTCCTCGCATTTGCAAGAATAATGAGATGGATGCTCAAGAAGCCCTCCAAGAGCGAAGCAGCGGCGTCCGATCAGATTGAAGCCTGCAGGACTCGCAAGAAGGTGATGGCATCACGTCTCCCACAAGGTGTTCTATGAAAGAGCTCCAAATTCTAGGAAGATGAGTGATTCATCGGCGCATTCAGCCAATAAGGTCCTTCTCCTTCTTTCTTATATACACCATAAGAAAAGAGGCTTCAAGCCTCAGGGTCGAAGCTTGCTCGCCCAAGACTAAAAGAACTAGAAACTAGATCACCTGATCGAGTTGAAATAAGAATTCTACCTGTTACCCTCGATGGCGACACCCTATCATAATAGCTAATGTGTCGCAAGAGGACATTCATGGTCACTAATGCAACACACCGACTAAACTCTCAAAGAGAGAGCCTACTCACCATTCTTCTCATGCCCCTTATCCTTTTTCCTCCATCTGATAAAAAGAAAGGAAGAAAACATGGCGGACCATCCAAGGAAGAAGCTACATGATCGGTCACATATATTACATATATATTGTCACATTACCGTGTTTATTATCTATAAATTCTATTAATAAGTCTTATTTTTCTTTTATAGCAGGCCCATTGTTAAAGGAAAGGAAGAGAAACAATCTCAAAAGCCCATCAAATTCTGATTTAATTCATAATTAATTTGAAATTAGAAAATTAGGGAGGTTGAAAATCAGTTAATTTGGTTTTATAAGAATCCTAATCGGTTAGCTTGAGAATCACTGAAGATCAAATCAGAATTAGAGACAAACAACAAATCCAGCCAGACAAAAATGGGCCAAATTCCATGCCAGCCATATCTCCTCCAGGATGGGGCTTGGCCACGTCCTGGCCGCGGATCCGTGGCCATTTGGTGGAGATAAGGGGAGCGCTTGCAATTCCTTGTCTCCTCACTCCTCTCCCCTTTGGATTTTTGCCTATAAAAGGCAGGTTTTGCACTAGAAAATGGAGCGAAGACTAGGATTAGAATTCTTGTTTATTTTTAGGGTTTTAGGAGTATTGTTAGATAGTTCTGAGAAGTTATATCTCATATTTACTTTTTAGTTTAGACCAGAAAAGAGAGAAGAGTAGAACTGAGTGTGTAATTTATCTTTAAAGTGACAATCAAAGGAGATTAAACTTACTTATTCAACTCGACTCAATTCGATATGTCTATGTTTTATTTTCATTCTCTTGTTTGCTTTTTTTTTATTATGAGTAACTAAACCATCTTCTAGGCTCACTAATCAACCTCTTCTACCTCCTTTCTTTGATTGATTTTTATGAAAGCAACTCTTTTGAATCAGAATAATGCCTAAGGTAAATTTTGTTCTTGAAAGCACATAATGATGTCTTTCTTTTAAACTTGGACTTTCAAAACACAAATATTTTTAAACTATTTTTATTTCATACTTGCTTCTTGGCGCTTGATGGTTTAACATTCTCTTTTTAATGATGTGTTAAGAAAGGTCTTAAGATTTAAACAAAACCATCTTATTTGTTTTACTTGAACATTAAAAGAAACTAAAGGTTTTTGCTTATGAAAAAAAGTGATGCACCAAAATATTCTTGAGATAAGTAAGTAGTTGAGTAGAAGATTAGTGAGCCCGGATCCTTTTCATAATTTAAATCACAGCCAAATCACTCTCAAATCATTTTCTAAAAGATCATCTTCTCCAAAGCCTTTTCTAAGTTTTTAATTTTTTCTTTTAATTATTCCCTTACTATCCATTCTCTTTATCAATATGAAAAAAAAGAAAGAAAAACACCAACACCACTCTTTGTTATTTAACAATCATCGAAAAGCTTCTATCGCATTCCTCTTCGTGGACGCTACCTGTTAGCCCAAAACTAGACGGTAATTCTCATTGCTCTTTCAGTTGTCAATCAAATTTTGGCGTCATTGCCGGGGAGGGAACGGTGTGATTATTTTCTAACAAGTTTGATGTCTTGTTTCAGGGACGTTAAAGAATCAAATTTATCACTCAGCTTTGCAGGAGAAGACTTGCTATTCTGTGTCCCTACTCTCGAAAGTAGGAAACAGAATTTCAAAAAATTACAGCACAAAAGTTTGAATTTTTTTGGACTACAAAAAACTCTTTTTTGCAGGACATATCGCTTTGCAAAAATATAATTTTTGTGTATTATTTCTGCTATATATGATATTCACACTCCCTATTTTAATCCAACAGTAATCTGATTGATTACTAATTTCTTAAAAAACGTTTAGACTTGCATTTAGGCATTTGTCTAATTACGTTTCTTTTACGATTACTATTGAAGAAAGCTGGAGATAAGGTACGTTTGCATAGATATAGTTAGGAAACATTCTTGGGTGATATTTGCTTTTGAATGTTACTTTTCTATATCTTGCACACTCTGCACAATCAATTTTAAGGGCAAAACTCAAATCAAGATAAGGTGGGGAAATCATTACCCTTCCTTAGCCCACAAATCATCTCCAAGTATGCACAACCTAAGCCTAATTTAAAATCTAATAGACGTTAGTCTTAGGGACATCTTAAACTCATTATGATATTATCTTAAGGGGGAAGGTGTTAGAATTTGACTCATATCAAATCAGTGTCTAAGGAAAGAGATTGAGGGGGCAAAATCTCGAAGGCTGGTGGTTTGGCTTAATTAGGCCTGTTGCTTTTGCGCAAATACCTCCCACCAATCTTGCCCTGACCTGACTGATTAGCTTGTGGTCAAAATCTGCATTATACCTGATTGAGCTTGAACCTGCACAAAAATACAGTATTTCAGAACTTTAAAATAAAGAGTGCAAGTGCTCAATTCTACCGCAATAGCAAGTGGCTATGCGGGTCGTGATCCACAAGGAGGGACTAGCGATGGAAACTTTTGAATAAGTCTTCTTTTAAGATACAAAGTATTGGTTAAAGTTCTTCTTTAGTTCTTTAAAAAGAAAAGAGAAAAATGGAGTTAAATTCAAGTTAGGGAGAAAGTGGTAGAATGAGAAGGTGGAGAAAATCAAAAACTGACTATGTACAAATAAATTGAAAAAGAGTGAAAAAGATTTGGAAGATGTGGTGTTGGTGATCTAAACTAAAAGTTACAAGAAAAGAAAGAAAAACTAAAAATAATTACTTACCTCATTTTGACCAAAAGCTTACCTTGAATCTTTGGCGACGATGTTACCTTGAAGTGGAGGCAATCAGCGCATAGCCCATAAGAGTTGATTATTGTCTCTTCCACATTACATCATCAAGACAAAACAAGTATGAAATGATACAGAGAGACTCAAATCCATCGTCATGAACTATCGGTGGCACTCGCAAAGGCAAGGCTCTTTCAATGCTATAAGACTCACTTGGATAGCAATTGGTATAAGAATGAGTGAAGTAGAAAAGAAGAAGAAGAAGGACACTAAAACGAAGTACATAAAAAGGTAACTATAGATTCTATTTCATAACGATAAGAGAAAAGAAGAACAACTTACACCGGTGTCACTCTCAGCACAAGCTTCATTCTCATTCTCCTATGAAAGTCTGATCTCCTCTGAATTACATAAATAAAAACTAAAAATTACATAAAAAGAAAACTAAAAACCTAAACTAAAAAATGGAAAAATAGACTAAATCCTATCTTTGCATGATCGTCCCCATTTTCAGTGAAAATCCTGCCTTTTATAGGCAAAAACACAGAGGGGAAAGGTGTGAGAAGATAGGGGAGCAAACACTCCCCCTAACTCATTAACCAAGCCGCGAAAACGCGGCTTTGGCCGCGTTTCCGCGGCCAAGGTGTGGCCAGGTGGCCACACCCTGTTGAAAGCCGCATTTCCGCGGCCAAGGTGTGGCCAGGTGGCCACACCCTGTTGGTGCTGCTCCCCGGCTTCTCGATTTGTCTTTATCTTCAGCTGATTTACAGTTTAAGTCCGGGATTTTAATGAAATGGCCTTTAATCCTTGGCTTCAACCGATCGAATTGTTGTAATTTGTTCTAACTGATTTTCAACCGATCTGAACCGTCCTGATCTGCCCTGATTTACTGATTTCGAATTAATTCTGATTTAATTCAGAATTTGGTGGGCTTTTGGGCTCATTTCTCTTCACTCTCCTTTAGGAATGGGCCTGCAAATAAATTAAACATTTAATTTGGAAATGCAGAGTTTATTCTATAATAAATATGAGAATATGATAATAAATGTGCAATATTAGTGACCAATCAATACCTCCTGTGGACAATCAACCAGTTAGGAGTTGCCTAGGTCAAAGTTACCTTAGACTAGGCTTGGTTGTTTCCTCTTATTGACTTTCGGTGAACTTGTTTGTGATTATGTTTGTATATGCAAGTGTGGTCAAGAGACCCTAATTCATCTAGGTTAACTAGAAACACATCACCACCCAAGTTCGAATCAAGACCAGATTCAGTTATGGCTCAACTGACATCTTTGTAGGATAAGTTCTATCTCATTAGAACCTCACTTCCATCCTGCATCCAACTTCCATTGGTTAGTGAACATAACTTTGAGCTTAAGCCACAGTTCATCAACACACTTCCTAAGTCCATGACTTAGAGTCTGAAAATGCTTATTTCTTCATAAGAGAATTTGAGGAAGTATGCTTAATGATGAAAATTTCACACCTTGCAGATGATGCTATTAGGTTGAGATTTGTCCCTTTCGCTCTTAAAGATTTAGCTAAGAAATGGCTCTACAGCTTAGCGGCCTACTCTATCACATCCTGGGATGGTTTCATCAAAGTCTTCTTAAAGAAATTCTATCCAATTTATATGACCGCTCTCGTTAGGAAAAACATCATGCAGTTCAAGAAAGAACCTTGTGAACCGTTTTGGAGGTACTTTGAACGCTTCAAAGACCTCCTTGTCCATTGTCCTCATCATGGAATAGAGAAATGACGACAATGCTAAATTCTTTATGACGTTTAGACTACTCAACCAAGACTCTCTTAGAAAGCATGTACCAAGGGGGATTCTTGCAGAAGAATGAAATGAAGGATGAGATTTATATAAGAATCTAGCTGAAAAGACCATCTAATGAGAACCAACTAGTGAAAGCTCTAGGAATTCAAACTCTTTCTCTTCAAAAAGTCTCTATTCAATTGAGTCATCCATAGCTAACGAGGCAAAGTTAGCTAACCTAGCGAGAAGACTGAAAGTTTTAGAAACTAAGGAACCAAGTCTAGTCAATCAAGTCAGCCCAAACCAATTTCAAATTCCAAGCTGCACTTACTGTCAAGCTATGAATCATGTGTTTGAGAAGTGTCTTGTGTTTTAAGCTCAATAACACTTTCTAGAACTGATGATTGTGACCTTTTCAAGGCTGAACAATGATCCTTACATACCCACGTACAATCCTGATGGGAGAAATCACCCAATTTTCTCATGGAGCCAACACAACAATGACCACCCACGGTCAAACCATGCAAGCCACTTCCATCATTCCAATAATTCTTCCAATCATCAACCCAACTTTTCAAATTACCCTCAAAATTCTCCTAACAAAATTTCAAATTATTAACAAAATTTTTCCAACCAAACTCCATCATCTTCCTTCCAGAATCCTCAACTTGAAAGGAAAATGATTGATTTTGAGAGAAATATGGAAAGGTACATGAAGAACCAAGATTCTCTCATGTAAACAATACAGAGGCTAGAGGGTCAAATGAGCCAATTAGCCAATTCATAGAATGAGAGGTAAAAGGGTACCTTACCCAGTCAGTCAATAATGAATCCTAAGAATTCTCAACAAACTCATTTGGCTGAGGATAAATCAATGAATCAATGTAATGCTGTTCATACATTGAGGTCGGGAGAGAAAGTTAATAATCAAGTGTCAACACCATCCAATTCTATTCAGCACAATCACACTCAAGCATCCATCTCATCTAGTCCCAATCCTTTCAAATCTAATGAGTCTAAAACAGATAAGTCAGCCAGTCAGGTGTACAAACCTACAGTACCATTTCCTAATAGGCTAAAGAGCAACAAGCAGAATCCACACATGGATAAGATAGTTGAGATCTTCAACTATGTGAAGATAAATGTACCACTTCTTGATGCCATCCAACAAGTCTCATCCTATGCAAAATTTCTTAAGGACATGTGCACCAAGAATCGAAAGACTAATGTACCTAAGAAAGTCTTCTTAGCCACTAACATTAGTGAGCTACTGTCGGGTTCGATCCCTGTCAAGTATAAGGATCCGGGTTGTCCCACCATTGCCTGCAATATAGGACAAGCCGAGATTAGTCATGCACTTCTTGACTTAGGGGCAAGTATCAACCTGCTTTCATTCTCAATTTATCAACAACTCGGGTTAGGAAATCTTAGTCCAACTCGGGTCACAATCCAACTGGCTGACCGTTCTATGAAAGTTTCGAAGGGAAAAATTAATGATGTCCTTATCCAGGTCGGGGAGATTATCTGCCCAGATAATTTCATAGTTCTTGAGACACAACCTGTGTCCAATCCTAAGGCTCAAACTCCTGTTATCCTAGGGCGCCCATTCCTTGCTACTGCCAATGCTATTATCAATTATAAGAATGGGTCTATGAGGCTGACCTTTAGGGACATGACTAGAGAAGTCAATATCTTCAACCTAGAAAAATAACCTCATAAGATAAGAGACCAAACATTTGAGGTAAACTTTATTGAAAATAATTGTGATGAAGAAAGTGAATGTATAGAGAATGAATCTCTATTTCTTGATGAATTATTTAAGAATGAATGTGATTATCTTAATGAGAAGACATATGTCAGAGATCATAATTTTAGAGTCCCCTTTAAAAAAGAAAATTTGATTTAAATATCTTCACTTTCGATGAGCCAATCAATAATATATCGCATGAGAATATAATTGAAGAACCTCCAATTGATTTAATCTTTGAAAACCTCTTCGAAGAAGAACTCATGTATTTGGATGAACCGACTAGGGATATTTTGATTAAATTCATACCTCCAGGGGAAAGTGTCAACCTAAGTTTTGAGGAGATGTATGGAACTGAATTAGACTAGGAATTTATCGTGAGGAAGTTTCAACTGAGAATTGTAATGGTGATCAATTTTTAAATAATGAATGTAGAAATATGAGGAAGAAAAGCTTAAAGAAGGTGAGATTGGGGAGGAAGAGAGCTAAAATGACAAAAAGATTGATCTCCCCACTATGCCTATAAAGAGAACCCATTAGAATGATGGGAAGAGAGCTGAGGGAAGAGACCTAAAAAGATCTAGGTGTGAGAGAAACATGATGTTGTACATAATTTTGTATACTATATATTATATATATATATATATATATATATATATATATATATATATATATATATATATATAAACTTTTATGCACCTCTTTTATATTCCATTTCATCATTCTATACATTTCTTTCATACATTGGGGACAATGCATGAGATAAGTGTGGGGGAGGGCTCTAACATGACTAATATACTTAAAAAAACTATATATATATATATATATATATATATATATATATATATATATATATATATATATATATATATATATATATTATATAACTTTTTAAAAGAAAAGAACAATATTTTGATATATTTTTTGTAAGAAATTAAGTTAATTTTAAGGAATAGGAAAATAATAATTAAGATTTCTTATACTTGGTCGAAATAAGATAACTTGTTTGATTTTCAGGGTTAAGAAGAAAATTGATGAAAGTAATTTAGTCTTGATCTTTACCTTGAAGAAATATGCACACTTTATACACTTACACACTTAGGGTTCAAAGACAAAAATTCTTATTCCTTATAAAAAAATTAAAAAACTAAAAATAAGAAGAAAAAATATATATATATGCAAATCTAATTATTAATTAGCTAGGTGCTTTGGCCTAAGTAAGCCTTGGTATTTTATGCAAAAGATAATTAGATAATTTAAAAAAATGTATATATATAATCTGATTAAGCTAGGTATTTGTGCCTCATGAAGCATAAGTATTCACGCCTAAAAGGGTACATTTTATAAATAAAAATACTTGATTTCGTGGCCTTTTTCGCTTGAGTGTTTAAGTCCTTAGGGGTGTTTTCTCACCTGGTGCCCTAAGACTGTCTGGTTTAGGTGTCTCCGACTAAAGGCTCGATACATGGGCAGATTAGAAAACCTAATGGAATTGAGGAATAAATACAAAAAAATATAAAATAAAAATAAATAAATAAAAAATATAAATAAGGCATAAGAGTTAATGTTAAAGAACCCTTAGTCAAACTTCACAGTCACGAAGGTGCATATGACTTAGAGTAAAGTAATCGACTAGATGAGAAATACAATTTAACTCCTTACTTTGATTGATGACATGTTTTTGAATAGAGACTAAATTTAGAAATGAAAAGTTTAATTTTCCTATAACTTATAGATTACTTGAACTCTTACAACAATACCTCAAATATTTTCTATCTTTTCAAAATACTTTTCGAAAATACTAAACATTTATTCTCTTTCTTTATAGATTTTGTGGGTGCAATCCATTGAAAACTCTCACGAGATAAAACTCGTCCTCTAGGGGTAACCTTGAGGTTAAACGGCTTGTTGCACATGCTGAGTGCAATCGAGTGACCTGCAAAGTTGTCTAATAATTGATTAGGAATAGTTTTGATGTTTTGCTTGAGGGCGAGCAAAAGATAAGTGTGGGGGTGTGATCGGTCATATATATTGCATATATATTGTCACATTACCATGTTTATTATCTATAAATTCTATTAATAAGTCTTATTTTTTTATAAAGTGCAGGCTCATTGCTAAAGGAAAGGGAAGAGAACTAGCCCAAAAGCCCATCAAATTCTGATTTAATTCAGAATTAATTTGAAATCAAAAAATTAGGGTAGATCATGGCAAATTAGGGAGGTTGAAAACCGGTTAATTTGGTTTTATAAGAATCCTAATCAGTTAACTTGAGAATCACCGAAGATCAGATCAGAATCAGAGACAAACGGCAAATCCAGCCAGACAAAAAGGGACCAAATCAGACGCCAGCCAGATCTCCACCAGGATGTGGCCATTTAGCCACATCCTGGCCACGGATCCGCGGCCGTTTGGTAGAGATAAGGGCTGCGTTTGCTCTCCTTATCTCCTCACTCCTCTCCACTCTGAGTTTTTGCCTATAAAAGGCAGGTTTTGTACTGGAAAATGGAATAAAGACTAGGTTTAGAATTCTTGTTTATTTTAAGATTTTAGGAGTACTGTTAGATAGTTCTGAGAAGCTGTATCTCATATTATTTTTTAGTATCAGAAAAGAGAGAAGAGTGAAACTGAGTGTGTAATTCATCCTTGAAGTGACAATCAAAGGAGATTCAACTTACTTATTCAACTCGACTCAATTCGGTATGTCTATGTTTTATTTTCATTCTTGTGTTTGATTTCTTTTTATCATGAGTAACTAAACCATCTTCTGGGCTGACTAATCAATCTCTTCTACTTCCTTTCTCTTGATTGATTTTTATAAATGCAACTCTTTTGAATTAGAATAATGCCTAAGTTAAATTTTGTTCTTAAAAGCACATGAGGATGTTTCTTTTAAACTTGGACTTTCAAAAAATAAATATTTTTAACTGTTTTTATTCCATACTTGCTTCTTCGCGCTTGATGATTTAACATTCTCTTTTTAATGATGTGTTAAGAAAGGTCTTAAGATTTAAATAAAACCATCTTATTTGTTTTGCTTGAACATTAAAAGAAACTAAAGGTTTTTGCCTATGGAAAAGTGATGCACAAAAATATTCTTGAGATAAGTAAGTAGTTGAGTAGAAGATTAGTAAGCCCGAATCTTTTCATAATTTAAATCACAGCAAAATCACTCTCAAATCATTTTCTAAAAGATCATCTTCTCAAAAGCCTTTTCTAAGTTTTTAATTTTTTTCATTTAATCATTCCCTTACTATCCACTCTCTTTTTCAATATAAAAAGAAAGAAAAAAACCAATACCACTCTTTGTTATTTAACAATTCATCGAAAAGCTTCTATCGCATTCATCCTCGTGGACACGACCCATTCGCCCAAAGCTAGACAGTAATTCTCATTGCTCTTTTAATTTTCCATCACTACAACAAAGTCAAAGTTTTTGGTGAATTTTGAAAAGGCTTAGAGAAGTTAAAGATAACCTCCTTTTTTCCAGATCTCCTCATTTTATAGGCGAATTAATGAGTTCATCATCATCATCAATGCATGTCTTGAGAACACGCGACTCCTAAATAGTCAATCCATGACCGGAGAGAATCGATCAATTGAGGAGACGAAAAGCTAATCGTCACCACTAAGCCATTGTGACGGTAGGAATCAAACTGGCAGCCATAATGACGTGAGGGTTCAAATCGACTCCTGATGCGACTAGACGACAACTGGAAGTCAGAGGCATTAACTCCTCGTCAATCCTTCATATCCGCAAAATGCACATAGATATTCCGAATGATTCTCTGTACGAGGCACCAAAGATGAAGATAAAAGACTTCACCCAATCGACTCCGCTTCCTCACTTCCCATCTGCATGCTCCGACAAGTGCGAAAGCAAAGGGCGCATACGTGGTGGTCAAAATTTGACCTCTATCAGGATCATGACACGTGTTCTTCTCAGAAGGCACTCAGAAGCCCCTCTAAAATCACCTCCATCAATTACACCGTCACTCCCTCTCTGAAGATATCTCTCACTCCAGAGTCTGAGGTCATGGAACCACCTGAAGTAGATTTGACTCCGGACCGAGTGTCCTTCCATGTGACAATTTTATCCATCACCACAGACAGATAGAGGCCAACTTCTTTGAACCACAAATTCTATTACGTGACTCTATCATCTCCCTCGTCTAAAATCACCAAACTGCTGAGCAGAGTAGTTGGAGATAACAATCGATAAACTTCCAGCACATCAATCCTAACAATCTGGATAGGATCTCGACAGTTGCAAAGATCAGCAGATTTGAACCGAAGAGGGGAAGATCTGCATCTATCTATATTCACTACACCGCCTCTGTCAGGTATAAATGCACCTCTTTCTCCAACGAGAAGGAGGTCACTTCCCTAATTCTCAGAGCACATACTGCTCATACATCCTCCCAAGCCACGCTAGCAGTTTTTCTTTGCTAGCCACCATAATACACCAACAGTTTTCCTCTACCAGTCCTCCCTCCTTACTACTGATTCTTACTGTCGAGGGTCTTAGGCTAGTACTACACAGATGCTCCTAATTTTAAAAACGTCTTCCTTCTCTGTGTGCTCTGACATGTGCGATCGGGGGCGTCTAGTTGCCTGTGGCAGAGTTTTATCCATCACAGAATGGTACCAAAACCTTGAGGAATTGAAACAAAATCTCAATGAAAATTCAGATAACATATTGCATAAATTAACACACGAACTTCATTAATCATCATTCAAGATAAAAATTGAAACTTACAACATACAACTGGTACAACCCCAGTTAACTTCAGTTCATATACGGGCATAAAAATCATACATCTACAAACATTGCTTTTATTCGATCTCACCCGTCCAAGTCTTGAAATTACGACCACTTCTATCCTAGTCAACCACCTTACAAGCCCAGAAGGGTAAAATCCATAGGCTTATAGTTAACGACGATGTAGTCTTTGATGGTGGCCGCTACCTGGTTGGCAAACTCGACGCGACGGGGTGGTCGTAGTAGTGTGAGATGTCGTCGATGCTCTCGAAGTTGGCCTCGAACACATAGTTGTAGCCTTTACGCTTGATCATTTTGCTCTCATCTCTAGCCCCGCGTACAAAATTAATTAAACATCTTAATTGGGATGAATTAAGAGCTAATCAATCATCAAGGGGAAGATTAAGAGTAGACGATAGATCAATACCAATGGAAGGACTTCATCCTTGGGATGAAGAAGGGAGGCAAATTTCTTGAGCAAATCAAGAAGTTTGTCTTGTGGGACTCCTCCTTTGAGCTTGGCCAGAATGACACATGCTTGTAGAGTTGTTGGCTAGGTGCACTCTCCATCCTTTTCTCTTCACTTTTTAATCTCTCTCTCTCTCTCTCAATCTCGATCTCTTGATCCATTTATGCTTCCTTGTCCTTGCTCTTATATTGGGATTTTGTTTTTCATGTAGACCCTTTAACGATTGACAATTGCAATTTTTATATTTTGTGTTGGGTTTAT
This sequence comes from Agave tequilana, assembly GCA_038442645.1. Classification (NCBI taxonomy): domain Eukaryota; kingdom Viridiplantae; phylum Streptophyta; class Magnoliopsida; order Asparagales; family Asparagaceae; genus Agave; species Agave tequilana. The sequence continues at coordinate 292,623 of JAVJIF010001818.1, forward strand.
AAATTTGTGTGGGAAAACTTAAGTTTCCCTCATATTTGTCTTGTTATTTGGTCCCACATTGGATATGCCTACGGAAGTAGAGTGGTTTAAATACCAACTACTTTAAAAGCTATTGTTATGTGTTATGGGCCAAGGGCCGGGCTTGCCACACGTGCATGCACCATTTTTTTGTTTTGATTTTCTCAATTTCTCCGTTTTGAGTTTCCCTCATATTTTCTCTCTTTTTTGCCATATTCATGTTGGCAGACTCTCGCGGGGGCTGTTCCAACTGACAGGGGTTCGAGCCGTAATAAATATAGCTTTATCTCGTCCCCTCTCAATATATGAAACAGCTATATCAATTACATTCTCTCTCTCTCTCTCTCTCTACCTCTGTCATATTTCTGCAATTATATGAAAAGAGTTTTCTTCTTCTTCATCAAGCAACAATCTTCATCTGAGCAAGAGGTTCTGCTTACCGTCTTAAACCAAGTGCTGGTGAACCAGGGGTCTTTTACTACTAGGGGACAATATCGATTCAACGTCTGAACAAGGATACATGTTTTTGATCATTTAGGACAGCGACACAGCGACTGAACTCTCCAAGTCAGCTTTTTTTGGTCTTTATTTTTCTAAGTTATTGCAATAATTCTTATCTTGTCATAATTTAATTTTGTAAGCATATTGCACATTTAGAAAATATTATCATTTTATCCAACACTCTAAAGGATCAAAATACATACATACAAACATACATACATATATATAGAGATAGACTTGTGTCATTCCGGAAGGATTCGACGTCGAATCCTTCCACTAAAATACCAACATCTGACATTTAAATACAAGATCCACTCTGTTGAAGTTATGTATATTATTTCAAGTATCTATATACTAAAAATCAAGAATTTTGAATACTTTTTGCTCATCCATCAAGAGGCGCAAAATGGACGGCCGAAAGTAGTGAGTTGGTTAGATCTATGTGTTTAGACATACAAATTCTCGATCCGGCCATTTGATCATAATGTAAAACATTTAAAAATCCCTACAAACTAATTTTTGTTAGTTTAAAATGTTCTATATCGTAAACCAACCAACTCACTATTTAGGCCGTCCGTTTTTCTCCTACTTGATGCATGGGCAAAAGGTATTCAAAACGCATGATTTTTGGTTTATAGATACTTGAAATAATATAGATCAACTTCAATAAAAAGGATCTTGTATTAGAATGTCGAATGTCAAAATTTGAGTAGGAAGGATTCGACCTTGAATCCTCCCGGAATGACACAAGTCTATCTCTTATACACACACACACACATACATATGTACGTATGTACATATGTATGTGTGTGTGTGTGTGTATGTGTATATATGTATATGTATGTATGTATATATATATATATATATATATATATATATATATATATATATATATATATATATATATATATATATATATATATATATATATATATGTATGTATGTATGTATGTATGTATGTATGTATGTATGTATGTATGTATTCTCCTGTTCATTTAATCTATTTTCTTTTCATGCAAATTAAATTGTGTTATTACAAAAGATCTCTTTAATCTGTTCCCCATTTCACACAAATTAAATAGATTAAGATCTTCCTTACAAATTAGTATATAGATCTTTCTTATAAAAGATTTGTTATTTTACAAGATCTTCTTTACTCAAATTATTACAACTATTGTATAGATTCTTGTAAATTTTGGATTGATTAAAATTATTACAAATAATTACAAGTTTTTACAAGTTTATATTACTCTTTCTTATTACAAGATCTTGTCTTATTGTAACACCTACAAAAGTATCCCAAATTCTCACAAGTTTATTAAATGTTTATTTTATTTAAATATTATTCTTTTATCACAAAATTTAATCCTTTCATAAACTCTTATTAAAAGTTTCCTAATTTTTCCTACAAGCAGATTCTTACAACTTTATTGTAAATGTATATTCTTACAACTTTATTACAACCTTATTTTTAGCGACTTTATTGCAAGAAAATTGCCTAAATTGAATTATCAAATATCTTGCTATTTGTACTTAAGATTGGATTATTGTTACGAATTTCATTGTTTAAACTTGCTAAAAAATTTTATTTGTCCAAAACCTACAAGTACATTGTCTTGAATAGACTGTAATACTCCTATTAAAATAATTATCTCTTTACATACTAAATTGGTTATTACTTGCTAGTTTTATTGGACAATTCCAACCATAACTTAATTAACAAATTTTGTAACAAAATTAAATTGTCTAAACTTTTGCTAATTATTAGTTTTTATTCCTGCTAGTTCATTCTAGGTATTGATAAGGACTAAAAGCGTAAATCATTTTTCCAAAACTCCGTGCAATTGGTGTTAACGAAGTAATGGTACTCAACGTGGTTCTGTAATTAAGGAATGTCAAGTGCAAAAAACCTCTCACCTGAGCTACGCAGACGTGGCCAATTGGACTGGTTAAATTAGGGTTTTGACTAATCCTATAGCTTTAGAAAATAAATTAAATTGTTCAACTTCTACAATCTATTATTGCTTAATACAAATTTTATCTCCTAGAATCATTGGTCACATAATTAAACAAGAATTATACATCATTTTATTCTGCAAACCCTAATTTAAAAGCTCCCAACATAAATAAATTCTGACATTTCATATAATTTGAAATACAAATTCAGGTATCTTATTCATCACTGTGGTCAACCCAAATCATTTTGAGAGTACCAAACCTGACAATTTTTCTGGCACATACTTTAAAAGATGGATAAACCAGATGAAATATTGGTTGACCACTTTAGGACTCACATCAGCCATAAATGACTTCATTCATATTCTTTTTTCTAAACCATCACCTGTTGGATCTTCACATGTTAAAACTCTTCCCACAACTTCTTCTTCCTCCTATTCCTATTTTGAACCTGAAGAAATTACTATTATTGTTTCTATAGAATTCTTAGTGTAGTACTCTCTGATAGTCTATATGATATTTATTATGGTATAAGAGTGCCAAAAAACTATGGACAACACTAGAGAAAGAATATGACCTTGGTGATTCTGCAATTGAAAGATTCACCTCTTTCTCTTTTAATAAATTCATGATGACTGATAATAAACTAATCAATGATCAACTTCATGAATTTCAAGATTATATCTAATACCTTCAATTGAAAGAAAATCAATTCTATGATGATCACAAGGTGTCTTACCTCATTGATAAACTTCCTCCTTTTTGATCAGCCTTTGCTAGAGACTTTCATCACAAGCAAGATGATCTAACCCTTGTTCAAGCCCTAAAGGAGATTCACCTAGAAGATCAACATAGGAAAAACTCTAAAACTAAATCAGAAATAAAATCTAAAGTGAACTTGGTGGAGGATTGTTTGGTCAGAAAAAAGACGCTTTGGTCGATGTAAGATTTCTTTGAGTGGCTGAAAAAAATAGCGGACCGATTCTGATTATAAAAGCGGGAAGAAGACTTGGTTCTCCCTTTGTTTAAAGCTGGGTTTTTTGAATGGCAATGGAGAGTGATTTTTGTTCTCCGTTGACCTGCCGACTGTCTATCTTCTCTTCACGATGCTCTGGAAGATTAATCAGAGAGAAACTCTTATTTTAACACGCAAAGTGTTTAAAGTCCACTGATTACTCCTTTCTCCTATTCTCCAAAAGTTCTCTCTTTAGATTCAAAAAGAGTCCCTCCCCTCATAGCTAGTCAGACTATTTATGGGAGGTTATAGGAGTATTATCATCCCCTAAAATCTCTCCATAATGGGGATTAACTCCCTATTACATGGGAAGTTAATTGACCCAGTAATGGGGATTAGTTACAACAGAAACGCGGGTCTCGCGCTGGACACGGACCTCGCGTTGCTTGTTGTAGACACGGGTGTCTCAAAACATGGAGTTGCCAAGACTCGTGTTTGACATGAGACGTGAGGTTTCTCAGACTCGCGTCTGAAGTGGAACGCTAAGTTGCTTAAACTTACTCTTAACATGGAACGCGGAGTTACTCAGACTTGCGTTAGATGGGATGCGAAGTTACTCAGACTCACATCGAACACGGGCTTACTCAGGCTTGCTTCTGAAGTCTTCTTGCTTCTTGGGATGCGAGGTCCGCGTTTTAGTCAAAACGCGACCTTCGCGTTGGAATGAGGCTCGCGTCTGATGGCTTGTCCTTAGTGATTTTTAGTCAACCTGCAGAACCCTCCCCAAAATTTTTGATATTACTGGGACGGATTTTGAAATACTTTAGACTTCAGCTGAAGTTGGGCTTCCCATGATTTGACTAGGAATCTTTTGAGATCCTTTGAGCTTGATTCTGCTTGGATTGTGATCTTCATGAGTGTACTGTTGAATTGTTAAAAGCCTCTAGGAAAGATCATTACAAGTGTCTTAAAAACTCAGTCTAGCACTTGTCATGAGCTCTGGTTTGCTTGTTGGTGTACTGTTGAACCGGTGGAGTTGTTGATTGCTCTAGCCACTGTACTGTTGAACTGATTGCAGAAGTATGGATCTACTCCTTGTATGTGAGAGAATGTAGCTCTTCACAGACATGATTGTCACACTGATCAAGTGGAGACATGAATTTCAGTGGAGTTGAGACGTGACTCTCAATTGTTGTAGAGACACGGTTCTCAATTACTGTGGAGACACGGCTCTTGATTGCTGTAGAGATGCAACTCTCGATTGATGTTGAGACACGGCTCTTGATTGGCGTAGAAACACGACTCTATAAATGCTGTAGAGAGGCGACTCTTGAAACACAAAGATTACATTAGATGCTTCAAGGCATGAACGCAGGGGCCGCTCGAGATGCGTGTCTTGTTTTGATTGAGCTCGAGATATGTGCCGCGTATCTCGGCCATTGGAAGGCCTATAAAAGACTCGGGTCTTTTAACTGTCAATTCACTTTGACTGTTCATCATCTTCAACTAGACCCGCATCTAAAACTCTTGTGCTTTCTCAAAACTCATAAAGCTCCAAGCTTTTTCCAATCTTTTCGAAGATTTTCATCGTGATGATGGCTCCAAAAGCGAAGACTGTCGCTTCCTCTTCTAGCATCACCGCTGCCGAGCCTCGAATGCTGCCGAGCCTCAAATGGGCAGGGTTCCTCCTCAAGAAGCCCCCATTTCAGGTAAAAAGTTTTCAAAAAATTTCGCCATTGAGAACACAGAGGCTCTGTCCTCTTAACTTCTCTTTAAAGTTTTAAAAACTTCTGTTAAAGTTGATCAGCCGTGTTTGATTTGTAAATGTGGATCTTACTGGTCCACATTTAATTTGTAAACGCGGTCCTCACGTTGATGATCAGGACGCAGATTTTGCTTTGTCAACGCGACCATTGCGTCTACAAATTGAATGCGGGTCCAATAGACTCCGCATCTTGAGACTTTTGAATGCGGGTCTCATTTAGGAGACTCGCGTTTGAGTCTGTAGACTTAGAAATTTTTTTCTAAGTATGGAGTCTGGCCACGGGCCTCATATGAGCCTCGTGCTTTGGTCATAGAACGCGGGTCTCATGCATTGAACCTCACATTTTGACTCTAATAGTGTAGTTTCACTGTTTCTTTAGAGTATTGATACTGTGTTCTCTTTTGCAGTGAGATACTCCTCAAATCTTCTAGCGAAGAGACATCATTTTGGCCATATAGGTGGACCAGATCTGGATGCTGTCTCCAAACTTGACAAGAATGTGCCGGCCTTTACTGGAAAGAACAGAGAGCAGCGAGCCAAGTTAAGTCAGGCAAGCTTATAGATTCTCCGAACACTTATCACGGATGGGAGACTTAAATCGAAAGCCCATTCACCACTGAAAAAGCCAGATTTTTTATTCGGGGACTCCATCAATGAGGATGCAGAGGTGATGCTTGATGGCAGCTACAATGGCTCCATTGGCTTGGGGATCGCCTCTTTTTTCCTTCCCAACATGGGAAGGATGTTTTCCTTATCGTTCATCCAGTTGCTATCTCTTCGACAATCGATGGAGTGGGATCTGACAGAGGAATATTTTGAAGCTTCTCTCAGGCAGATCTTACATAACACGGCAGTCCCGGTGGATCATGATAAGAATGTCGTCAGACTGCTGCTAGGTTTCTTGGAGGCGGAGTACCCTGCAGGTGAGACTCCCCGTCAAGCGTCCATGTTCATTAACCAATTTATGGACGTTAAGGGTGATTTCCCACCAAGCAAATTTCGAGCATTGGGATGGGTCTGCTCTTCGGACAAGTATTGGTGGTCCAAGATGGTGGGTTTTGTCCTTGAAGATTTGAAGGACGAACTGCTACATACTGGCCACTATACTGCAGTTCGGGCTATTCAGTATGGCATCCCACAAAGCAGCCATCACTTTTTTGCCATGCTGGAGTATTACAATCCTGAAACGTGTACATTCTTTTCCTCAGTCAGGAAGATGGGGCTAGCTCTCCATGAGATGTATGAAGTCTCTGGGTTAGTGATGAGAGACATTCCATATGAAGAATATGTCCCATCAGCCGAAGAACTGCACTTGATGGAAGATAGTGCTCCTTTGGTATAAGCAACATATTAGGAAGTGTTACACTTTCATATTTGCGCTGAGATCACCGGTTAGAGGTCTGGAGGAGTCAAGTAAATGGCTTGGGGAGATTACCTCTTCAATGGGTTGGGGGACAAAGGTGACCAATTAGCCCGCCTAACCCCAAGCACTAATGCAGAAATTGGGGAGAAGATCAACACTTCAACGTCCTCGTATATTAGGATACTTTCAGACCAGGTACAGTATTTGAAAGTTTTCATTACTAGGCTAAGACTCCCATCTCTAACGGGGCCCTGTTAGCTGGATTTCTGATGCTGTGGTTGAAGAGGTGTGCCTCGTGAGGTTATAATGGCCGATGTGGTATACCCGACTGTTTTACTGGCATTTGGCCGGGGTATTGATCTTCTTCCAACAATGGTGGGGTGCATTCAGAGTGGACTCCGGGCACTAGCCAAGACATTCTGCAGAGTGGAAGCTCTGGTGGATGCTAAAGGCAATGCGCTTATTGACCAACATGGTAATCCCGAGGTCAAGGTGCCTAATCTAGAATCGAACTCTCGTACACCTATTTGTTGGCATGGTATATCATGCATTGACCATCTCTGATGACAATCGCGTACACATCGGAAGACTTTGTGCCATTCCTACAAAGGTTAAGTGCTCAATCTGGCAGCATGCCTATATCTTCTACATCAGGAAAGCCATTCAGAATGACTTAGACTATCAGTTGGTATGGTGCCTCCCTGATATTCAGGACACGTCGTATGGAGATCGGTTCTTGGATATCGTAGGTTCAGATGGGTATACTGATTAGTCTCTAATTTTGCATAATTTTCATCACATCTCACATTTATTTGATAAATAAATTATGCTAATAATACCTTGCTTGCTTGATCCTAGGTCAATGGTGTTCACATGAAGAAGAAGACCCAAATCACCATTTATTTGGTGATTAAAGGGGTATTAAAATAGCTATTGACCTAAAGAGCTGGTTCTGTCAAAACCAGGGGCGCCAAACCAGAAACCGGCAACTTTATCCGACAGGGCGACAACCAGACAACGTATGACAGGCGGCGCCGCGCGCGCCGCCAAGGTATTGCCGCGGAATCGCGGCTTTTGCCGCGTTTCCGCGGCAATACGGCGGAGCCACGTGCGCCGTTTGCGGTCAATTCTTGTCCCCTGCGTCCCCCGTTCCTCTTAAGCTATAAATACCCCCCTGGGGTTCTTGACTGAGGAGAAGGCAGAGTAGAGGCAAGTTTAGGAGTAGTTTTGATTTCCATGTTGTAATTTAGTTTAGGTTAGATTAGTTTCTCTTCTTCTTCCCCATTGTATATTTCCATTTTTTAGATCTTGTATTAGGAGAAGGAGTGATTCATGAGTGGAATGTAAGAGTACTTGTAGTAGAAGGTGACAAGCTATGAAAGGTGCTCTCTTTACCTCTCTTTGTTTTCTATCTAACTTCTTTTACATGTGTAACTAGTTTTTCCCTCATGGCTCTAACTACTAACCATCTAACTAGTCTTACTTCTTTATGATAATCCACATGAATCTAATAGCCTCACTTTGGCCTTGCTCTTGCAAGAGCCATTGATGGCTCATGATGATAGATCTAACACTCTAACTTCCTAACCGCTAACAAGCTAACATTACTTTACTTCATGCTTGCTCTTATGGGTTTTGATGATCTAAGTGTAGCTTGTACTTGTTATGTTGTGTTGGGTTGTAAAGAGTTACATATGGGCCATGCTTTGAATCGCTCTTGAACCAAGGACTAGTGATGGCCAATGATACGTGTGAGGCAACTATCACTAAGAGGTTAGCGTGTTGGTGGAGTCATTAGTAGTTAGTGCCGTGAGCTTTCTTTATTTTTCACTTATTTTAGAAATACAACAAAAATCACAAAGACATTCTTTTCAATGTTTCCCACTTCTTCGTATTTCACCGTAACTCTCTTTTCTTTTCTTTTCATTCTTTAAAACTTTGAAGAAACTTTAACAAACACGTGAATCAGCCGGTAAAGCTTCTATCGCCTCCCGTCCTTGTGGATACGACCCGTATAGCCACTTCGCTACTACGGAAGAATCGCAAAAGCAGTAACTTCGACCCACACTTCCTTCTCTCATTTTAGTACTTGCTTTTTTACGCGATCAAATTTTGGCGCCGTTGCCGGGGATGGGAACGGTTTGATTTCACAAGTTTGCTAACTTTTCTTCTTTGTTTTTTGGTGTGCAGGTTAAAGTTTTAGCATTGCGGAAGTCCACACTTGCTCAAGTGTGGTCGGGTAATTCTTGTATATTTTTCTGCTGCTAATTTTTGTTTATATTACCTGTGCACTGTAAATAATTGTAAGAATTAAAATACGGTAATTGGATGCTTTAAAATGGTTTAGACATTTGCATCTAGGCACGTGTCAATTTTCATTCCAATATCCTGTATTTTATTCTTGTGTTGTTGTGATACTGATAGGAGGTGTATATATGGCATTGCATATAGTATAGGACAAACACTTCAGTGATTTACTTGCTTTTTTGTGTTCATCCTTATCTATATTGCACACTTGCACGAATTCAACTTAAGGGCAAAACCCAAAACAACATAAGGTGGGAAAGTTATTACCCTCCCTTGGCCCAAAAATCACCTCCCCACTCACACAACCCAAGCCTAAATAAAACTTGCTAGATGTTGGCCCCTAGGGACATCTCGGACTCATTTAGGAGATTGACATAAGGGGGAAGTTGTTAGAATTTGACTCTTACTAAATCGGTGTCTAAGGTTGGGGATTGAGAGGTGAAACCTCGAAGAACGGTGGTTTGGCATAATTAGGCCCGTTGCTCCGGCACGGATACCTCCCACTGTCTTGCCCCTACCTGGCCGATTAACTTGTGGTCAGCTTCCGACAACAGACCCCCCGTGGACAGTCTAACCAGTTAGGAGTCGTCTAGGTCTAAGTCAACCCTAGCATAGGCTTGTTTTGCTCTTCTTTTTCTTTGTTTGTTTGTTTGTTTGTTTGTTTGTTTGTTTTTCTTTTTTTTTTGTATACTGTGATATGGATTTTAATAACAACAATTCTTTCAATTATAATATGAATCCATATTTCACTCCGACCTCATTTGACTTGGATAACTCTGACCCGGCAATGTACAACATGAACCAACCATATATGCCGGGTTGGGATTATCCGAATCAATATGACCCATATCCTCAACATAATGATTATAATTTTCAAAATAATTTCAACTCTTCACAGAGTTCATGGGGATTCACCTACCCCGAGTCAAATTTTCAACCATCTTGTCCACAATTTTCACAATATTTATTCCCCAATTTTGATTCATATACTCCTTGTCCTGAACCACCAATTGAAGAAAAATCATCATTGGAAAGGAGTATGGAAGAGTCCCTACAACAAATGCAAAATTTGCTCAATTCACAATCCTTTTCATATCAAACTCCACATACTCCTTTTCTAGAGCATCCCATTGAAGAAGAATCTGAACTAGAAAAGCGTTTGGAAGTCTGTTGTGAAAGAATGCAAAACATGTTGGACTCATTCTCTCCACCAATTTTCAAGAGTCATACTCATCTTTTCCTCACATCAATTCAAAATGAACAAACTTCAATACTGGACTTGAGTATGGAACCCTTGCGTGAGTTCGAGCAGCAACCGCAAAATCCGATGGACTCACAAATCCACCATAATTTCCAAAATCCACTTCCATACTCATATTTTCAAGAACCAATCACAAAGAGTATGGAAGACATGATTCCAAATCCAAATTCTGTTACACGGCCTATCAGTAAGTTAGATTCACTTTTGAGCGAATTGATCAATGAGAGCGAGGAAAGCCTTTCTTGTCAAACTTTGACCAATTCCTATATCCCTAGCTCTACTGATTGGACCCATGAATCATGTCATTTTGGAAATCCAACTTCAATTTCAGAACATGCATTTGAACTTGACCATGCTCCAAGTTATGAAAATCGCCTGGACATTCTGGCAAGTTATCCCTTTCCTGAAATTGAAATCGAACCTGACTGTGATCCTGAACCTCATGTTAGTAATTCCATTTCGCTTTTTAACTCAATAATGACCCCGTATCTTTACCAGATTTTTTCTCTATTCCGGAGTCAACGTTGAATCCTGTACCAGTACACCGTGAAATGGAATCACCATCTCTCATGATCACACCTCATTCATGGGGAAAGTGTGTGAATATCAATTCTTTGGTTTGGACCCTGTTTTTGAACCAATTTCGACTCTCATTGTTGACTCTCGACTTGATCTGAGTCAACTTCCCGAGTCGGTATCGGTTTTTGTTCCTGATCCCTTGGAGTCCAAATCCATCATCTTCCAAAATCACACTTCATTGTTGGACAAGAATGTTGACAAAAATGACTCAGTAATTATTTTTGAAAATTTAAAATTAGATGGGGATAATTTTTTCAATAAGACCATTCAATCCATCATTCATTTCTGGGGTCATATCAGAGGGGTCATTGGTGGATTTCTGCAAGATCCACAATATCTTGATTGGGTCGCAACGCTTGGCCCAATCCGACCACCTCCAGAACCACCCCCTTGAGGTAATCTTCCTTCCCTCTCCATTTATTTCATGTCTATACACATTCACGATGCATTGAGGACCATGCATGAGATAAGTGTGGGGGAGGGTTTACTAACGTAGCTAGTTTTATATTTTCTTTCTTTTACACTTCTTTTATACTTCTTTTTACTTAAAAATAAATAATTAAAAAAAATTTCTTTTCTTTTTACAAAACTTTTTGAAACAAGAGAAATAGTTTTGATCCATTTTTAAGAAAATTAAGATTATCTTAGGAATTAGGAAGACCTAAAATTATGAAATTTTAAACCAAGTCAAAATATAGATCTTGTCTAAATTATAGGATAAGAAAGTAAAATTGAAAAGATAATTTGATCTTGAATTTTTTGCCTTAGATTTATGCACTTCACACTTACACAATTTTTGGGATTGAAACAAAGACTAGAAATGCCATAAAAATATATATATATATTATATATTAAAAAAAAAAAAAATTTGTCAATAAAAACCACTCATTGAAGTTGGGTAATTATGCCTCAGGAAGCATGATTATTCATACCCAAACGGTGGACAAAAATCAAATAATCCCCTTTAGTTTTGTGGCCTTATTTACTCGAGTCCTTAAGTCCGAGGGATGTTTTCTCATTTGGTGCCCTAAGACCATCTGGTTTGGGAGTCACCGGCTAAAGGCTCACTACCCGGGTAGATAAGAAAGCCTAAGAAAACTAAGGGAGAAAAAAAAATAATAATAAATAAATAAATATATATATTAAATAAATGGCATGAAAGTTAGAGTCGATATCCCAAAAACTTTCACTGTTCACAAAGTGCATATTTTTCTAAGAATTTTATGAAAGATCAAAGAGTCAATTCAATTTTAAATTCTTACATTTAATTTATCACAAGATTTTTTTTGCATTCTGACTTAGTTTAAGAAAGAACAATTTCTGGTTAACCTATGACCTTGGATCACTTATATTTTCACAAAAATACTTCAATACTTTTCTCTAATTCAAAATGCGTTTTCAAAAATACTAACATTTAATTTCTTTCTTTATGGATTTTGTGGTGTAATCCGCTGAAAACCCTCAGGAGACAAAACTCCTCCTCTAAGGGGAACTTAGAGGTTTAACGGCTTGTTGCACATGCTCAGTGCAATCGCGTCACCTGCGAAAGTGGTGTAATAATTTCCTTAGGTTTTTTGTTTTGCTCGGGACGAGCAAAAGATAAGTGTGGGGGTGTGATTAGTCTCTAATTTTGCATAATTTTCATCACATCTCACATTTATTTGATAAATAAATTATGCTAATAATACCTTGCTTGCTTGATCCTAGGTCAATGGTGTTCACATGAAGAAGAAGACCCAAATCACCATTTATTTGGTGATTAAAGGGGTATTAAAATAGCTATTGACCTAAAGAGCTGGTTCTGTCAAAACCAGGGGCGCCAAACCAGAAACCGGCAACTTTATCCGACAGGGCGACAACCAGACAACGTATGACAGGCGGCGCCGCGCGCGCCGCCAAGGTATTGCCGCGGAATCGCGGCTTTTGCCGCGTTTCCGCGGCAATACGGCGGAGCCACGTGCACCGTTTGCGGTCAATTCTTGTCCCCTGCGTCCCCCGTTCCTCTGAAGCTATAAATACCCCCCTGGGGTTCTTGACTGAGGAGAAGGCAGAGTAGAGGCAAGTTTAGGAGTAGTTTTGATTTCCATGTTGTAATTTAGTTTAGGTTAGGTTAGTTTCTCTTCTTCTTCCCTATTGTATATTTCCATTTTTTAGATCTTGTATTAGGAGAAGGAGTGATTCATGAGTGGAATGTAAGAGTACTTGTAGTAGAAGGTGACAAGCTATGAAAGGTGCTCTCTTTACCTCTCTTTGTTTTCTATCTAACTTCTTTTACATGTGTAACTAGTTTTTCCCTCATGGCTCTAACTACTAACCATCTAACTAGTCTTACTTCTTTATGATAATCCACATGAATCTAATAGCCTCACTTTGGCCTTGCTCTTGCAAGAGCCATTGATGGCTCATGATGATGGATCTAACACTCTAACTTCCTAACCGCTAACAAGCTAACATTACTTTACTTCATGCTTGCTCTTATGGGTTTTGATGATCTAAGTGTAGCTTGTACTTGTTATGTTGTGTTGGGTTGTAAAGAGTTACATATGGGCCATGCTTGAATCGCTCTTGAACCAAGGACTAGTGATGGCCAATGATACGTGTGAGGCAACTATCACTAAGAGGTTAGCGTGTTGGTGGAGTCATTAGTAGTTAGTGCCGTGAGCTTTCTTTATTTTTCACTTATTTTAGAAATACAACAAAAATCACAAAGACATTCTTTTCAATGTTTCCCACTTCTTCGTATTTCACCGTAACTCTCTTTTCTTTTCTTTTCATTCTTTAAAACTTTGAAGAAACTTTAACAAACACGTGAATCAGCCGGTAAAGCTTCTATCGCCTCCCGTCCTTGTGGATACGACCCGTATAGCCACTTCGCTACTACGGAAGAATCGCAAAAGCAGTAACTTCGACCCACACTTCCTTCTCTCATTTTAGTACTTGCTTTTTTACGCGATCATATACCACCCTTTCGACCAGTGTCTTTTGCTGGTTGATGAGCATTCGACATGGATATCTTATTTTTCAACAGGGTGACACCTGTACGATCGAGCCTTATATGTTGAGCCGATTTGCTCGTCAATTCGGGTATGACCAGTGATTAGTCTCCAAAATTGCATATTTTATACCATATCTTCACATTTATTTAATATTAAATTCTGTTAATAATACCTCTTTTGTATGTGTTTAGGTCCATGGTATGAAATGAAGAAGAAGCTCAAAATCTCATTTATTTGATGATTTTTAGAGACTTCATATAACCATTGACTTGGGGAGCATATCTGCCAATTCTGGAAGCAAATTCTGACAAATCGACAGGAGGTAAAAGGAGTGGTGTGCAACAGGAGACTACACACACTGGCGTGGCGCGTGTGCCGCAAAAGGGCTGTGAAAACGCGGCAAAAGTCGCGTTTCTGTGTCCTTCTGGTGAGGCCACGTGTTGAGCTTTGATGCGTTGCCCCGTATAAGTCCCCTGGTGCCCTCTTTTGCCTATAAATACCCTAGGTTGGCCAGATTTTCAGAGAGGAGAGTTTTTAGGAGTAGTTTCTTCTATTTTGTAGTTTAGTTTAGTTTTCTTCTTTCTTTTATTTTTCATCTCCTTGTAGATCTGTAATAAGGAAGAGAGATGCATAGGATGAATGTAAGGGTTCTTGTAATGGAAAGTAACATTCTATGAAAGGTTTTCTCCTTATCCCCATTGGTTTTCTTCTCTCTAACTCTTTACTTAACTTTTTCTCTAATGTCAACTAACTACTAACCACTAACTTTCGAACTTCTTACTTGATAATCCACATGAATCTAATAGCCTCTACTTGGTCTTGCTCTTGCAAGAGCCATTGATGGCTCATGATGATGGATTCCAACACTGTAATATTTAACTCTCTAACAAACTAACATTACTTTATTCATGCTTGCTTTAGTTTAACTTTGATGGTTTAAGTGCAGCTTGCACTTGTTTGTTGAGTTTGGATGTGAAAGTGATCTTATGGGTCATGCTTTATAACGCTCTTCAACCAAGGACTAGTGATGGCGAAGGTTACATGTAAGGCAACTATCACTAAGAGGTTAGCATATTAGTGGAGGCATTAGTACTTAGTAGCCATGAGTTTTATTTCATTTTTTTACTTTACTTTAATAATACAAAAATCACTTTTCAAACAACTATTTTTCAATATTTCTATCTTTGTTTCCATCGTACTCTTCTCTTTTCATTCTTTGTTTTCTTTTCTTTTAATTTTTTGAAACATAGAAGAGCCATTAACACACACATCAACATATTGTTAAAGCTTCTATCATCTTCCGTCCTTGTGGATTCGACCTGTTTAGCCTCTATGCTATAACGGAAATATCGAGGAAGCCAAAACACACACTTTAATTAGTGATTTCAAAATGACACTTTTTGTGCGCGGTTTTCCCCAATCAAATTTTGGCACCGTTTTTGGGAATGGGAACGGTTTAATTTCACATTTTTGTTAACTTTTCTTCTTTTTTTTGGTGTGTAGGTCAAAATTTTCAGAAATTTAGCATCGCAGAAATCCACACTTGCTTTTATGTGGTTGGATAAATTCTTGTATATTGCTATATTCTGCTGCTAGTTTCTATTACCTATACATTGTAAAAATTTAAGAACTACAATACAACAATTGGATATTTTAAAATGAATGAGACATTTGCATCTAGGCACGTGTTAATTTTCATTCTAATATATTGTATTTTGTTCTTCCGTTGTTGTGATCTGGACCGAGGTGTACATATTACATTGCATATATTTAGGACAAATAAGTGGGTGATTTACTCGCTTTATGTGCCCATTCTTATCTATATTGCACACTTGCACGAATCAAAAGGTAAGGGAAAATCCCAATACAACATAAGGTGGGGAAGTCAATACCCTCTCTTATCCCAAAAATCACCTCCTCACTCACACAACCCAAGCCTAAATAAATTTGCTAGACGTTAGCCCCTAAGAACATCTCGGACTCATTTAACAGAATGAACTAAGAGGAAAGTTGTTAGAATTTGACTCTTGTCAAATCGATATCAAAGATTGGGGATTTAGAGGCGAAACCTCAAAGAACAGTAGTTTGGCATAATTAGGCTCGTTGCTCCGACACGAATACCTCCCATTGATCTTGCCCCTACCTGGCTGATTAACTTGTGGTCAAGTTCCTACAATGTTTCTCCCATGGACAGTCTAACCAGTTAGGAGTCATCTAGGTCTAGGTCAACCCTAAAATAGGCTTGGTTTTTATTTTTCTTTCTTTTTTGTTTGTTTGTTTGCTTTTTTTTTGTTTGTGTTTGCTTGTGAAATGAATTTTAATAATAATTTTTTCAACCCTAATATGAATCCATATTTCATCCCGACCTTATTTGACTCGGATAACTTCAACCCGACTATTTACAACATGAACCAACCATATAGGCTGGATTGGGTTATCCGACTCAAAATGACCCATACCCACAATCCTATGACTATAATTTTTAAAATAATTTTCACTCTTCACATAGTCAATGGGGATTCACCTCCTCCGAGTCAAATTTTCAACCACCTTGTCCACAATCTTCTTTCCCATATTCTGCTTCACATGCTTCTTTTCCTGAGCCACCAATTGAAGAAAATCAGAGATAAAAAGAGTATAGAAGCCATGCTTGAGTCCTATTAACAAATTCTTCAAAACATGTTGGACTCATCATTTCAGCCAAATTATCAAAAGTCATACTCATCTTTTTAATCTCACCGATTCAAAATGAACAACCATCAATCTTGAAATTGACTATGAAACTCTTGCGTGAGTCTGAGCGACATTCTCAGAACATGTTGGACTCACCATTTTCTCAGTATCAAGCTTCACATACTTCTTTTTCAGAACATCTAACTATTGGCCCAGAGGCCTTCCACTCTAGTTTTGATGATGATTAACTCATGTAGTTATGTTTACTAATAATCTTGTGATATTTAGTTTCAGATCCTTAACCAAGATATTAGTAGGTGATTAGCTTCAATAAAGATGTTTTGGAAGCTTTTACATGGTGATTCAAGAGCCCGAGCGTCAAAGATCATATATAGCACTCATTGGAGTCAAGCTCGGTGGATCACGGTTTAGATCGAGTCGACTTGAAGACAGAGTTCGTCAAGAAGACTTCGATATTTAGTTTAGTTTTTGTTTTAGATCCATGTGTAAAGATTAGATAGTGTGATATGCTCAAGTTCACAACACACACACTTGTTTAAGTTTTCGTGTTTATTGGTTTTCGGTTTTTGGTTTAACCGATCTTGGTTTTCATGAATAGATAGTATCAATACAAGTTTAGATGGTTTAAATGTATATTAGATATGTTCTATATACATGTATGCTTCATATCTTAGACAAACTTATTTTGATATGCCTACTCATGTGTTTGGTGTTTTGGTATTTTAACAAAACATATTTTCGGATTTAATATCAAAAACATGGATATATATATGTTTCATGTATATTGGATTATATCCATATACAACATGCCTAAAAGTTGTTTAAATATCATGTTTTTGTATTTGGATGAGTTTTGGACAAAACAAATTTTCAATTCAAAAATCCAAGTTTTAGAAAATACAGTTTTTTGGTTTTTGGCAAAATTTTCATAACACAAAAATGGTTCAAATTGTTTGAAATTTGTGTTGAAAATTTTCACACAAGGTTATATATCAAAGTATTATGCTAAAACTATTTTTGTGGATTTTTAGAGAATTTATGGGATTTATTTGAGAATTAAAAACTAAGTTTTTCAGTCCCTTATTGTTTTCTGCCAGGCTCTGGCGGTCGACCGCACGGTCGACTGGACCAGGAGCCAGTCGACCGGAGCGGTCGACCGGACGTGCACACAAACGTGCACGCAGCCAACCCCTTGGGCCGGTCGACCGAGCGGTCGACCGAATGAAGGACTCTCGGGTTGCCCCGGTCGACCGGGCGGTCGACCGGCCAGAGAGCCGTTGCTCTCTGGTTCAGGGCCCGGTCGACCGGGCGGTCGTTCGGAAGGCTCAACGGTCAGTTTTTTGACCGTTGGTTGGTCGACCGACCGGTCGACCGGAAGGCCATTTCCGGCCTAGTCAGCTGCCAACGGGCAAATCTGTTTTGGGCCTATAAATACCCCATCTCTTAGGGGTTTTGGAAAAAAAAATTTTTAGAGCAAAAATTTACATCTTCCAACAAGTTTTAAAGAGTTTGTTAGTGTTCAAAGTTTTCATCTTTATTTGTTTTAAAAAGGGTTTGAAAAATCAAGAAAAAGGAAATTCTTTTGGGATTGGTTTTTGATCTATATTTTTCTATCTTCTAGAAGTTTTCCCAAGAGTTTTTCTTTGAGTTTTTGATTTTCAAACTCTTTGTTTTCCACACTTGAGCTATATCATTCTATCCTTTCTATAGGATCATTGTTTTTGTGGAAAAGAATTGGTTTGTGGTCTTTTGATCACCAAGTTGTAAACCCTCCTACTTTGTGTTATCCCTCTTGGGTAGAGGTTGATTTTGGAGTGGTGATTGGCTCCCTCTAGTGAGAGGTAGAGATTGTGTGTAGGTCCCTCTAGTGAGAGGTGGAGGCTTGTGTTGGAATCCCTCAAGTGTGAGGTGATTGGTTTTGTTTGGCTAAGGGCCTACCCCTCTTGTGTGAGCTGGTGTTTGTGTTGCCTCTTATGAGTGGTTGTATTGGTTGAGAGAGGAGTTGTGTACTCCCGGTTGTAGTTGCCCCAAATCCTCAGTGGAGGTTCCCTTAGTGGGAGTCCTGTGTGGACAAGTTAGTGGATTAGAAATCCTTCTAAGTGAAGGCCGAGATGTAGAGCTGGGTGCTCGAACCTCGAAACAAATCTTATTGTTTGCGTTTGATCCATTGACTCTTACTCTCTCTCTTTTATTTGTGCCTTGCATCGTTTCATATTGATCATTCATAATTATATGCTTGGCTTGTTTGTGTGTGCCTCACTTGTGCTTAACCACGAGAGCTTCATATAGCGCCTCAACTCTATTTCAGAGGAATCAAGAGGAGTTAGTCCAGAGCCCTTTACCGGGAATTCAGCTACACTCATTGGTTGCATAAAGTGTAGTTGCAATTTAGTTTTAATTTTCGTATTTAGTTCATTAGATTAGCCATACACCTATTCACCCCCCTCTAGGTGTACTTTCAATTGGTATCAGAGCCTACGCTCCTGATAATTGGTTTAACCACCTAGGAGTGTGATCTTGGTCTTGCTAATCTAGTTTGCATTTGCACACTTTTATTTGTTTACACACTCTCATGGATAGCCCTCCCATGTTTGATATCTCTAGACTTGATATTTGGAAGGTTATGATGAGTTGTCATTTGAAAACCCTAGGGTATAAGGTTCACCTTGCCATTACCAAGGAATCCTACCTTAGTGATAGCAAGCATATAGAGGCGAATGCAATAGCCCTAAAGGCACTTAGAGCATCTCTTCATAAAGATTACTTACATGTGTTTTCTCACTATGAGTCCGCTTTTGCAGTATGGAGCATTTTAACTTCTCCTGAGCTACCAAAGATTATTGATAAGATGAGAAGATCTAGAAGAGAAGAGTCCGATGAACGTTGCTTCATGGTCCAAGGGAATGACTCCCTTGAGGTACACTCAGACACTCAACTAGATGCTAGTACTAGTTCCTATTGCAATGAGTGTTTAGAAGCATAAGCCATGAATGATGAACTTGCTAAAAATTGTGAAAATTTGATTTCAAAATATAAACTTTTGAAAAAGGATAGTCTTGTTTTAAAAGAAGAAAATAAGAATTTGTGTTCAAGAGATTTCTAGTGAATGTGACTCACTTAAATCTCAACTAGACCTTGCCCTAAAGGAAAATGAATTTTTGAAATCTAAAAATGATTGTAATGAAGTTTTAAAGAAAAATAAAGCTATTACTTCAAAACTTGATTTTGTTGTAAAAGAGAATGATTCTTTGAAAATAAAAATTGCTTCAATTTCAAAGGATTTAGAAGTTTGTTTAAAGAAAAATGAATCTTTGAAAATTGATTTGGATTCTCATGTTTGCCATGCTAGTGTAGCTTCACATTCTAACTCACCTATTGCATGCTCCACTTCTTTTAACATTGAAAATGATAAAAACTTGTTAAAGAAGAATATGGATTGTTTGGGCTCCACTTTGAGCCATTGTGCCATGAACCATACACGGTTGGAAGCTATGTTTCAAAAGAAACAAGTTCCTATTATGCATGCACACAAACCATGGCATACACATGCTTCGCACGTTCATGTACACAACACAATGTATGCTCATGTGTACGCTTGTACACATTGTGGACGTAAGGGCCACCTTGCTAAATTTTCTATGATAGAGTTCATGATGTAAATTTAGCAAGTAAATTTGTTTGGGTTAGGAAAGGTACTAACCCCCATGGACCCAAAGAGTGTGGGTACCAAAGACCACCCCTATTGTATTTGATGTAGGTGTGGGCTCTCGCATGACGTGAGAGTATTGGTGCCTTGAGGTGGATGCGTTCCGAGCTTCAAGAGGACTATTTTGATGCATCACCTTCAAGGGGAGTTTGGTGGGAGGACCACCTTGTTTTGGAGACATGGAGAGTTGCCCTCATGGTTTTGGTAACTATTCCTTACTCCTCATTTTTGTTTACATGCTTTCATATTATTCTTTTTTAGCATGTCTTAATGTTTTATGATTAGTATGCATATGCCATGTTTATTAGATTAGTGATATACATGATTAGTATTTGAGACACCCATGTTTTTATATGGATCTATATTTAGTGTTCTCACTTTGTTTTAAACTAATATGTATGTCCTAGATCTAATGCATGTGCATGTACATAATGATCATATGGATGTTTATAAGTTTTGCTTTGATTTCTATACTTCATGCTTTGATTACTTGTTTGAATGTTAGTTTTCATTAAAACTAGGATATATACTTGTACATATAATGAGCTACAAATAGACTATTAGATGTTTGTGCTTGAACGCTCATTTGTATCCATTAGATGTACTAGTATAGTCTAATTTTGAGGATTCATATATTTGACTTGTTTTCCCATTTGTATACATGTTTTCCAAGTTTATATGTTTAGCTTCAAGTATATGTCTCTAAACTACTGATTATACAAATACATCCATGAGCCACTTGCCTTCATGCATATACCTTTGTGAACTCGTTTATATTTGGATATGTATGTATACTTTATTTTATACATGACATACATATACCTTGAAGGAATCTAGTTTTGATGATTTTCATGTTTTAAGGAATTTTGAGCTAAATTGACTAGTTTCATGATTATCTGTTTCACATAATACTTGTACACTCACTTCATTTAAATGTTTTTCTCATGATTGTGTTTTCATGAGTATGATATGGGCTTTATGGACTTTGAGTGTTTAATGACCATGTGATTTACATGTTTTTCATGAAATATAATTTTGTTTTATTCCTTACTTGAAGGATTTCATACTAGTTTACAAGTTTTTCATATAACTAATTGCGGTATTCTTTATTATGGTAGAGTTTTTCAAACATACTATATTTTCAAACCTATTTTTGAAAACTCCTACCCATCTAAGGGCGGTTGGTTGGGCGACCATGCCTTGTATGCTCTTTATTGAAAATCATTTTAAACATGTGCAAGAAATAGGTGGTAGGTAATATGAGGTATACACTTGATCTTATTATTGTTTCAATTGGTATCATTGGATCTTTTCAATTGATATCAATATTGACATTTTTATTGTATACTCATATATATGTTTCATTTGTGCTTATTATATCTCTATATCCTTGAGCACAAATTTTAGTTATGTTAAGCTTGATTTTTTAATGCATATCTATTTCAATTGATTAGTTTTCAATTGGTACTTATACAAGCTTATGCATCATTTTGTTTGGTATTTCATAAAGGGGGAGAAAATTCGTATTTTATCTTTCAATTGGTATTTTGTTTACCTTTGGTTTCCACTCCTATACTTTATGATGAAAACTGATTGAAAAATTAATATTGATTTTATTTTGGTATCATATGTTCAAAATGAAAAATTCTTACATTTGGTATCAAGATGTTTATTTGTTTACTTTAAATTGGTATCATGAAAGAATTGGTAATCAAGAATTTTATCTATATATCTTTCTTTTTGGTATCAAAATTTTGATTTGTTTTCAATACCTCATTTACTTTCAATTGGCATTTCTTAAAATTTTTGTTGATATGTTCACTTTCACTGTTGATATCATGATGCACTTACATTAATATATTTTTTTAATTGGTATCATGTTTGTTTTGATTTCACCCCTTGGAGTATTTTTTTTTGTTTCGAACAAAAAGGGAAGAACATGTTTTATTGGTTTTACTTTGACCCCTTTGTTGATGATTGACAAAAAGGGGGAGAAGTATTTGAGTTTATATGCATGTCTTTATGTTATGCATTTTTTTATATTGGTATCAAGTATTGGTATAAATAGTATTTGTTTTATGTTTTGTTGATATTGGTATCAAGAGTAATGATTACTAGATATTGGTACCAAGAGTAATGATTACTAGTATCTAGAAACATAGTTTGTTTGTTATTGAAACATAGTACATAGTTTGTTTGTTATTGAAACATAGTTTGTTTTTTATTGATATCAAGAGCATTATTTAAGAAAATGTTTATGAAAAGAAGAAATAATTTATTTTGGTATTAAGAGCTTGTTTTATGCAAGTTGATGCATTTCATGTTTGGTATCAAGATCATGTTTTGCATTTGGTATCAAATGCTTGTTTTATGCATATTTATGCATTGTCATGTTTAATATTCATTGCATATATTTATTATTTTTTACTATGCATGAGTTAAGGGGGAGCTTCCTTGAAGCTTAACTTTAATCCATGCATATATAACTCCATGAGTTTTGTCATCATCAAAAAGGGGAGATTGTTGGCCCAGAGGCCTTCCACTCTAGTTTTAATGATGATTAACTCATGTAGTTATGTTTAATAATAATTTTGTGATATTTAGTTTCAGATCCTTAACCAAGATATTAGTAGGTGATTAGCTTCAACAAAGATGTTTTGGAAGCTTTCACATGGTGATTCAAGAGCCCGAGCGTCAAAGATCATATATAGCACTCATTAGAGTCAAGCTCGGTGGATCACGGTTTGGATCGAGTCGACTTGAAGACGGAGTTCGTCAAGAAGACTTCGGTATTTAGTTTAATTTTTGTTTTAGATCCATGAAAATCACCTAGAGGGGGGTGAATAGGTGATTATGCTAATCTAGTCAACTAAATGCGGAATTTAAAAACTAATTGCAATTAACAAGAGATGCACACTAAAACAAGCCAAGCAAATAATTATGAATGAACAATATGAATAGATGCAAGGCACAAAGTAAAGAGAGAGAGAGTAAGAGCCAAGGGATCAAGCGCAAACAACAAGATATGTTTCGAGGTTCGAGCACCCAGCTCTACATCCCCGCCTTCACCCAGAAGGATTTTAAGTCCACTAGCTTGTCCACAAAGGACTCCCACAAAGGGAACCTCCACCAAGGATTTGGGGCAATAACAATTATAAGGAGTACCCAACTCCTCTCCTTACAAACACAACCTCCTCCTTGAGGCACAACTCCAAGCCAACAAACAATCACCTCACAACTTGACGGATTAACACAAGGATCACCTCACAACTTGAGGGATACAACCCAAATGCACAACCTCCTCAACACAATGAGGGAAAGGCACAAAGCCAAGCAAATGAAGGGTTTACAACTTGGTGGTCTAAACAACAACCACAAACAATCTCTTTCCCACACAAAGATCCTATAGAATATAAGATAGTAGATGTAGCTCAAGTGTGGAGAAAACTAAAGGAATGGAAATCAAAAACTCAAAGAAAATCTTTGAGAAAAATTAGAAACCAAGATGAAGAAGTTGAATCAAAATCTTTTCCCAAAAACCCTTTCTTGATTTTCCAAACTCTAGCAAAAACACCAAATAGATTGATCAATTAAAAGCCCAAAAACTTCTTTTGATTGCTGTGAAAACACTAGAGAGTCATGAAAAATTCGCACAAAAAATCTTAGAGAAAACTGGCCATTAATGGGGTATTTATAGCCCCCAGAAAAATATAGCCGTTGGCAGCAGATCCTGCCAAAAATGAACTACCGGTCGACCGTCCGGTCGACCGTCCAACGGTCGGATTTGACCGTAGGCACCAGCCTGGTCGAACGCCCGGTCGACGGAAAAGAACAGAGAGCACTGCTCTCAGTTACGGTCGACCGCCCGGTCGACCGGCCCACTGGGCTGCCAGACGTGCACAGCTCTGTGCACGTCGGTCGACCGCACGGTCGATCGGCCCTTGGTACGGTTGACCGTGCGGTCGGCCGACCTGGCCTGTCAGCTAGTTCTGGGTCAGAAAAACTGGGTAAAAATTAATCTAATATATCCATAAAAACTTGTGAAAATTACACAAAATTGTTTTGACATTTATATTGAAATATAAACATGTGATAGAAATTTCATCACAATTAACAAACATTTTAAAATATTTTTGTGTCTTATTATTTTCACCAAAAACCAAAATCTGTATTTTCTAAAACTTGGATTTTTGAATAGAAAATACATTTTGTCCAAAACTCATCCAAATATAAAAACATGATATTAAACAATATTTAGGCATGATGCATATGGATAGAAATCCTATATACATGAAACATATATATATCCATGTTTTTGACATTAATTCCAAAATATGTTTTGTTAAAAATACCAAAACATAAAACACATGAAATAGACTATCAAACTAAGTTTGTCTAAATAGTTGAAGTATGCATGTATATAGAACAAATCTAATATACATTAAACCATGTAAACTTATTTTGATATAATATCTATTCATGCAAACCAAGATCGGTTAAACCAAAACCGAAAATCAAAACATGAAACGTATGTGTTGTGAACTTGAGCATATCATACTATTCTAATCTTTACAATTTAGATCTAAACACAAAACTAAATTATGGTACCGAAGTCTTCTTGTAGAGCGCCGTCTCCAAGCCGACTCGATCCAAAACTCCTTGATCCACCGAGCAAGTGCTATATACGATCTTTGACGCTCGGGCTCTTGAATCAACATGTGAAAGCTTCTAAATCATCTTGTTGAAGCTAATCACCTACTAATAACTTGATTAATGATCTGAAACTAAAATTACAAGATTATTAGTACACATAACTACATGAGTTAATCATCATCAAAACTAGAGTGGAAGGCCTCTGGGCCAACAATCTCCCCCTTTTTGATAATGACAAAACTCACGGAGTTATATATGCATGGATCAAAGTTAAGCTTCAAAGAAGCTCCCCCTTAACTCATGCATAAACAAATAAACATAAATATGCAATGAATGACAATGCATAATCATGCATAAACAATAAATGGCTCTAGATACCAATGAAATGTTTAAAAACAAAACATGCTCTAGATACCAATTAAAATTAAACTAAACAAAACTTAATAACATAAATATGCATATATAAAACTTCTCAAATAATTCTCCCCCTTTTTGTCAATCATCAATAAAGGGGTAAAAATCAAAACAAAACAAAATCTTCTCCCCCTTTTTAATACAAAGAACACTCATCAATAAGGGGTAAAAGCAAAACCAAATCAATAAATTTTTCTCCCCCTTTTTGTTCGAAACCATGAATCAACAAAAGGGTTAATAAAGACAATGTTCTCCCCCTTTGTCTAAAACAAAAACAAAACCAAATAGGGGTGACTATCAATTAAGATATCAAGTGAAAATATTGTTGGCCCAAAGGCCTTCCACTCTAGTTTTGATGATGATTAACTCATGTAGTTATGTGTACTAATAATCTTGTGATTTAAGTTTCAGATCATTAATCAAGTTATTAGTAGGTGATTAGCTTCAACAAGATGATTTGGAAGCTGTCACATGATGATTCAAGAGCCCGAGCGTCAAAGATCATATATAGCACTTGCTCGGTGGATCAAGGAGTTTTGGATCGAGTCGGCTTGGAGATTGCGCTCTACAAGAAGACTTCGGTACCATAGTTTAGTTTTGTGTTTAGATCAAAATTGTAAAGATTAGAATAGTATGATAATGCTCAAGTTCACAACACAAACGTTTCATGTTTTGAATATTGGTTTTTGGTTTTTCGGTTTTAGGTTTAACCGATCTTGGTTTTCATGAATAGATAGATCAAAACAAGTTTACATGGTTTAATGTATATATGATTTGTTCTATATACATGCACGCTTTAATTTCCTAGACAAACTTAGTTTTGACTCCCTTATTCATGTGTTATATGTTTTGGTATTTTTGACAAAACATATTTTGGAATTAATGACAAAAACTATGATATATATTTGTTTCATGTATATTGGATTTCAATCCATATGCATCATGCTTAAGTGTGTTTAAATATCATGTTTTTGTATTTGGAAGAGTTTTGGACAAAACGTATTTTCTATTCAAAATCCAAGTTTTTAGAAAATACGGTTTTTGGTTTTTGGTAAAAATGATTAGACACAAAAATAGTTCATATTGATTGATATTTGAGCTAAACTTTTTACCACATGTTTATATATCAATGCAAAATGATAAAACTATTTTTGGTGATTTTTAGAAAAGATAAAAGAATTTTTAAACATATTTCTAACTGAATTTTCTGTTCCAGGCTTCAACCAAGTCGACTAGTGACCTGACTAGTCGACTAGGGCTGAGGTCGGTCGACCGGGACGGTCGACCGACGTGCACAAATCTGTGCACGTTTGGCAGCTTTGGGACGGTCGACCGGGACGGTCGACCGGACTGAGAGCAGAGCTCTCTGTTTGTTTCGGTCAACCGGGCCGGTCGACCGGTAGCTGCCAACGGGCAAAAATTGACCGTTGGGCAGTCGACCGGACCGGTCGACCGGCAGGGTTATTTTGGCAAAATCTGCTGCCAACGGCTAGTTTTCAGATTTGCTTATAAATACCCCATTTGCAAGAGTTTTTCTCCAAGATTTTTTGTGCAAATTTTTCCTTACTCTCTGGTGTTTTCACAGCTATTAAAAGAGGTTTTTGGATTCAAATTGAACAATCTTTTTGGTGTTTTTATTAGGGTTTGAAAAACCAAAGAAAAGGGATTTTGGGAAAAGCTTTTGTTTAAACTTCACTATCTTCATTTTTTATTATTTCCCAAAGATTTTCTTTGAGTTGCTGGTTTCAAATCCCTTGGTTTTCTCCACACTTGAGCAAAAATCTACTATCTTTTCTATAGGATCTTTGTGTGTGGGAAAAGAGATTGTTTGTGGTTGTTGTTGAACCACCAAGTTGTAAACCCTCTATACTTTGCTTTGTGCTTTTCCCTCTTGGGTTGAGGAAGTATTTTGTGCAAGTGGTTTGTATCCCTCAAGTTGTGAGGTGATCCTTGCTTGGCTTTGTGCTAATCCCTCGGGTTGTGAGGTGATTGTTTGTAGGCTTGGAGTTGTGCCTCAAGGAGGAGGTTGTGTTTGTAAGGAGAGGAGTTGGGTACTCCTTGTATTGTGATTGCCCCAAATCCTCGGTGGAGGTTCCCTTTGTGGGAGTCCTTTGTGGACAAGCTAGTGGACTTAAAATCCTTCTGGGTGAAGGCGGGGATGTAGAGCTGGGTGCTCGAACCTCGAAACATATATTGGTGTTTGCGCTTGTTCATTCACTCTTACTCTCTCTCTCTTTACTTTGTGCCTTGCATCTATTCATATTGCTCATACTTACTTATATGCTTGGCTTGGTTGTGTGCATCTCTTGTTGATATTACAAATTAGTTTTTAATTCCGCATTGAGTTGACTAGATTAGCATAATCACCTATTCACCCCCCCTCTAGGTGATCTTTCAATTGGTATCAGAGCTAGCGCTCCTGATATTTAGGTTTAACCACCTAGGAGTGAGATCTTGGTTTGCTAATCTTCATTTACATTGTTCATTTGCACTCATTTAGTTTGCTCTCATGGATAGCCCTCCCATGTTTGACCATATTAGACTTGATACTTGGAAGGCCAATATGAGTAGCCATTTGAAAAGACTAGGACATCTAGTTTATCAAGCCTCCACTATGGAATCATTCCCAAATAGTAGCAAGCATAAGAAGGCAAATGCATTAGCACTTAGAACACTTAGAGCATCTCTAGGTGAACATCTTTTACCCGTGTTTAATCATTATGACTCGGCTTTTGCAGTTTGGAGCTTATTGACGTCTCCCGAGCTTCCAAGGATTATCAACAAGATGAGGAGATCTAAGAGAGAAAAGTCCGAAGAGCATTGCTTCATGGTCCAAGGGAAAAACTCCCTTGAGGTACAATCGGACACTCAATTAGATGATAGCTCTAGTTCCTATTGCCATGGTTGTTTTGAAGTTCAAACTTTAAATTTGGAACTTGCTCAAAAGCTTGAAAATTTATTGGAAAAACACAATCTTTTGAAAGAGGACAACCTTGTTTTGAAAAATGAATTAAAAGATATATGTTCTAATTTTGAATTGGTTTTGCAAGAAAAGGAAGAGATCACTAGTGAATGTGACTCACTAAGATCTAAACTAGACCTTGCCCTTAATGAGATTGAAGTTTTGAAAAGCAAAAATGATTGTGATGATGTTGTGAAGCACAATGAGGTTTTATCTTCAAAATTGGATTTTACTTTTAAAGATAACCTTTCCTTGAAAAATAAATTGATTCTATTACAAAGGAATTGGATTTGGTTTTAAAGAAAAATGAATCTTTGAAAATTGAAATTGATTCTCATGTGTGCCATGCTAGTATAGCTTCTTCTTCTACTTGCACACCTATTGCATGCTCCAATTTATCTTCCACTATTGAAATGATATTAATGTTTTGAAGAAAAGTGTTGAATGTTTGGGCTCCACTTTGAGCCAATGCACATTAAATCATTCACGTTTGGAAACCTTGGTTCACAAGAAACAAGGTCCATCTTTGCATGCACACTCCCCACGGCATACACATGCTTTCCACGGTCACCACCATCGCACGTATGCTCATGTGTACACATGTACACATTGTGGCCGAAAAGGCCATCTTGCTAGATTTTGTTATGATCGTGTTTTTCATGAAAATTTAGCAACTAATTTTGTTTGGGTGAGAAAAGAAACTAACCCCTATGGACCCAAAAGAAAATGGATACCAAAGACCACCTCTATGCTTTTTGATGTAGGTGGGAGCTCTCGCATCACGTGAGAGTATTGGTGCCTTGAGGTGAATGCGTTCTAAGCTTAAAAGAGAACCATTTGGATGCTTCACTCTCAAGGGGATTTGGTGGGAAGACCACCTTAGTTTGGAGTACTAGAGATGCACCTTCATCGGTTTTGGTATCATTCTCTAACTCCCATTTTTATTTGCATGCTTTTCATGTTCATCTATTTGTAGCATGCCATGCTTTATTGTTCATTATGTTTATGACATGTTGATTAGAATAGTGTTATACATGTTTAAGTTACTTGAACACCCATGTTTTATATGGATTTATATTTAGTGTTCTCACCTTGTTCAAACTAACATGTATGCCCTAGATCTAATGCACATGCATTTACATAATGATCATGTGGATGTTTATGATTTTTTTTTGTTTTGTTGAAACATGTTTTATTGTTTCATGATTAGTATGATATTTGCCATGTTTATTAGTCTTATGCTTTACATGATTAGTTGTTGAGACACCCATGTTTTGTACGGACCCATATTTTGTGTTCTCTTTATGTTTTAGCTATCTTGTTTATCATAAATTTAATGCACATGTCTTTGTCATGCAAATCATATGGTTGACTATGACTTTTTGCTCTAATAATTCATATTTTGATTATTATGTTTATCATGTTGAGTTATGATTCCCGTTTTATGCTTAATGATTTGTTTACTTGTTTAGATGTTAGTTTTCATTAAGACTAGAATTTATACTTGCACATGTAGTGGGACACAAATAAATCTTTATATATGTTTGTGCTTGGATGCTAATTTGTACCCATTAAATGTGTTAGTATAGCCTAGTTTTGATGATTCATACATTTTAAACTTGTATTCCTATTTTTGCATTTGTTTTATGTGTATGAGTTTTCATTTCATGTATATGCTTATTTTGCCAAACCTTAAGATATACATGTATACCCTTTGAGTCATTTGCTTTTCATGCAAATCTATATATATGGACTCAATTGTGTTTAGGGATATGTATGTATACTTATTGTGTTGACAATTCATACATATACCTTGAAATGAAATTAGCTTTGGTAAAAATTTAGTTTTTCTTGATTTCGTGTTTATTTGCTTAACTTCATGTATATGTCCATCTTGTCAAAACTATTGATTATACATGTACATCCTTGAGCCACGTGCCTTCATGCATATACTTTTGTGGACTCATTGTGTTTAGGATATGTATGTATACTTTAGTTTGTACATGACATACATATGCCTTGAAATTTAAATCGTTTAGATGAATTTCATGTTTTTAAGGAATTTCATATGAGCTTTATTGAATATTTTCATGTCGATATGTGTCACATTTTACTTGTACACTCACTTTATTAGTTTACTCATGATTTGTTTTCATGAGAATTTGAATGAGCTTTATGGACTTTGAGTGTTTAGTGATCATGTGATTTACATGTGTTTCATGAAAAATAATTGTTATTCCTTACTTGAAGGATTTCGTACTAGTTTTAAAAGTTTTTCCTATAACTAGTTCGTATTCTTCACTATGGTAGAGATTTTCAAACAAAGCTTATTTTCAAACCTATTTTTGAAAACCCCTACCTTCAATGGGAGGATGGATGGGAGATCATGTTCATGTATGCTTTAACATGAAAATCATTTAAAACTTGAACCATGATTGGGAGGTAGTTATATGAGATATACATTTGATATTATTGTTATTGCAATTGGTATCATTGAATTCTTTCAATTGGTATCAATCTTGACATTTCTTGTATACTCATATGTTTATTGTGTATGTATATTTCAATTGGTATCATCTATTGGTGATTGGTACTCATTTTATTTCATACACATATACTTATTTTATTTGTGCTTATTATATCCCTATATCTTTAAGCACAAAATCTTGTTTATGCTAGTGCTTGAACTTCAACTTTGTTTCAATTGATTTAGTTTTCAATTGGTATCTTATTACAAGCCTACGCATAATTTTTGTTGGTATTTCATAAAGGGGGAGAAAATTTGATTTTGTTTTTCAATTGGTATTTGTACTCCCTTACTTTATGATTGAAAATTTCAAATTTGGTATCATAGGTTCCAAATGAAAATTATTTACATTTGGTATCAAAATTTTTATTTAGACATTCAAAATTCATTATGTTTAATTTCAAATTGGTATCAAGATTCTCATGTGTTTTGTTTAAAATTGGTATCAATATTTTTTTTGTTTCCTTTCTATTGGTATCAAGATGCTATTCTTTTTGACATATTTTCAATTGGTACCTTAATTGACTTTGTTTTTGTTTTAGACAAAAAGGGGAGAAAAATTTATTGATTTGGTTTTTGCTTTTACCCCTTATTGAAGGATTGATTCTTTGTATTAAAAAGAGAGAAGATTTTGTTTTGTTTTGGTTTTACCCCTTTGTTGATGATTGACAAAAGGGGGAGAAGAATTTGAGTTTATATGCATGTTTATGTTTTGCATATATTAGGTTTAAGTTAGTATAATTTTAATTGGTATCTAGAGCATGTTTTGTTTTAAACATTTCATTGGAATTGGTATCTAGAGTGTAATTGGTATCTAGATCATGTTTTGTAATTGGATGTTTTGTAAATGGTATCTAGAGCATGTTTTGTTTTTGAACATTTCATTGGTATTTAGAACCCTTTATTGTTTGTGCATAGATATGCATGTTTCATGTTTCTTGTTTAAGAGCCTTCATTGCACATTCATTATGTTTATTTGTTTATGCATGAGTTAAGGGGGAGCTTCTTTGAAGCTTAACTTTAATCCATGCATATTTAACTTCATGAGTTTTGTCATCATCAAAAAGGGGGAGATTGTTGGCCCAAAGGCCTTCCACTCTAGTTTTGATGATGATTAACTCATGTAGTTATGTGTACTAATAATCTTGTGATTTTAGTTTCAGATCATTAATCAAGTTATTATTAGGTGATTAGCTTCAACAAGATGATTTGGAAGCTGTCACATGATGATTCAAGAGCCCGAGCGTCAAAGATCATATATAGCACTTGCTCGGTGGATCAAGGAGTTTTGGATCGAGTCGGCTTGGAGATTGCGCTCTACAAGAAGACTTCGGTACCATAGTTTAGTTTTGTGTTTAGATCAAAATTGTAAAGATTAGAATAGTATGATAATGCTCAAGTTCACAACACACACGTTTCATGTTTTGAATATTAGTTTTTGGTTTTTCGGTTTTAGGTTTAACCGATCTTGGTTTTCATGAATGGATAGATCAAAATAAGTTTACATGGTTTAATGTATATATGATTTGTTCTATATACATGCACGCTTTAATTTCCTAGACAAACTTAGTTTTGACTCCCTTATTCATGTGTTATATGTTTTGGTATTTTTGACAAAACATATCTTGGAATTAATGACAAAAACTATGATATATATTTGTTTCATGTATATTGGATTTCAATCCATATGCATCATGCTTAAGTGTGTTTAAATATCATGTTTTTGTATTTGGAAGAGTTTTGGACAAAACGTATTTTCTATTCAAAATCCAAGTTTTTAGAAAATACGATTTTTGGTTTTTGGTAAAAATGATTAGACACAAAAATAGTTCATATTGATTGATATTTGAGCTAAACTTTTTACCACATGTTTATATATCAATGCAAAATGATAAAACTATTTTTGGTGATTTTTAGAAAAGATAAAAGAATTTTTAAACATATTTCTAACTGAATTTTCTGTTCCAGGCTTCAACCAAGTCGACTAGTGACCTGACTAGTCGACTAGGGCTGAGGTCGGTCGACCGGGACGGTCGACCGACGTGCACAAATCTGTGCACGTTTGGCAGCTTTGGGACAGTCGACCGGGACGGTCGACCGGACTGAGAGCAGAGCTCTCTGTTTGTTTCGGTCAACCGGGCCGGTCGACCGGTAGCTGCCAACGGGCAAAAATTGACCGTTGGGCGGTCGACCGGACCGGTCGACCGGCAGGGTTATTTTGGCAAAATCTGCTGCCAACGGCTAGTTTTCAGTTTTGCCTATAAATACCCCATTTGCAAGAGTTTTTCTCCAAGATTTTTTGTGCGAATTTTTCCTTACTCTCTGGTGTTTTCACAGCTATTAAAAGAGGTTTTTGGATTCAAATTGAACAATCTTTTTGGTGTTTTTATTAGGGTTTGAAAAACTAAAGAAAAGGGATTTTGGGAAATGCTTTTGTTTAAACTTCACTATCTTCATTTTTTATTATTTCCCAAAGATTTTCTTTGAGTTGCTGATTTCAAATCCCTTGGTTTTCTCCACACTTGAGCAAAAATCTACTATCTTTTCTATAGGATCTTTGTGTGTGGGAAAAGAGATTGCTTGTGGTTGTTGTTGAACCACCAAGTTGTAAACCCTCTATACTTTGCTTTGTGCTTTTCCCTCTTGGGTTGAGGAAGTTATTTGTGCAAGTGGTTTGTATCCCTCAAGTTGTGAGGTGATCCTTGCTTGGCTTTGTGCTAATCCCTCGGGTTGTGAGGTGATTGTTTGTAGGCTTGGAGTTGTGCCTCAAGGAGGAGGTTGTGTTTGTAAGGAGAGGAGTTGGGTACTCCTTGTATTGTGATTGCCCCAAATCCTCGGTGGAGGTTCCCTTTGTGGGAGTCCTTTGTGGACAAGCTAGTGGACTTAAAATCCTTCTGGGTGAAGGCGGGGATGTAGAGCTGGGTGCTCGAACCTCGAAACATATCTTGGTGTTTGCACTTGTTCATTCACTCTTACTCTCTCTCTCTTTACTTTGTGCTTTGCATCTATTCATATTGCTCATACTTACTTATATGCTTGGCTTGGTTGTGTGCATCTCTTGTTGATATTGCAAATTAGTTTTTAATTCCGCATTGAGTTGACTAGATTAGCATAATCACCTATTCACCCCCCTCTAGGTGATCTTTCAAATATGTCAAAGTAGCATCTTGATACCAAATTAAAGTAAACATAAAAACATTTCTACCAATTATAAGAAAACAATCTTGATACCAATTGATATTAACCATAACAAATTTTGAATTTCTAAACAAGGATTTTGATACCAATTGTAAATATTTTTCATTTTGAACATATGATACCAAATTGAAATTTTAAATCATAAAGTATGGGAGTGGAAATCAAATACCAATTAAAAGATGAAATACAATTTTTCTCCCTCTTTATGAATTACCGAATAAAAACATGCAAAGCTTGTATATGGATACCAATTGAAAACTAGTCAATTGAAACAAGATAGTCATTATAAAAAAAAACAAGCTTTATCATGATCAAAATTTGTGCTCTAAGATATATGAATATAATAAGCACAAATAAAAAAACATATATATGTATGAAATTTAGATACCAATTGGAATTGATACTCTTTGAAGTGCAAGCATACATATACAAAAAATATATGAGTATACAAAAAAAAAGGTCAAAATTGATACCAATTGAAAGAATTTCAATGATACCAATTGAAACAGCAATAATGATCAAGTGTATATATCATATAACTAGCCTCCCAATCATGTTCAAGTTTAAAATGATTTTCAATATCAAGCATACATGAGCGTGATCTCCCATCCAACCACCCATAGATGGTAGGGTTTTCAAAAATAGATTTGAAAATAAGCTTTGTTTGAAAAACTCTACCAAATGAAGAATATCGCAACTAGTTATAAGAAAAAGTTGTAAACTAGTACGAAATCCTTCAAGCAAGGAATAAAATAAAATTATTTTTCATAAACATGAAATCCACATGATGGTCAACACTCTAATTCAATTAAGCATAAATATGACTCATGAAAACAAACACATGAGTAAACAATAAAAGTGAGTGTACAAATACAATGTGAAGATCATAATCATGAAAGATAGACAATAAGCTCAATATTCCTTGAAACAAGAAAACATGAAAATCATCAAAACTATTTAATCTTCAAGGTATAAGTATGTCCTATACAAATTAAAGTATACATACATATCCAAACACAACGAGTCCACAAGGATATATGCATTAAGGCACGTGGCTTAAAAGGATGTATATGTATAAACAATAGTATGGATAAAATAGACATATACATGAAGTTAAAACACATGATCATAGAAACATATTCAAGATGAGGAATACAAGTTAGAATGCATGAATCATCAAAACTAGACTATACTAGCACATTTAATGGGTACAAATAGGCATTCAAGCACAAACATAAAAAGATTTACTTGTGGCCCATTCTATGTACAAGTATAAATCCTAGTTTTCATGAAAACTAACATCTAAACATATATTCAAATCATGAAGCACGAAACGGGACATAAATCATCATTATAAACATAAAAATGACCATGAAGAAAATCCACATGCTATTAGAATCATGAAATACATAATAGCTAAACAAATGGTGAGAACACAACAAATGGGTCCATCTAAACATGGGTGATCTCAAAAGCTATACATGTATGTCAAAGGTCTAATAAACATGACATTCAACATACTAAACAAAACATGCTTCAACATACAAAAATCATACACATCCACATGATCATTATGTATATGCATGTGCATTAGATCTAGGGCATACATATTAGTTTAAACAAGGTGAGAACACTAAATATAGATCCATATAAAACATGGGTGTCTCAAGTAACTAAACATGTATATCACTAATCTAATCAACATGACATAAGCATAATGAACAATAAAACATGACATGCTATAATTGATGAACATGAAAAACATGCATAATAAAAACAGGAGTTAGAGATCGATACCAAAACCGATGAAGGCACCTCTCTAGTTCTCCAAACCAATGGTGGTCTTCTCCACCAAACTCCCCTTGAAAGTGATGCATCCAGAAAGTTTCCTTTGAGCACGGAACGCATCCACTTCAAGGCAGTTATGCGAGAGCCCACTCCTACATCAAAAATCAAAGGGGTGGTCTTTGGTACCCATTTTCTTTTGGGTCCATAGGGGTTAGTATCTTTTCTAACCCAAACAAGATTATTTGCTAAATTTTCAATATGTAAACGATCATAGCAAAATCTAGCAAGGTGGCCTTTTCGACCACAATGTGTACAAATGTACACATGGGCATACATGTGATGGTGGTGACCGTGGGAAGCATGTGTATGCCGAGGAGGGTGTGCATGCAAGGATGGAGCTTGGTTCTTGCGAACCAAGGATTCCAAGCGTGTGTGATTTAAAGCACATTGGCTCAAAGTGGAGCCTAAACAATCAACACTTTTCTTCAAAACATTTATATCATTTTTAATAGTAGAAGATAAAGTGGAGCATGCAATGGATGTGCTAGGTGAATCTACACTAGCATGGCAAACATGAGAATCTATATCATTTTTTAAAGATTCATTTTTCTTCAAAACCAAATCCAATTCTTTTGTAATGAAATCAATTTAATTTTTCAAAATAAGGTTATCTTTTAAAATAAAATCCAATTTTGAAATAAAACCTCATTGTTTTTCACAACATAATTACAATCATTTTTGCTTTTCAAAACATCAATCTCTTTTAGGGCAAGGTCTAGTTGAGATCTTAGTGAGTCACGTTCACTAGTAATCTCTTCCTTCTCTTGTAAAACCGATTCAAAACTTGAACATAAATCCTTCATTTCTTCTTTTAGTTCAAGATTATTCTTTTTCAAAAGATTATGTTTTTCCAAAAATTTTCAAGCTTTGTGGCAAGTTCCATATTTAAGGTTTGAGCTTCTAAACAACCATCGCAATAGGAACTAGAGCAATCATCTAATTGAGAATCCGATTGTACCTCAAGGGAGTCATTCCCTTGGACCATGAGGCAATGCTCATCGGACATGTCTCTCCTAGATCTTCTCAACTTGTTGATGATCCTTGGTAGCTCGGGAGAAGTCAATATGCTCCAAACTGCAAAAGCCGAATCATAATGATCAAACACCGATAAAAGATCTTCATTAAGAGATACTCTAAGTGTTCTAAGTGCTAATGCATTTGCCTTTTTATGCTTGCTATGATTTGGGTAGGATTCATTAGTAGTGGCTTGATAAACTAGATGTCCTAGGCTTTTCAAATGGCTACTCATATTGGCCTTCCAAACATCAAGTCTAAAAAAGTCAAACATAGGAGGGCTATCCATGAGTGCAAACTAAATGTGTGCAAATGAAAATACAAATGAAGATTAGCAAACCAAGATCTCACTCCTAGGTGGTTAAACCTAAATATCAGGAGCGGAGGCTCTGATACCAATTGAAAATCACCTAGAGGGGGGATGAATAGGTGATTATGCTAATCTAGTCAACTAAATGCGGAATTTAAACACTAATTGCAATTAACAAGAGATGCACACTAAAACAAGCCAAGCAAATAATTATGAATGAACAATATGAATAGATGCAAGGCACAAAGTAAAGAGAGAGAGAGAGAGTAAGAGCCAAGGGATCAAGCGCAAACAACAAGATATGTTTCGAGGTTCGAGCACCCAGCTCTACATCCCCGCCTTCACCCAGAAGGATTTTAAGTCCACTAGCTTGTCCACAAAGGACTCCCACAAAGGGAACCTCCACCGAGGATTTGGGGCAATAACAATTACAAGGAGTACCCAACTCCTCTCCTTACAAACACAACCTCCTCCTTGAGGCACAACTCCAAGCCAACAAACAATCACCTCACAACTTGAGGGATTAACACAAGGATCACCTCACAACTTGAGGGATACAACCCAAATGCACAACCTCCTCAACACAATGAGGGAAAGACACAAAGCCAAGCAAATGAAGGGTTTACAACTTGGTGGTCTAAACAACAACCACAAACAATCTCTTTCCCACACAAAGATCCTATAGAATAAGATAGTAGATGGAGCTCAAGTGTGGAGAAAACCAAAGAATGGAAATCAAAAACTCAAAGAAAATCTTTGGGAAAAACTAGAAACCAAGATGAAGAAGTTGAATCAAAATCTTTTCCCAAAAACTCTTTCTTGATTTTCCAAACCCTAGCAAAAACACCAAATAGATTGATCAATTAAAAGCCCAAAAACTTCTTTTGATTGCTGTGAAAACACTAGAGAGTCAAGAAAAATTCGCACAAAAAATCTTAGAGAAAACTGGCCATTAATGGGGTATTTATGGCCCCCAGAAAAATATAACCGTTGGCAGCAGATCCTGCCAAAAATGAACTACCGGTCGACCGTCCAATGGTCGGATTTGACCGTAGGCACCAGCCTGGTTGACCGCCCGATCGACCGAAAAGAACAGAGAGCACTGCTCTCAGTTACGGTCGACCGCCCGGTCGACCGGCCCACTGGGCTGCCAGACGTGCACAGCTCTGTGCACATCGGTCGACCGGCCCTTGGTACGGTCGACCGTGCAGTCGGCCGACCTGGCCTGTCAGCCAGTTCTGGGTCAGAAAAACTGGGTAAAAATTAATCTAATATATCCATAAAAACTTGTGAAAATTACACAAAATTGTTTTGACATTTTATATTGAAATATAAACATGTGATAGAAATTTCATCACAAATAACAAACATTTTAAAACATTTTTGTGTCTTATTATTTTCACCAAAAACCAAAATTTTATTTTCTAAAACTTGGATTTTTAATAGAAAATACATTTTGTCCAAAACTCATCCAAATATAAAAGCATGATATTAAACAATATTTAGGCATGATGCATATGGATAGAAATCCTATATACATGAAACATATATATATCCATGTTTTTGACATTAATTCCAAAATATGTTTTGTTAAAAATACCAAAACATAAAACACATGAAATAGACTATCAAACTAAGTTTGTCTAAATAGTTGAAACACGCATGTATATAGAACAAATCTAATATACATTAAACCATGTAAACTTGTTTTGATATAATATCTATTCATGCAAACCAAGATCGGTTAAACCAAAAACCGAAAACCAAAACATGAAATGTGTGTGTTGTGAACTTGAGCATATCATACTATTCTAATCTTTACAATTTGGATCTAAACACAAAACTAAATTATGGTACCGAAGTCTTCTTGTAGAGCGCCGTCTCCAAGCCGACTCGATCCAAAACTCCTTGATCCACCGAGCAAGTGCTATATATGATCTTTGACGCTCGGGCTCTTGAATCAACATGTGAAAGCTTCCAAATCATCTTGTTGAAGCTAATCACCTACTAATAACTTGATTAATGATCTGAAACTAAAATCACAAGATTATTAGTACACATAACTACATGAGTTAATCATCATCAAAACTAGAGTGGAAGGCCTCTGGGCCAACAATCCATGTGTAAAGATTAGATAGTGTGATATGCTCAAGTTCACAACACACACACTTGTTTAAGTTTTCGTGTTTATTGGTTTTCGATTTTGTTTAACCGATCTTGGTTTTCATGAATAGATAGTATCAATACAAATTTACATGGTTTAAAGTATATTAGATATATTCTATA
Source organism: Agave tequilana (assembly GCA_038442645.1). Lineage (NCBI taxonomy): Eukaryota > Viridiplantae > Streptophyta > Magnoliopsida > Asparagales > Asparagaceae > Agave > Agave tequilana. Next base: position 331,936 of record JAVJIF010001818.1, read on the forward strand.
TACATGTATACTTCATATCTTAGACAAACTTATTTTGATATGCCTATTCATGTGTTTGGTGTTTTGGTATTTTAACAAAACATATTTTCGGATTTAATATCAAAAACATGGATATATATATATGTTTCATGTATATTGGATTATATCCATATACAACATGCCTAAAAGTTGTTTAAATATCATGTTTTTGTATTTGGATGAGTTTTGAACAAAACGAATTTTCAATTCAAAAATTCAAGTTTTAGAAAATACAGTTTTTTGGTTTTCGGCAAAATTTTCATAACACAAAAATGGTTCAAATTGTTTGAAATTTGTTTTGAAATTTTTCACACAAGGTTGTATATCAAAGTATTATGCTAAAACTATTTTTGTGAATTTTTAGAGAATTTATGGGATTTATTTGAGAATTAAAAACTAAGTTTTTTAGTCCCTTATTGTTTTCTGCCAGGCTCTGGCTGTCGACCGACCGGATGTGCACACAAATGTGCACGCAGCCAGCCCCTTGGGCCGGTCGACCGCACGGTCGACCGACTGAAGGACTCTCGGGTTGCCCCAGTCGACTGGGCGGTCGACCGGCCAGAGAGCCGTTGCTCTCTGGTTCAGGGCCCGGTCGACCGGGCGGTCGACCGGAAGGCTCAACGATCAGTTTTTTGACCGTTGGCCGGTCGACCGGAAGGCCATTTCTGTCCTAGTCAGCTGCCAACGGGCAAATCTGTTTTGGGCCTATAAATGCCCCATCTCTTGGGGTTTTTGGGAAAAAAAAATTTTTAGAGAAAAAATTTACATCTTCCAGCAAGTTTTTAAAGAGTTTTTTAGTATTCAAAGTTTTCATCTTTATTTGTTTCAAAAAGGTTTGAAAAATCAAGAAAAAGGAAAGTCTTTTGGGATTGGTTTTTGATCTATATTTTTCTATCTATTCTAGAAGTTTTCTTAAGAGTTTTTCTTTGAGTTTTTGATTTCCAAACTCTTTGTTTTCCACACTTGAGCTATATCATTCTATCCTTTCTATAGGATCATTGTTTTTGTGGAAAAGAATTAGTTTGTGGTCTTTTGATCACCAAGTTGTAAACCCTCCTACTTTGTGTTATCCCTCTTGGGTAGAGGTTGATTTTGGAGTGGTGATTGGCTCCCTCTAGTGAGAGGTGGAGATTGTGTGTAGCTCCCTCTAGTGAGAGGTGGAGGCTTGTGTTGGAATCCCTCAAGTGTAAGGTGATTAGTTTTGTTTGGCTAAGGGCCTACCCCTCTTGTGTGAGGTGGTATTTGTGTTGCCTCTTGTGAGAGGTTGTATTGGTTGAGAGAGGAGTTGTGTACTCCCAATTGTAGTTGCCCCAAATCCTCAGTGGAGGTTTCCTGAGTGGGAGTCCTGTGTGGACAAGTTTGTGGATTGGAAATCCTTCTTGGTGAAGGCGGGGATGTAGAGCTGGGTGCTCGAACCTCGAAACAAATCTTGTTGTTTGCGTTTGATCCATTGACTCTTACTCTCTCTCTTTTATTTGTGCCTTGCATCATTTCATATTGATCATTCATAATTATATGCTTGGCTTGTTTGTGTGTGCCTCACTTGTGCTTAACCACGAGAGCTTCATATAGCGCCTCAACTCTTATTCAGAGGAATTAAGAGGAGTTAGTCCAGAGCCCTTCATCGGGAATTCGGCTACACTCGTTGGTTGCATTAAGTGTAGTTGCAATTTAGTTTTAATTTTCGCATTTAGTTCATTAGATTAGCCGTACACCTATTCACCCCCTCTAGTGTACTTTCACTAACTACAAAAAATCCATCTTGGAAATGAGTATAAAGGTTTTGCGTGAGTCCGAACAACAATCGCAAAATCTAATAGACTCACGATTTCACCACAATTTTCAAAACCAACTTTTATACTCACCTTTTCAAGAAGAACAAATTGCAAAGCATATGGAAGACATGATTCAGACTTAAACTTCTATTACCCGACCTACCAGTGGGTTAGACTCAATAATAACGAATTGATCAATGAGAATGAGAAAAATCTTTCTTGTCAACCTTTGACCAATCCTTATATCCCTAACTCTATCGATTGGACCTAAGAATCATGTTATTTTGGAAACCAAGATTCAATTTCAGCAAACCCATTTGAATTTAACCAAACTCTAAGTTTTGAAAGTCACATTGGCATTTTGGCAAGTTATCCCTTTTCAGAAATTGAACTTGAGCAAGAGTCTGATCCTGATCCACAAGTTGGTAATTCAATTTCGCTTTTTGAATCAATAATGATCCCAGTATCTTTTTCAGATTCTTTTTATATTCCATAGTCAACATTGAATCCTGTACTAGTACACTGTGAAATTGAATCACCAATATTTTATGATCGCATTCCCTTAATGGGGACAGTGTGTGAATATCAATTTTTTTGTTTGGACTCTATTTTTTAACCAATTTCAACTCTCACTTTGAATCTCAACTTAACTTAAGTCACATTCTCGAGTCGGTATTTGTTTCTGTTCTATTTGAGCCCAAATCATTCATCTTTCACAATCACACTTCATTGTTAGACAAGGATGTTAAAAAAAATGACTCAGAAATTATTTTTGAAAATTGAAAATTAGATGGAGATAATTTTTTAAATAAGACTATTCACTTAATCATTCTTTTACTGGGTCGTATTAGAGAGGTCATTGGTGAGTTTCTGCGAATACCACAATCTCTGAATTGGGACACATTTCATGGACCAATTAGACCACCACCGGAACCACCACCATGAGGTAATTTTCTTTCCCTTTTCGTTTGTTTCATGCATATACACATTCCGGATGCATTGAGGACATTGCATGAGATAAGTGTGGGGGAGGGTTTACTAACATAGGTGTTCTAAACTTTCTTTCTTTTACACTTCTTTTTAAAAAAAATTTCGAGTTTTTCTTTTGTATAGAAACTCTTTTCTTTTCTCTTTACAAAATTTTTTATAATAAGAGAAATAGTTTTGATTTATTTTTAAGAAAGTTAAGAGGATCTTAGGAATTAAGAAGACCAAAATTTATAAATTTTTAAATCAAGTAAAAATAATATATCTTGTTTAAATTTTAGGATAAGAAAGTAAGATTGAAAAGATAATTTGATCTTGAATTTTTTCATTAGATATATGCACTTCACACTTACACAATTTTTAGGTTTGAAACAAAAACTAAAAATGCCATTAAAAAATAATTTTGAGTTATTAAAGACCTTAAAAATCACTTATTGAAGCTGGGTAACTATGCATCAGGAAACATGATTATTCATGCTTAAAATGGTGGGCCAAATCAAAATAATCCCCTTTAGTTTTGTAGCATTGTTTATTCGAGTCCTTAAGCTTGAGTGATTTTTCTCATCCGGTTCCCTAAAATCATCTGGTTTGAGAGTAACCGGCTAAAGGCTCACTACCTAGGTAAGCTAGAAAGCCTAAGAAAACTAAGGGAAGAAATTTTTTTAATATAAATAAATGGCATAAAAGTTAGAGTCGATGTCTGAAAAATCTTCACAATTCACAAAGTGCATATTTTCTAAAATTTATATAAAAGATCAAAGAATCGATTAAATTCTAAATTCTTACATTTAATTTATAACAAGATTTAGCATTTAGACTTAATTTAAGGAAGAAAATTTTTTGTTAATCTATGACCTTGGATCGCTTAAATTTTCTACAAAAATATTTCAACACTTTTTTCTATTTCAAAATGCATTTTCAAATTACTAACATTTAATTTCTTTCTTTATGGATTTTGTGGGTGTAATCCTGAAAACCCACAGGAGACAAAACTCCTCCTCTAGGGGAAACTTAGAGATTTAATGGCTTATTGCACATGCTCAGTGCAATCGGGTCACCTACGAAAGTGGTGTACTAATTTCTTTAGTTAGTTTTTTTTGTTTTTCTTAGGATGAGCAAAAGATAAGTATAGGGGTATGATTAGTCTCTAAAATTGTATATTTCATACTACATCTTCACACTTATGCAATGTTAAATTCTGTTATCTCTCTTGTATTTTTCAGGTCCTTGGCATGAAATAAAAAAGAAGCCCAAAAATCTCATTTATTTGATGATTTTTAGAGCCTACATATAGCCATTAACTTTGGGGAGCCTATATGCCAATTCTAGGAACAAATTCTCATAAAGTGACAGTAGGTACAAGGGTGGTATGTATCAGGAGGCTGCACACACTAGCACAGCACGTGCGGCCCCAGAAGGGCTGCGAAAACGCATCAAAAGTCGCATTTTCGCGGCCTTCTGATGGGACCACGTGTCGAGTTCGACGGGTGGCGCCGTATACCTCCCCTAGTGACCCTTTTGCCTATAAATACCCCAGGTTGGCCAGATTTTCAGAGAGGAGAGTTTTTAGGGGTAGTTTCTCCCATTTGTGTAGTTTAATTTAGTTTCTTCTTTCTTTTATTTTTCATTTCCTTTGTAGATCATGTAATAGGGAAGAGAGAGATTCATAAGATGAAGGTTAGGGTTCTTGTAATGAAAGGTGATATTCTATGAAAGGTTCTCTCCATATCTCTATTGGTTTTCTTCTCTCTAACACTTTACATGCTTAATTTTTTCTCTCATCGCAACTATTTACTAACCACATGAATCTAATAACCTCTACTTGGTCTTACTCTTGCAAGAGCCATTGATGGCTCATGATGATAGATTCTAACATTCTAACGTCTAACTCTCTAACAAGCTAACATTACTTTATTTCATGCTTTCTTTTGTTTAGCTTTGATGGTTTAAGTGTAGCTTGCACTTGTTTGTTAAGTTTGGATGTGAAAGTGGTCTTATAGGTCATGCTATGTAACGCTCTTGAACCAAGGAGTAGTGATGGCCAATGATACATGTGAGGCAACTATCACTAAGAGGTTAGCATATTACTGGAGCCATTAGTAGTTAGTAGCAATGAGTTTTCTTTTATTTTTACTTTGCTTTAATAATACAAAAATCACTTTTCAAACAACTATTTTTCAATATTTCTATCTTTGTTTCCACCGTACTCTTCTCTTTTCGTTCTTTGTTTTCTTTTCTTTTCATTCTTTGAAACTAGAAGAACCGTTATCACATACGTGAAAATACCATTAAAGCTTCTATCGCCTCCCATCCTTGTGGATTCGACCCTTTAGCCTCTATGCTATAACGAAGTATCGACGAAGCCAAAGCACACACTTTAATTAGTGATTTCAAAATGACACTTTTTGTGCATGGTTTTCCCCGATCAAATTTTGGCGCCGTTACCGGGGATGGGAACGGTTTGATTTCACGTTTTTGTTCACTTTTCTTCTCTGCTTTTCGTGTGCAAATCAAAATTTTCAGAAATTTAGCATCGCAGAAATCTACACTTGCTTTTGTGTGATTAGGTAAATTCTTGTATATTGCTATATTCTGTTACTAGTTTCTATTAACTATTTTAAGAACTAAAATATGGCAATTGGATATTTTAAAACGGATTAGATATTTGCATCTAAACACATGTCAATTTTCATTCCAATATACTGTATTTTATTCTTCCCTTGTTGTGATCTGGACCGAGGTGTACATATTGTATTGCATATAGTTAGGACAAACAAGTGGGTGATTTACTCGCTGTGTGTGTTTATTCTTATCTATATTGCACACCTGAACAAATCAAAAAGTAAGGGAAAATCCCAATACAACATAAGGTGTGAAAGTCATTAGCATCGTTTTCTTTGGAAAGAACAATAATCTTGTATGCATCAAAATCCCTTTGTGTTGATAAAAGAGTGGAAGACAAATCATCGTTTTTTTTCGAAAGAATAATAACTTTTTATTTTGAAGAACTTAATTTTCTTTTTTCATTGTTAGACAATTTTATTTAAAGAATCATAACTATTTGAAAGTTCTATAAAAGCATTTAATAAATCATCTTGAGTTACACCACTATCATCAAAAGATGGCTCAGAATTTACCTTGAGTGTGTTTGCCATAAAACTCACGTTTGCAGTGTCCACTCCACTTCGGATTCACTTTCTGAATCCCAAGTGGCTTTGAGAGCTTTCTTCATAAATGACTTCTTTTGCTTAATAGAAGAAGATATCTTGTTTCTGAAATCTAGACATTCAGCCATGATATGTTCGGGTTTCTGACAGTTGAAGCAAATGATTTCTTTTCCTCCTTTCCTTGTCGTCGTCTCCTATGGTTGTATTTTGCCTTGTTGTATATTCTTATTACATTTCTTATGAGGAGAGATAACTCTTCATCATCTTCTTCTTCTCCTTCTTCTTCATCATCGGAGATGGTGGGAGTAGACTTGAAAGCGATAGTCTTCTTCTTTTGTGGCGCAATTTCTTCTTTTGCCTTTTCTCCATCTCATAGGTCTTAAGGTTGCCGATAAGACCAATGAGCTCCATCTCATCTTTATCGTTCAACTCCTTCAATGCCGTAGCTTTGACTTCCCAAGACGGTGGAAGTGCGCGAATGACCTTTCGGACCTTTTGATCATTGTTGATTTCATTACCTAGAGAAGCAAGATCATTAGCTGTTTTAGTAAACTTCGTAATCATATCATCAATAAACTCATTTTCATGCATTTTAAAGCTTTCATATTGGGAACGCAAGAGATCAATTTTAGCTTTCTTGACTTGTGATGTTCCCTCATGAATGACCAATAAGTGTTGCCAAATCTCATAGTTGGATTTGCAATGAATGACCTGTATAGTGTCATCCTCATTCAATGCTGAAAACAAGGCATTTTGAGCCTTTGAATTAGCATCATATTCCATGTGCAATATAGGGTTTGGACACCGCCTTTGCAACCCAGCTTCCTAGGGATTGCAAAATATGATCATTCTAACTTTTCATATGGAAAAGTTAAGGCCATCAAACTTACGAGGGTCCTAATATTGTCGGCCATCTTTACTAGCGGAAGAATGAAGAGATTAATAGAATGATTAGCAAATTAGGATCTCTCTAAGGATGTTAAGCCAAAAACTAGGGACCTTGCTCTGATACCAATTGAAATTATACCTAGAGGGGGGTGAATAGGTGTAAGGCTAATCAAATCAATATTCAATGCAAAATAAAAATGAGATGATGCAAACGATCACTCAAAGTAAGATGAAGCCGTATACCCCGTGAAGGATTCTGAACTTCTTCCTCGTGATTCCTCTAGATAAGAGTTTGAGGTGCTCAATGCAATCTTGTTGTAAGAATATAGATCGACAATAAATGAATGAATATATAGTTGTTAAGATAAGTAAATCAATTGCAAACAAAGAAATTTATTTTGAGGTTCGAGCCACCACTCTACGTTTCCGCCTTCACCACCATGAAGGATTTTCAATCCACTAGAACTTTCCACCAAAGGAATTCAACCATTATGATGTACACAACTCCCCAACACACTCCTCTAGTCCAGAGGTAGCGTAGCAATAATACAATAAGAACTGAGTGATCAAAAGACCACAAACTTTCTCTTGAAAACACTTCTTTATAAAACCCTAGAGAACAATATATAAGATTGAAGCTCAAGGTTTTGTAAGAGAAATTTAAAAATAGAAGAGAGATTTTCAGTACCAAAACTTGAAGAGAGTTTCAGAGAATAAAAGCACAAAAACTGAAACAAAAACTTTTTCTCAAGTAAGCACAAAACTTTGAATCTTTCAAATTGTTGTTGTGTTTAAACTCAACCCTAATGACCTCTTTATATAGGGTTTTAGAAGAGCAAACTTAAAATAGTTTTATCAGTATAAAAGAGAAAGAAATTGACCCTCTAATACAGCAAACCATGTTTTTAAAATCAAAACACGTTTTAAAATAGATTTCAAAACTAACTGCTTTCTGCCAAAACAGCAGACTCACGGTCGACCGACTAGTCGACTGGACAACTCAAAATTATGACCGTTAAATCTTCCCGGTCGACCGGGACAAATCGAGGCTAACCTGCTTATAGTCGGTCGACCGCCTCGACCGCCTGGTCGACCGCAACAGGGACTGGTCAACTGCCCAGTCGACCGGGAACGTGCACAATATGCACACTCCCAATTGCCAGAACTCCGGTCGACCGTTCTGGCCTGTAATAGGCCCGGTCGACCGCCCGGTTGACCAACCTTGGCCAAAACAGTTTTGAAAAATGTTTTTGAAGATATGTAAAATTTTGAAATATTTTTGATTTGATTTTGGAAGATAGGAATCATAAATAGCTACTAGGTATAAGTTCTAAACTTTGATAAAAAATATTTTAGAAATTTGAGAACTAAAATCATACTTTGAAAAACATGCATTTTGGTGTGTGTGTGTGTGTGTGTGTGTATTTTTGAGCTTCAACCATATATACTAATCTTTAACAAAAACTATTTACAAGATGAGTCTATAAGCAGGCGTCTCTGAAACTTGATGTTGAGCAGTGATTGAGGTAGAGCCTAATATTCCATGCTTGAGCCATCCATACTTGTACCAACATGAAATTCATTTTTGAACTTCTATTAGTGCTTATTTTCCATCGAAGAATCGCTGGATCGCGGGAAAACTTACAAAAAGGGGTCGAGAAGCGAAATTACAAGTAATAGAAATTGAAATTAAAAGTACATCTCCTCTGAGATTTCTGGGAAAATGTGGTGGTTGAAATCTGATCAGCGCGCGATCACTTTATCCCTTTGACTATGTGACCGGTTAGATGATCGGACTGCCTCCTAATAAGACTCCCTTCTCGCTTTATTCGGGGAATCGGAGAACAAAAGATTAATAGAGCCCTTTAGCTAGGAATTCTGTTCTTTTCGAGTCGATTTCCCTCTTTCTGTCCGTCCTCTTGTCCCTGTGTCTAGTAAGGGACTATTTATAGCCAAAAGTGGGTTGTAACTGCCCCCCTTGAATTCAACAAGGCTGAATCAGCCATTAACTTCGCGCGAGGCACGCAAATGACCTTGTCGCAAAGCTCTTTGCAAGATTCTGGCGAAGCTAGAGGGTTCATGCGAACGTCCTCCTGCCGTTATGGCTGATTTGTCTCCACTTAATATGGGGCAAAGTGTGCGGGTGTAACTGCCCACTTAAAGTGGCGTTAATCCAGCTAATTTAGTAGGGTTCATCCATTAATCCCTCGCGGGATTTTTGAAACGGTCATAGTTTCAGGTGAAAGTTGCCTTCAGATCCTCGTGCGAAGCTGAGGCTCAACTCATAGCGGAATTATGACTCAGCTAGGGTATAAGGATTCTGGCGCGAAGCTCCTAAATCAGCCCTTGGCGGGGCTAAATGGAAAGCTTCAGGCGAAGCTAATAGTTAGCCTCAAAGCGAGGCTATCAACCAAGCTCAGGCGAGGCTGTTAGTTCCATGCGGAGTTATGAAGCTTATCTTGGGATTATACTAGGCTAAGTATAGCGTCTTAGGCCTGCTTGGGTCTCTTCAAAGGAAACTTTTGGCTTACTATCTGCTTTACTGGATTAGTAATATCCATATTGCTGCCTCATCTTTGGTCATCAGCTTGTCTTCGACTTATCTTTTGTAGATGTCAATAAGTCAGACATTGCTCAGACCGGCTAAAGATGAATGCGGGAGTTCTGTCTTTTTCGAGTGTCAACAAGGCCCCTTCAAAGTTTTCACGAATCTGCAATGGAATGGTTTAGATTTTGAAATACTTTGAATTGCTTTGATTGATGGTATGTGAATGTGAATGTCACCTTGGTAGTTGAGTTCAACTTCGCCTTTAACCTTGCTTTCGGGCTGGAATAAGTTCGCCGAGGAATTGTAACAATCCGCTTCCGTGTAGCTTCGCGCTTCTGGGTAGCTTCACCTCTGGACTTTCTGAAATAGCTTCGCTTCAAACTTGGTTGGACTATGAGCATTAGCCTCGCGCTCGCTACGATGGAGCGATGTTCCGTTCCCAAGGCTAACCGTTTTTGCGAGTTACGAGAGAAATCGCTCCCTTTTTCAAGGTTTGAATAACCTCCCTTGCATTTACGAGGGAGATTATTCTCTTTTCCAAAGTTCAAATAACTTCGTGTGGATTCCCGAGGGAGATTATTCCCTTTCTCAAGGTCAAGCATTTAAATGCTTTAACTTCGCCCACGCTTCCAAGCTTGAAGTGGCGGCGGCGTGGTCAGGCCGCGAGGCCTATAAATAGAACTCTTATAGTCCTTTCCAGAGAAACATACTCCTCTCTTTCTAAGAGGTTTGTTTATGACCTCTCCCCATTGCTCAAGCAAGGAGACTAAGGTCCCTGAAGTAGTGGGGACTCTCACTCAATCAAGAACTGGTGAGCCTCGGCCATCCAGTGACTTTTAGGGAGTTTATCTCTCTTAATTTTCTTAGCTTCGCCAGCTATTTAGGGATTAAATTCCCTTTTTGTCTTCGCATTTGCTGATTTTCAGATAAGGGTTTCAACCCTATTTTCAAGCTTCTCAGTGAAGCTAGCATTCTTGCCTGATCGGACGAAAGATCTTTCCATGCAGAGTTCATGCTTTGATATGTTAAATCTGCCATATAGGCGAGGTTTAGAACTTAGCCTCTTCAAGGTTGAGCCAGTTTTGCCATGTAGGTGGGGTCAAGACTGCTTCCTTTCGGGCCAGTCTGGCCTAGCCATATAGGCGAGACTAAGACTTGGTCCTTTTTGAGGCTTCTCCAGCCTAACTGCCTTTGACGGGGCTAAGACTTGGCTTATGCTAAGCTAGTCTATCATTACTGTGTAAGCGAGACTATCCTCTGCTTAGCTGAATCCATCTTCAAGGCACAACTGGATAGCTTCGCCCAAAGAATTTTAACTTAGCATTCCATCCCTTTCCCTTTACATTTTTTTGATTTAATGCTAACTTGTTTCCTATTTGCATTGCAGTGAAGTATGCTCCCCACTTCGCTTTGATGAAAGAGACCAAAAACTTGCCCCTTGATTTTCAAGTTGAAGGTTTGATCATAAGCAGGAGGAACATACTAGAGCAGCTGATGATCATTCCAAGAAGAGGCTGGCAGTCGCTTATCTGAGATGATCTACATCAGGAAGGGGCTGGTAGTTGCTTATCCGAGATGATCCATTTCGGGAAGGTGGACGTCACCAGTAAGGTCTCAGATCCTTCCTTTGCCAATTTTATTTAAGGAAGATCCAGCTTTCTAGTGGCAACCAATCCCTTGCAATCTTTGATCAAAGAAGATCCAGCTCCTTGATGGTAACCAATCTCTTGCCATTTTTCACCAAAGAAGATCCAACTTCTTGATGGCAAAATCTGCCATTAAGTGAAGGATTACGGCCTTGTGCAGGAGGAAGACCTTTCGTGTCCAGTTGGGATGGTTCATCACCCTGAAAGTAGATAGGACAACTTGTTTGCCTTTGGAGCAGTGATTCTGTTGTATGAAAGACAATCTTGATGTAGTATCAATGTATCTTCCCTTTTGAATTAATAAAAAATGTTTATTTTCTGCTTATCTACTTTGTTCCTCTTCCTTTCTTTTTGCATTTCGAAAACACTTGGAATGGACTAGCTTAGTTAAGTATTTTCCTTAGGAGAAAAGAAAAGCTCTTAGCGGAGCTAAGCATCCCGCGAAGCTGAAGACGAACTTTTAGCTAAGCAGGAATGGGTTTCTAGCGGAGCTAGCACAAAATTTCTACGAAGCTAGAGGTGGGCTCCTAGCGGAGCTAAGGCTCGTCTTTCAGCGAAATTAACCAAGCGTTTGCGCGAAGTCAACGTTGAATTCACGACGGAGTTGGCCCTTGGTGGGGCTGAAGCAAGATTTCTCGGGAAGGCGCTGTTTCAAATTAATTTGAAACGGACGCCTGCGCTCCTTTTGAGGAGGCGAAATTAAGACATTTTATGTCTATAAAAGCCCGATGGGCTAAAAGAGAGAATTAACATCTCAACACTTCAAATTTTTAGAGAAAAAAATCTCTTTCTCTTCCTTCCTCTTCGTTCAGATTTTCAGAACTTCACAGTTCTTCATAGCTCCCAAACGTCGAGCAGGCAAAGAGGCAGCAACCTCCGCTACGGTGGTGCCTTCTCCTCCTCCGATCATCGAACTGTAAAACACCTAGAGGGGGGTGAATAGGTGTTAATGCTAATCTTAAGATCTTTTTAAACAAGTATGAATATATGATGCAACGATCGCCCAAAACAAGACTAGAAGTCGAATATCCTGTGAAGGGCTCTGAACTTCTTCCTCATGATTTCTCTAAATAAGAGTTTGAGGTGCGTATTGCAATCTTGTTGTATGAGTAATGATCGACAATTTAGCAAGGAATAAAATGGATGCAATATTGAAGTGCACACAAGATATATATCAAGCTAGAAATTAAGAGCAATGACACAAGCTAGAAGTAGAGAGCAGTAAGAAAAACAATCGCAAACACAAAGTATTTGTTTCAAGGTTCGAGCCATCGCTCTACTCCCCGCCTTCATTGCCGTGAAGGGTTTCCACTATATCCACCGAGGATTTACAAGATCTACTGAAGACCGGAGTACCGAACTCCACCAATTAAAAGAGGTCTACCAAAGATCGGAGTACCGAACTCCACCAATCTAATCCTCTACCGAAGAGGAATCACAATGCAAGAAGAACAAGTAACCAAGTGATCAACAAGGATCACAAACTTCTCTTTACAACTTCCTTATAGAATAAGGAGGATATTTTGGCTCAAGAAGTGTAGTGAGAAAACAAGATCAGTTGTAATGAAAACAAATCTTTGAAATACAACTGAAAACAGTAGCCAAGAATGCACAAAAAGAATTGAGAGCTTTTGAAACTTTTCTTTCTTTTGAAAACTTGAAAAAAACTAGGTATATTTCTCGTATTTTGCAAGTGCCCAATCCCCACTATTTATAGGGATTAGAGGAGATCAAAATATGATTAGGACTAGGTTATTAGGTCAGAAAATAGCTGCCAAAATTTCAGAATTAGCTGACACAAAAATCTCCAACGAATCCCAATACAAAATCTCAGAAAACTAGCCGTTGGCGACTGGAGACGGCTGTCGGTCGACCGGCTCGGTCGACCGGCCGTCCAATTGGCAACTAGCCGTTGGACACGGTCGACCGGTCAGTCGACTGGACGCCAAAAGGAAATTTTTGTTATGAACTGTCTGTCAACCGATCGGTCGACCGACAGGAAACAGAGAGCAAAGTTGTGCCAGTCGGTCGACCGGTCGGTCGACCGACATACGTGCAAAAACATGCACGCCCTGGTCTCAAGGCTCGGTCGACCGGCCCGGTCGACCGGCCAGGCCTAGAATACACCGGTTTACCGGCTCGGTCGACCGTCAGGCCTGAAACAGATAAAATTATAGGATTTTTCCTGAACTTTGGAAAATTTTCAAATTAATTTTGTAGGGATATATGGCTAAGTATCATGCAGAAAAGGTAGGTATACATGATATAAACAAGATATAAAATTTATAAAAATTTTGAGTTATGTATAGAAATCAAAGCATGAACTTAAAACAAAAGCCAAAAATAAAAACCGTGTTTTGAAAAAGTGTGTGTGTGTTCTTGAGCCAATCTTACCACAACCTCAAACTTTAACAAACTAACTCTTACATAAGTTCTAGGTGACTACAAAGTCTTCAAATGGGCTCCTCCATATGTGATCTTGAAAATCTTGCATCTTGAACCCGAAATGATCCGACTTGAGTCAAAAACGATCTTCCCTTAGGAAAAACACATCATGAATCCTTAGAACCCTGAAACACACTTAAACACTAAACATGATTAGTACAAATAACTATATATGTTTTGTGATCATAAAAACTCAAAAACCGATTGATTGTAACCTTGGGCCAATAATCTCCCCCTTTTTGATGATGACAAAACATACTAGTTATTTTTAAAAATATGGGGAAAAGAGCTTGGAAGCTCCCCCTCAAATCATGCTATGTATAAAAGAATGGCTATATGTATAAATGAATGGCTATATACATAATAGATAGAAACTAAGAATTTAGAGAAACATACAAAACGCATTTCTCAAAATTCTTTTCTTAACTCAAAAACAAATAACCAAAATGTATAAGTCCAAACTAACTTGTTATTACTCAAAAGGCAAGATGCATAACTCCAAAATATAAAAACTTAATAATGCATAACTCCAAAGTGTTAAAACTCAAAAATACATAACTCCATAGTTATAAATACATAACTCCAAAGTTAAAAATAACTAACTTTTTCTCCCCCTTTTTGTCATACATCAAAAAAGGTAAACATAGTTTAAAAAAAATTCTTCATAAACCATAACACAAACATTCAATTCATCACAAATAAAGGAAAATCTAGTATAGTCTAGTGGTTTTGTAAAAATATCGGCAAGTTGAAAATCGGTAGAAACATAATCAATATCAATATCACCTTTCTAATAATGATCTCTAAGAAAGTGATACCGAATGTTAATGTGCTTAGTTTTACTATGTTGATTTGTATTTTTAGTCATATGAATAGTACTAGTATTATTACAAAATATTTTAATATGGTCAAAATGCAAATCATAGTCAAGGAGAGTATGTTTCATCCAAAGAACTTGTGCACAACAAGCTCCGGTCGCAACATACTCCGCCTCGGCGGTTGAAAGGGCTACCAAATTTTGCTTTTTGGAAGACCAAGAAACAAGATAATTACCAAGAAATTGACATGTTCTACTTGTACTCTTCCTATCTACCCTACAACCCACATAGTCGGCATCCGAAAAAACTCGTCATGGAAAATTGTCCGGTCTTCGGATACCACAAACTCATTTCAATTGTGCCCTTAAGGTATCTAATAATGCGTTTTACCACAACCAAATGGGACTCTTTAGGACACGATTGAAATCGAGCACAAAGACATACCGAAAACATAATATCCGACCTACTAGCCGTCAAATACAACAAGGTACCAATCATGCTACGGTAAAGCTTTATGTCTGATTAGACGGAAAAGGTGTACTTATTATGAAGCAAATGTATTTGATGTACCCTTTCTTGTCTCCGCTATAGCATAGGGCTATACCGAGTCGAATCTCAGGGAGAGCTCGCGATGGAAGCTTTACGTTGTGTGGTAGTGAAGTGATTAAACGAGTATTCTTCTCTTGTTTATAAACTTAATGAATCAAATTGCAAAAGAAACTAAAAGGAAGGATGGATATGTTCATGGTGGAAGTGGAAAAGAAATCAAGAAGTAGATGTGGTGTTCACAAGAAAAAGAAAGAAAACTTAAAGAAAGCAATCCATGACTAGCTTACCTTGCTAGCTTGCCAAGACTTACTAGACTCCTTGATAGCGAATGCGTGCCTAATGTTGTCACTCCATTAGCGTAGGATTCGTCTCGCGTGTTGACCTAATTACTTTCTCACTTGCAAGATGGTGGTTTAACCATCGGAGAAGAGAAGATCATACAACTTGCAAGATGAACAAAAGCAATCACCCATGAGTTAGTGAAGAAAGCTAAGCTAGTGGTAACCTAGTACATGGAGAAGAATTTAGCTACAACAAGCCATAAGAAAAATACAAGAAAGCATGAAGTAAATTGCAAGAAGTAAACAAAGCAATAAAGAAAGCAATTAAAGAATGCAAGAAAACTAGAACCAAGCTTCAAGTAGAGGAAGGAGGATGGATCAATCCTTGTTGCTTCAAGTGTCACTCTTGATTACACAAGCTCTCTCCCTCACAATCACTCTCTTTTACATTGAATTCTAGGGAAGAAGAAGAGGGATCTAAAGAACAAAACCTAAAGAGAAAAATACATGAAAATTACAATACTAAACTAATCTCCTCTCTTCTCCATTCAGTTTTTGTACGCAGGTCAAGGTCCAGTATTTATAGCATGGGAGAGAACCTTCGAGAGCCTAGTTTGTTGCCACAAAATCCGGGGCTCAACGGCCCTAGGATTGCCGCGGATTGCCGCGGGATCGCCGCGAGATCTGGGCCGTTGAGCCAAATCTTTCTGTTGAAGGTTGTTGAGAGTTAGTTTGGCCACGTGGTATATCTAGAATCTTCGTTTGTTGGGCGGATCTTTCTGGATCTGGATTTGAATTTGGCTTTATCTTTAATCTTGATTAATCACTTAATTATGGTTAATTAAGTGATTATTTGGATATCTCTCCTTTAAGTGTGTACCTGCAAATATGTAGAGAAGAGGAGTAAAAATCACATATTTATTTGTAATATGCATGGGAATTATGATGTAAAATATACAATATTGTGTACTAATCACACCCCCACACTTATTCTTTTGCTCGTCCGAGCAAAACAAAGAAAAAAAATCTAAACTACCAATTTTATTACACCACTTTCGCAGGTGACGCGATTGCACTGAGCATGTGCAACAAGCCGTTAAACCTCTAGGTTACCCTAGAGGAGGAGTGTTGTCTCCTGAGGGTTTTCAGCGGATTACACCCACAAAATCCATAAAGAAAGAAGACAAATGTTAGTATTTTGAAAACGCATTTTGAATAAGAGACATGTTTTTAAACTATTTTTGCAAAAATATAAGTGATCCTAGGTCATAAGTCCACCTATAATCATTCTTCCTTAAACTTAGTATCCATGCAAGATCTTGTTTTCAATTAAAGTAAGAATTCAAAATTGGATTGAATATTTTATCTTTCATAAAACCTAGATACCGTGCTCGTGAAAATTTCTGGGATTTCAACTCCAACCATCAAGCCATTTATTTATCTATATATATATATATATTTTTTTCTCTTTTTTTTTTATTTAATCTTCCCTTAGTCTAGGCTTTCTAGTCTACCCTTGTAGCGAGCCTTTAACCGATGACTCCCAAACCAGATGGTCTTAGGGCACCAGATGAGAAAACATCCCTCGGGTTTAAGGTCTCGAGTAGAAAAGGCCACATAACTAAGAGGGATTATTTATTATGATCACCGTTAGGCGTGAGTAATTATGCTTCTTGAGCACAGTTTCCCAGCTTAATAGGTGATGTTTTATTTATATATTTTTTCTTTTTTTGTTTTTTTTTATTTTCATGGCATTTTTGGTCTTTGTTTCCATCCCAAGAAATGTGTAAGTGTGAAGTGCATATTATCTAAGGCAAAAAATTCAAGATAAGAATATCTCACCAATTTTACTTACTTAGCCTATAATTTCCAACAAGATCTATTACTTCAACTATGTTTAAGATGTCATAATTAAGGCTTTCTTAATTTCTAAGATACATCTTACTTTTCTTAAAAAATAGATCAAAACTTTGTCTCTTATTTCAAAAAGTTTTTTTATTTTTTTTTTTTTTTTATTTTTTTTATTTATTAAAGAAGTGTAAAAAAAAGAAAATCTAAAAACTCTAAAAGAAGTGTAAAGAAAGAAATTCTAAAAACTCTAAGTTAGTAAACCCTCCCCACACTTATTTCATGCATTGTCCTCAATGCATCATGATATATGTATGCATGAAATAAAAATGAAGAAGGAAGGAAAAAATTACCTTAAGGTGGTGGTTCCGGTGGTGGTCTGATTGGTCTACGAAACATGGCCCAATCATCTTTGCGTTGGGTTTTGAGGAACCCACCAAAAATCTCAGAAATATGACCCACTAAAATGATGTATGCATGTGTTATTTTAATTATGTACATGACCCCATCTAATTTTAAGATTTTCCTAATAATTTCAGAGTCAAATTTATCAAGATCCTTGTCCCAGAATGGAATATGAAATGATAGAAAGGTTGACTTGGACTCGGAAAGGAACACCGACTCAGGGAAGTGAATGAAGTCAAGATAAGGTTCAGGAGTCGGAATGGATTTAGGAATTGGGTCCAAGTCAGAAATGTCAACTCAAGTCCACATGAATTGTCAACAATGGAATGTGACTATCAAAAATTTGTAATTCCAGTTCAGGAAGGATGGGAATCAAAACTGACTCTAGAAGGTTACTCAAATTGGGTAATATAACCGGAGTCAATAATGATTCAGGGATTTGAACTGGATCACAGATGTGCAAATCTAGGTCACATATCTCATTTAGTTCAATTCCACAAAATGGAGAACTTGCCAAAATGTCAATTGAATCTTCAGAAGTGTAGAATTGGGCAAGTTCGACATGATCCTCAAAGATGGTTGATTCAACTTCATTGTGAATTGTGAAAGGATCCAAGGTTGATTCGGGAAAGAATTAAAGTGAGGTAAAGATACCGGAGTCATTATGGAATCAGGAAGAAGGATTGAATCACAAAGTTGGGGTTCAAGATCACATTCCTCATGTAATTCAATAAAATGTGGAGAACTTGCCAATTTATCAATGGGATTTTCAGAAGTATGGAATTGGCCAAGTTCTATGTGATCATAAAAGATTGGTGATTCAATTTCACAATGGATAGGAAATGGATCCAATACTGACTCGGGAAATGAAGTGAAATTATGTGAAGACACCGGAGTCATGATTGAATCAGGAAGTAATATGGAATCATCAAGTGGAAGTTCAGGATCAAAATCATGTTCCAGTTCAATTTCAGAAAAAGGAAAACTTGCCAAATTGTCAATTGGATCAGAAGTGCGGACAAGTTCATTTTTAGGAAATGAGAAACTTGCCAAAATGTCAACAGGATTTGAATTTTGGACAAGTTCAAGTTTAGGAAATGAAAAACTTGCCAATGTATCAATTGGATCTGAAGTTTGGACAAGTTCAGGTGAGTGTGCTGAAATTGAATCTGGATTTCCAAGATGACAAGAGTCTTGAGTCATATCAATAGAGTGTGGTATAACTGGATTAGTCAAATGTTGATAGGATAGAGTTTCCTCTTTCCTAAGAAGGTTATCCAATTGTTCTTTCACACTATTGATAGACTTGGCATGTGATTTTTGATATTGTAACATAGACTCTTGCAAGATGTCTATACTCTTTTCTAGAATTGATGTATCTTCAAATGATTGTTCTAGAATGGGAGTATAGGAATCTTGACTTTGGAAAGTTTGTGAATAGTGTGAGTCAAAAATGTGTGGTGATGGAAGAGTGGACTCACACAAGAAATCTTTACTCGTTTCCATGACAAATGGTTGTTCATTAGGAAAAGGTGGAAGTGAGTAAGACTCTTGAAAATATGGTGGAATTGGAGAGGAAAATGGTTCAGGAAGTGTTTGCTCAGCTCTCTGTAAGTTAGCTTCTAAACTCCTTAGTAAATCAGATTTTTCTTCAACTGGTTCAGAAAAAGGAGTATATGAAGCGGAATCGGGAAATGAATCTTGTGAATATTGTGGACTTGGTGGAAATGGTGGACAAGGAGGTTGATAATTAAACTCGGGGGACTGGAATCCCCAATGACTCGATGAAGAGTTGAAATTATTTTGGACATTATAATTATTAGATGGGGGGTATGGGTCATATTGATTCGGATAAGGCCAACCCGGTGTATTTGGTTGGTGCATATTGTAAAACACCGGGTTGGAATTATCCGAATAAGGAGATGGTGTGAAATATGGATTATTATTGAAAGAATTTTTGAAGGCCATATCACACAATCACAAACAAAAACAAACAAACAAACAAACAAACAAAAGAAAGAAAAATTCTAACCTAAGTTAGGGTAGACTTAGACCTAGACGACTCCTAACAAATAGACCGTCCACGGGAGGTTTAGTGCAGACTCTAACCATAAGCTAATCAGCCAGGGAAGGGTAAGGTTGGTGGGAGGTTTTCCGTCCGGAGACGTTCCTTAATTAAGTAACCAGCAACCTTCGGGCTTTCGGCCCTCAACCCCTTTCCTAGACACCGATTTTGCAAGAGTTAATTTCCAACACTTTTCCCCCTTAGGATAATCTCCTAATTGAGTCCGAGATGTCCCTAGAGCCAACGTCTACTTTTTAATTAAATTAGGCTTGGGTTAGTGAGTGCTTGGGATTGTGGTTTTCGGGCTAAGGAAAGGGTAATGACCTCCCCCACCTTATCTTATTTACGGGTATGCCCTTAAATTTGAATTGTGCAAGTGTACAAGAAATATAGCTAGGATACACTCAAAGCATGAAAATCAAGCAAGAGATGATTCCTAGTCTATATGCAATGCGAAACGTACCTTGCCTCCAGCACTCTTCAACAGTAAAAGTAAAGAATTGAAGAGACACGTGCCTAAAATGCAAGTGTCTAAACAATTTTTAGCAATTTAACCAACTTTTTACTGTTTTTTAATTAAACAGGTATCTGGTGAACAATACAGGATTTAAAGTATAGCAGTAGATGTGTTTTGCAGATCTTAAGCCCCTGCAGAAATTTTGTTAGTAATGAACTCCTCTGTGCCGCGTTTCCACGGCAAATCTTGTGGATCCGCGGCACTTTGGAGGGATCCTGGGCTCTGCTTTCTTGAGCAGAGGCCCAGGTCCACTTGTATGTTACTGCAATGAATATTTTCCTGTTTTCTTCTCCTATAACCTGCAACAGAGAAGAAGAATCGTTTAGTACTTCACTTTAAACCAAAAATATCGTCGCTCTCCCCGGCAACGGCGCCATTTTGATTAGACGGAAAAGGTGTACTTATTATGAAGCAAATGTATTTGATGTACCCTTTCTTGTCTCCGCTATAGCATAGGGCTATACCGAGTCGAATCTCAGGGAGAGCTCGCGATGGAAGCTTTACGTTGTGTGGTAGTGAAGTGATTAAACGAGTATTCTTCTCTGTTTATAAACTTAATGAATCAAATTGCAAAAGAAACTAAAAGGAAGGATGGATATGTTCATGGTGGAAGTGGAAAAGAAATCAAGAAGTAGATGTGGTGTTCACAAGAAAAAGAAAGAAAACTTAAAGAAAGCAATCCATGACTAGCTTACCTTGCTAGCTTGCCAAGACTTACTAGACTCCTTGATAGCGAATGCGTGCCTAATGTTGTCACTCCATTAGCGTAGGATTCGTCTCGCGTGTTGACCTAATTACTTTTCTCACTTGCAAGATGGTGGTTTAACCATCGGAGAAGAGAAGATCATACAACTTGCAAGATGAACAAAAGCAATCACCCATGAGTTAGTGAAGAAAGCTAAGCTAGTGGTAACCTAGTACATGGAGAAGAATTTAGCTACAACAAGCCATAAGAAAAATACAAGAAAGCATGAAGTAAATTGCAAGAAGTAAACAAAGCAATAAAGAAAGCAATTAAAGAATGCAAGAAAACTAGAACCAAGCTTCAAGTAGAGGAAGGAGGATGGATCAATCCTTGTTGCTTCAAGTGTCACTCTTGATTACACAAGCTCTCTCCCTCACAATCACTCTCTTTTACATTGAATTCTAGGGAAGAAGAAGAGGGATCTAAAGAACAAAACCTAAAGAGAAAAATACATGAAAATTACAATACTAAACTAATCTCCTCTCTTCTCCATTCAGTTTTTGTACGCAGGTCAAGGTCCAGTATTTATAGCATGGGAGAGAACCTTCGAGAGCCTAGTTTGTTGCCACAAAATCCGGGGCTCAACGGCCCTAGGATTGCCGCGGATTGCCGCGGGATCGCCGCGAGATCTGGGCCGTTGAGCCAGATCTTTCTGTTGAAGGTTGTTGAGAGTTAGTTTGGCCACGTGGTATATCTAGAATCTTCGTTTGTTGGGCGGATCTTTCTGGATTTGAATTTGGCTTTATCTTTAATCTTCATTAATCACTTAATTATGGTTAATTAAGTGATTATTTGGATATCTCTCCTTTAAGTGTGTACCTGCAAATATGTAGAGAAGAGGAGTAAAAATCACATATTTATTTGTAATATGCATGGGAATTATGATGTAAAATATACAATATTGTGTACTAATCAATGTCTACACATATACCTTGTTCATCCTTGTCAAGCTTTGTTGTAGTTGCCATGGGAGTTTTGCTTGTTTTAGCTCCTTCAAGCCCAAATCTCTTGATAAGTTCCTTTGTGTACTTGGCTTGATTGATGAAGATCCCATCCTTCTTTTGCTTGATTTGGAGACCAAGGAAATAGTTGAGCTCACCCATCAGAGACATCTCGAATTCTTCCTTCATGCATGATTCAAAAGCTTGGCAAAGATTTTCATTAGTAGAACCAAATATGATATCATCCACATAAATTTGAACAATAAGAATATCATTTTACAAAAGTTTTGTAAACAAAGTAGTATCTATTTTTCCTTTCTTAAAACCATTAGAAATTAGAAAAGAGGAAAGTCTTTCATACCAAGCCCTAAGGGCTTGTTTTAAACCATAAAGAGCTTTGTCAAGTTTGAAAACAAAATCCGGATGTGTAGGATCAACAAACCCAGGGGGTTGTTCAACATACACCTCCTTTTCTATAAATCCATTTAAGAAAGCACTTTTTACATCCATTTGAAAAAGCTTAAAATCTTTATAAGATGCAAATGCAAGTGTCATCCGTATGGCTTGAAGCCGTGCTACGGGTGCAAAGGTTTCTTCAAAATCGATCCCTTTGATTTGAGTGTAACCTTGGGCAACTAACCTAGCTTTATTCCTAGTAACATTTCCCGACTCATCCAACTTGTTCTTAAAGATCCACTTAGTACCAATTGTTGGTCTATCGTGGGGCCTAGGAACAAGATGCCAAACTTGGTTGCGCTCGAATTGATTGAGCTCCTCTTGCATGGCTAGCAACCAATATGAGTCGGCCTCGGCTTCGAGGATGTTCTTGGGTTCAAAATGAGAAATAAAAGCATAGTGTCCACAAAAATCATTAAGTTTAGAATGAGTAGTTACCCCTTTAGATACTTCACCTATAATAAGATCCTTGGGATGATGAGGATTGAATCTCCAATCTTTTGAAAGTTATTGAGTAGGCTCCACTTCAACTTCTTGATTTTTATTTCCTTGAACCTCATTGTCTTGAACTTCTTTTCCTTCATCATCCTTTGGCATGTCTTCAATAGTAGGTGAGTCCCTCAAAGTAGCTCTCTCCATATCTTCATTTAAATCATCTATTTCTACAACATTCTTAACAAACACATTAGATTCCTCAAACTTAACATGTATAGATTCTTCAATAGTTAAAGATGACTTATTGAAGACTCTATAAGCTTACTAGTATTTGAATAACCAACAAAAATTGCTTCATAAGACTTTGCATCAAATTTACCTAAATTATCTTTGGTATTCAAAACAAAACATTTACAACCAAAAACCTTAAAATATGAAACATTTGGTTTTCTAGAAAAATAGATCTCAAAAGATGTTTTTGAAGTATTTTTGCATAAGAAAACACGATTTGATATATAGCAAGATGTGTTAACGGCCTCGGCCCATAGATAATGAGGGAGACCATATTCATTTATCATTGTCCTAGCCATCTCTTATAATGTCCGATTTTTTCTCTCAATTACTCCATTTTGTTGTGGAGTTCTAGGACAAGATAGTTCATGCTTAATTTCATGTTCTTCACAAATGTTGTAAAGGGCAGGTTATTGAATTCACCACCTCTATCACTTCTTATTCTTAAAATAGAAGAATCTTTTTCCTTTTCAACTCTTTTCTTAAAGGCTTGAAAATATGAAAATGCTTGATTTTTGTGCTCTAAAAAGAAAACCCATGTAAAACGCGAGAAATCATCAAGTAAAACAAAAGCAAATCGATTCCCACTTAGACTTTTGGTTTGAGTAGGACCAAACAAATCCATATGGATCAACTCCAAGGGACGTGATGTCATGATTTCCTTGATTGACTTGAAAGAGGACTTAGTTTGTTTTCCAAGTTGGCACGCGTCGCAAGCGCGGTCTTTTTCAAAGTTCAGGCAATAAATACCTTTCACCATTTCCTTGTTGTTTAATCTAGATAGATGGTCAAAAGAAATATGGCCTAATCTTCTATGCCACAACCAAGAGTCATCATCGAGGGCTCTTAAACAAGTAGCATTGCAAAACATATTAGACATGTCAATCATGTATACATTGCATTCACGAAAACCAGAAAATATACATGTGTTAGATTCTCTATCAATAACTCTACAAGCTAAATTATCAAAAACAACATCAAAACCTTTGTCACAAAGTTGACTAACACTCAAGAGGTTATGCTTGAGGCCATCAACCAAAACAATATTTTCTATTAAAGGGGATGTACCAAGTTTAACATTACCAATACCGATGATTTTTTCCTTGGCATCATCTCCGAAGGTGACGGTGCCACCTTCATGGTATCTTGATAGGGTTGCAAAGTTGTTGATATCCCAAGTCATGTGCCTTGAGCAACCACTATCAAGATACCACAATCCTTTACGTCGTTGGGCGTGGAAGGTACCTACATCATTTAACAAATTCGTTGACTTTGGTACCCAAATTTTTTTGGGTCCTTGAAAGTTAGTATTCCGAACCCAAACATTATGATGTGAAGTATTAAGTCTATCATAGCAAAATCTAACTAAATGACCTTTACGGCCACAATATGTGCATGAAAATACTTTACCATACATGTATGCGTGATGTGTGTGTGGAGTGTGGACATGTTTAGGGTGTTTGGCATGATGTAAAGGTTGTGATCTATGAGCATGAGCATGATAGCATGAGATTGTTTCTTAGGCACTTGTTTCTTAGGAAACATAGACTCTAGTCTATTCTTATCAAATTCACATTTTTTTTAGAACTATTCCTAAAGAATCAATTTTCTCTTTTAGCATGGAAATTTCATTTTCATTAATTTGAGAAAATTACCTTTACAAGATATTTTATAGTTGTCAAAATCTTTTTGTGTGGAAATAAGAGTTGCAAGCAATTCATCCTTTTCTTTTGAAAGTGTGAAGACTTTATGATTTAAAGATTCATTTTCCTTTTTCATATTCAAATACTTCTTTTTAAGAAAATCATAGTTATGTGAAAGTTCTTCAAAAGCTTCTCCTAGTTCATCCATGGAAAGCTCACAGTCATTAGGAGTATTGGGAGTTACCTTGCGTGTGCTTTCATTTGCCATGAAGCACATGTTGGCGGTGTCGACTTCCTCCTCGGATTCACTCTCGGAATCCCAAGTAGCCCTTAATGCTTTCTTTTTGTATAGCTTCTTGGAGGTGGAGGGCTTGACTTTATCCGGGCATTCCGCAACAATATGGCCCATCTTCCAACAATTGAAACAAATAATTTTCTTGTCCTCTTTACCTTGCCATCTCTTCTTATTTTGGAACTTTACCTTGTTGTACATTTTCCGAACGTTCTTAACAAGAAGTGAAAGCTCCTCATCATCTTCTTCTTCATCGTCTTCGTCGGAGGATGTGGAATGACACTTGAAGGCAATAGTTTTCTTCTTGGAGAGAGCCATTTCTTCTCTTGCTTTACTCTCCATCTCATGGGTCTTTAGGTTCCCAATGAGACCTATAAGCTCCATCTCTTCCTTGTCATTAAGTTCCTTCAAGGTAGTGGCTTTGACTTCCCAAGATGGAGGGAGGCCGAATGATCTTCCTCACCTTTTGGTCATTTTCAATAGCATCACCTAAAGAAGAAAGTCCATTAGTAATCTTTGTAAATTTAGTAACCATATCATCTATGGTTTCATTTTCTTGCATAGAAAAATTTTCATATTGGGACCGAAAAAGGTCAATTTTTGCCCTCTTAACTTGTGAAGTCCCTTCATGTGTGACAAGCAAGTGAGTCCAAATTTCATGTGCGGATTTACAATGAATAACTCTAGAGATATCATTATCATTAAGTGCTTGGAGCAATGCATAGTGTGCCCTAGCATTAGCATCAAATTCTTTAGTCTCAATATCGGACCAAGTGTCCTCATCACTGGTGGGTACACTAAATGGTTTGGTCACCGCCTTTGCAACCCGGCTTCCTAGGGATTGCAAAAATATGGTCATCTTAACCTTCCATATAGGAAAGTTAAGGCCATCAAATTTTGGTGGGGTTTAATTCCTTCGGCCATGTTTACTAAGTGAATGAGTATGAAAATGATTAGCAATAAGGATCTCTCCAAGGTTGTTAAGCCAAGAGCCTAGAGACCAAAGCTCTGATACCAATTGTTAAACACCTCGAGGGGGGTGAATAGGTGTTAATGCTAATCTTAAGATCTTTTTAAACAAGTATGAATATATGATGCAACGATCGCCCAAAACAAGACTAGAAGCCAAATACCCGGTGAAGGGCTCTGAACTTCTTCCTCATGATTCCTCTAAATAAGAGTTTGAGGTGCGTATTACTATCTTGTTGTATGAGTAATGACCGACAATTTAGCAAGGAATGAAATGGATGCAATATTGAAGTGCACACAAGATATATATCAAGCTAGAAATTAAGAGCAATGACACAAGCTAGAAGTAGAGAGCAGTAAGAAAAACAATCGCAAACACAAAGTATTTGTTTTGAGGTTCGAGCCACCACTCCACTCCCGCCTTCACCGCCGTGAAGGGTTTCCACTATATCTACCAAGGATATACAAGGTCTACCGAAGACCGGAGTACCGAACTCCATCAATTATAAGAGGTCTACCGAAGACCGGAGTACCGAACTCCACCAATCCAATCCTCTACCCGAAGAGGAATCACAATGCAAGAAGAACAAGTAACCAAGTGATCAACAAGGGATCACAAACTTCTCTTTACAACTTCCTTATAGAATGAGGAGGATATTTGGCTCAAGAAGTGTAGTGAGAAAACAAGATCAGTTGTAATGAAAAATTGCTTTGAAATACAACTGAAAACAATAGCCAAGAATGCACAAAAAGAATTGAGAGCTTTTGAAACTTTTCTTTCTTTTGAAAACTTGAAAAAAAACTAGGTATATTTCTTGTATTTTGCAAGTGCCCAATCCCCACTATTTATAAGGATTAGAGGAGATCAAAATATGATGAGGACTAGGTTATTAGGTCAGAAAATAGCTGCCAAAATTTCAGAATTAGCTGACACAAAAATCTCCAACGAATCCCAATACAAAATCTCAGAAAACTAGCCGTTGGCGGCTGGAGACGGCTGTCGGTCGACCGGCCCCGTCGACCGGCCGTCCAATTGGCAACTAGCCGTTGGACACGGTCGACCGGTCGGTCGACAGGACGCCAAAAGGAAATTTTTGTTATGAACTGTCGGTCGACCGATCGGTCGACCGACAGGAAATAGAGAGCAAAGTTGCCAGTCGGTCGACCGACAGACGTGCACAAAACATGCACGCCCTGGTCTCAAGGCTCGGTCGACCGGCCAGGCTTGGAATACACCAGTCGACCGGCCCGGTCGACCGTCAGGCCTGAAACAGATAAAATTATAGGATTTTTCCTGAACTTTGGAAATTTTTCAAATTAATTTTGTAGGGATATATGGCTAAGTATCATGCTGAAAAGGTAGGTATACATGATATAAACAAAATATAAAATTTATAAAAACTTTGAGTCATGTATAGAAATCAAAGCATGAACTTAAAACAAAAGCCAAAAATAAAAACCGTATTTTGAAAAAGTGTGAGTGTGTTCTTGAGCCAATCTTACCACAACCTCAAACTTTAACAAACTAACTCTTACATAAGTTCTAGGTGACTACAAAGTCTTCAAACTGGCTCCTCCATATGTGATCTTGAAAATCTTGCATCTTGAACTCGAAATGATCCGACTTGAGTCAAAAACGATCTTCCTTTAGGAATAACACATCATGAATCCTTAGAACCCTGAAACACACTTAAACACTAAAAATGATTAGTACAAATAACTATATATGTTTTGTGATCATCAAAACTAAAAAACCGGTTGATTGTAACCTTGGGCCAACACGAACGCCCCACTGCGGGTAGGGATTTTTTCCTTTCATTTAGAAATTTTCATCTCTTTTTGAAGCCATTTACTGGCTATTTCATTATGAATCTGGAGTGATTCATCATGATCCAGTGATGTCAGGGAATTGCTCTCCCTTAATTCAAATCCACCGAATTTTTAGGAGATTTAATTCTCCTTCAATTTCGTGAATTGAAATTTAGAAACCGAATGGTTTCTTCTCCAAGCTTCTATACTAAGTTAGCCTTTAGGACTGTTCACGTTCCGTCACGTGACAGGATGTGAAGCTAACTCTCAAAGCGTAGTTGGGAAATGGACCTTAAAGTCCTCTTAATAGTTTTAGGCACAAGTGCCTTTCCAACGAAGTTAGCCCTAAGGGGCTTCTTTGTATTCTGTTCAGTGACAGAACGCAAAGCTAAGCTTCTGGAGCAAAGTTAACACTTGGATATTTTCTGCATTCTGCCTTCATGCAAAGTGCAAAACTAAGCTACAGATTGCAAAGCTGAGCTTCAGAATGAAGCTAATGCTAGGCTAGCTTCGCTTGGAGATCGAAGCTATGCCTTAGCAAAATTTTTTTTTTGCTTTAGCTTTCTTTTTCTTCGGCAAATGAACTAATATAGTTTCTTCTTATTTTTGCAGTGCATTATACCCCGGGTCCT
Organism: Agave tequilana; assembly: GCA_038442645.1. Classification (NCBI taxonomy): domain Eukaryota; kingdom Viridiplantae; phylum Streptophyta; class Magnoliopsida; order Asparagales; family Asparagaceae; genus Agave; species Agave tequilana. The sequence continues at coordinate 360,106 of JAVJIF010001818.1, forward strand.
TTGAACAGTCTCTTTGGAACAGCCAGGGGACTGAATGCTAATGTAGCCTGCAATTTCAGGGACATGCCTCATTATTCAGTGAGCGGAGCGCTCCTGGCCGGGATGCCCTTGTCCACGCTGGAGACCAGCGCACTATAAGGAGCATCTTAATTACTGCTCCCTGTTGGCCCAGAGGCCCTTCACTCTAGTTTTGATGATGATTAACTCATGTAGTTATAGTTTATTAATAATCTTGTGATATTTAGTTTCAGATATTTGATCAAGATATTAGTAGGTGATTAGCTTTAACAAAGGTGTTTTAGAGCCTTCACATGGTGATTCAAGAGCTCGAGCGTCAAGTTCTCATCTAGCACTCGGTTGGAGTCAAGCTCGGCGGATCACGTTTGGATCGAGTCAACTTGGAGACGAAATTCTACAAGAAGACATCGGTTTATTTTAGTATAGTTTGTTTAGATCTCATTGTAAAGATTAGATAGTGTGATATACTCAAGTTCACAATACACACACAAGTTTCATTTTTTGGTTTTGGTTTTCGGTTTAACCGATCTTGGTTTTCATGAATAGATAGAATCAAAACAAGTTTAAATGGTTTAATGTATATTAGATTTGATCTATATACATCTATGCTTCATATACTTAGAAAAACTTATTTTGATAAGCCTATTCATGTGTTTGGAGTTTTGTATTTAAACAAAACTTATTTTTGAATTTAAAGTCAAAAACATAGATATAATATCTTTCATGTATATTGGATTCTATCCATTTACAATATGCTTCAAAGTTGTTTCAATATCTGTTGGCCCAAAGGCCTTCCACTCTAGTTTTGATGATGATTAACTCATGTAGTTATGTGTACTAATAATCTTGCAATGTTTAAGTTTCAGATATTTAACAAGATATTAGTTGGTGAAAGCTTCCACACATCTTTCACATGTTGATTCAAGAGCCCGAGTGTGAAAGATCATATATAGCACTTGCTCGGCAAATCAAGGAGTTTTGGATCAAGCCGACTTGGAGATTGCGCTCTACAAGAAGACATCGGTACCATAGTTTAGTTTTGGGTTTAGATCCTAATTGTAAAGATTAGAATAGTATGATAAGCTCAAGTTCACAACACACACGTTTCATGTTTTGAATATTGGTTTTCGGTTTTTCAGTTTTAGGTTTAACCGATCTTGGTTTTCATGAATAGATAGATCAAAACAAGTTTACATGGTTTAATGTATATATGATTTGTTCTATATACATGCATGCTTTAATTTCCTAGACAAACTTAGTTTTGACTCCTTTATTCATGTGTTATATGTTTTGGTATTTATGACAAAACATATTTTGGAATTAATGACAAAAACTATGATATATATTTGTTTTATGTATATTGGATTTCTATCCATATGCATCATGCTTCAAAGTGTTTAATTATCATGTTTTGTATCTGGAAGTGTTTGGACAAAACGTATTTTCTATTCAAGTTTTAGAAAATACAGTTTTTGATTTTTGGTAAAAATGAAAAGACATAAAAATAGTTTTAATTGCTTGATATTTGAGTCAAAACTTTTATCACATGTTTATATATCAATGCAATTTGACAAAACTATTTTTGGGGATTTTTAGTAATTTATAAGAATTTATTGATATTTATTTCCCCAGATTTCTGACCTGTTTTGGTGTCTGCCAGGCTGATCGGTCGACCGGTACGGTCGACCGTACCATGTAGACGGTCGACCGTATGGGTCGATCGACGTGCACAGAAACGTGCACGCTGGCTACACCTTTAGCCGGTCGACCGTGCCGGTCGACCGACTGAGAGCAGGTTTGCTCTCTGTTTGTTTGGGTCGACCGGGCGGTCGACCGCTAGCGCCAACGGGTCAAAAATTGACCGTTGGGCGGTCGACCGGGCGGTCGACCGTCAGGGTAATTCTGGCAAAAATTACAGCCAACGGCTATTTTCTGGATTAGCCTATAAATACCCCATTTGCAAGAGTTTTTCTTTAAGAATTTTTGTGCGAATTTTTACATACTCTCTGGTGTTTTTACAGCAATAAAAGAAGTTTTTGAGCTTGATTTGAACAATCTTTTTGGTGTTTTCTTTAGGGTTTGAAAAATCAAAGAAAAGGGTTTTGGGAAAAGCTTTTGAATTGAACTTCTCTATTTTGGTTTCATTTATTTCCCAAAGATTTTCTTTGAGTTGCTGGTTTCAAATCCCTTGGTTTTCTCCACACTTGAGCTAAAATCTACTATCTTTTCTATAGGATTTTGTGTGGGAAAAAGAGATTGTTTTGTGGTTGTTGTTTGAAACCACTAAGTTGTAAGCCCTATCTTTAGCTTGGCTTTGTGCCTTTCCCTCATTGTGTTGAGAAAGTTTGGCTATTGGGTTGTATCCCTCAAGGTTGTGAGGTGATCCTTGTATTGGTTTTGAGTTTGGAAATCCCTCAAATTGTGAGGAGATTGTTGGCTTGGAGTTGTGCCTCAAGGAGGAGGTTGTGATTGTAAAGAGAGGAGTTGGGTACTCCTTGTGAGAGTTCTTGGTGAACTAGCTAGTGGATTAGAAATCCTTCGTGTGTCGAAGGCGGGGATGTAGAGCTGGGTGCTCGAACCTCGATAACATATCTCTGTGTTTGCGTTTGATCCATTGACTCTCTCTCTATCTCTCTCTTTACTTTGTGTATTGTGCAAATTGCTATATCTTATACTTGCTTGTGTGTGTGCATCATTGTTATAATTGCAATTAGTTTTTAAATTCCGCATTAAGTTCACTAGATTAGCATCGTCACCTATTCACCCCCCCTCTAGGTGACTTTTCAATGGTATCAGAGCTAGCGCTCCTGATATTTAGGTTTAACCACCTAGGAGTGAGATCTTGGTTTGCTAATCTTCATTTGCATTTTCATTTGCACACATTTAGTTTGCACTTATGGCTAGTCCTCCTATGTTTGATCATTTTAGACTTGATGCTTGGAAGGCTAATATGACTAAACATTTAAAAGACCTAGGACATCTAGTTTATCAAGCCATTACCATAGAATCCCTCCCAAATAGTAGCAAGCATAAGAAGGCCAATGCATTAGCACTTAGGGCACTTAGAGCATCTCTAAATGAACATTTATTACATGTTTTTGATCGTTATGATTCGGTTTTTGCAGTTTGGAGCATCTTGACTTCTCCCGAGCTTCCAAGGATTATCAACAAGATGAGGAGATCTAAGAGAGAAAAGTCCGAAGAGCAATGCCTCATGGTCCAAGGGAAGAACTCCCTTGAGGGACAATCGGATTCTCAAATAGATGATAGCTCTAGTTCCTATTGTCATGGATGTTTTGAAGTTCAAACTTTGAATATGGAACTTGTTCAAAAGCTTGAGAATTTGTTAGAAAAACATGAATTGTTGAAAAATGATAATCTTGTTTTGAAAAATGAATTAAAGGATTTATGCTCTAATTTTGAATTATTGTTGCAAGAGAAGGAAGAGATTGCAAGTGAACGTGACTCACTTAAATCTCAACTCGAACTTGCTTTAAAGGAAAATGAATTTTTGAAAAATAAAAATGATTGTGAAGATGTTGTAAAGCACAATGAGATTCTTTCTTCAAAATTGGATTTTACTTTTAAAGAAAATCTTACTTTGAAAAATGATATTGATTCAATTACTAAAGAATTGGATTTGGTTTTGATTAAAAATATATCTTTGCAAAAAGAGATTGATGTTTGCCATGCTAATGTAGCTTCATGTTCTAGCACACCTATTGCATGCTCCACTTTATCTTCTAGCATTGAAAATGATATAATTGTTTTGAAGAAAAGTGTTGATTGTTTGGGCTCCACCTTGAGCCATTGTGCCATGAACCACACACGTTTGGAAACCTTGGTTCGCAAGAAACAAGTTCCAACCTTGCATGCACACCCATCACGGCATACACATGCTTTTCATGATCACCACCATCATATGTATGCTCACGTGTATACATGTACACATTGTGGTCGAAAAGGCCACCTTGCTAGATTTTGTTATGATCACATTTATAATGAAAATTTAGCAACTAATTATGTTTGGGTTAGAAAAGACACTAACCCCCGTGGACCCACTAGAAAATGGGTACCAAAAACCACCTCTTTGTCTTTTGATGTAGGTGGGAGCTCTTGCGTCACGTGAGGGCATTGGTGCCTTGAGGTGGATGCATTCTAAGCTTAAAAGAGAACCATTTGGATGCTTCACTCTCAAGGAGAATTGGTGGGAGGACCACCGGGTTTTGGAGACATGGAGAGTTGCCTCTTCGGTTTTGGTAACAATTCCTTACTCCATTTAATGTTTACATGCTTTTTATGTTCATCCTTTTATAGCATGTTGTGTTTTGTTGTTCATTGTGCTTGTGCCATGTTCATTAGATTAAGGTTGTACATGTTTAGCTACTTGAGCACCCATGTTTAGTATGGACCCATATTTTGTGTTCTCTTTATGTTTTAGCTATCATGTTTATCATAGGTTTAATGCACATGTCTTTGTCATGCAAATCACATGGTTGACTATGATTTTTTTTGTTTTAATGATTCATGCTTTGATAAATAACTTGTGTTGTATGATTTTTAATTTAGCCACTTGTTTTGATCATGTATTTTATGATTCTTATAGCATGTGGATTTACATAATGATCATTTTTTGAATATTGTTGATTTATGACTCGTTTTATGCTTAATGATTTGGATATATGCTTAGATGCTAGTTTTCATTAAAACTAGGATTTATACTTGTACATAGAATGGGCCACAAATAAACCTTTATTTATGTTTGTGCTTGGATGCCTATTTGTACCCATTAGATGTTCTAGTATAGTCTAGTTTTGATGATTCATGCATTCAAACATGTATTCCTATTTTTGATGTGTTTTCTATGATTAGATGTTTTCACTTCATGTATATGTCTAATTTGCCAAACCATAAGATATACATGTATGCCCTTGAGTCATTTGCTTTTCATGCAAATCTATATTTTGGACTCAATTGTGTTTAGGGATATGTATGTATACCTTTGTTTTGTCAAAACATACATATGCCTTGGAGTTTGATTTGTTATGATGATTTTCGTGTCATTGAGAAAATTTCCTTTAGTAATGAAGATTTAGTTTTTCATGTGTTCATATTTTAAAGGAATTTCAATCGAGCTTGATTGTCCAGTTTAATGATGATATGTTTCACACACACTTGTACACTCACCCTATTTAATGCTTTCTCGTGATTTAGTTTTCATGAGTACAATTTGTGCTATATGGATTTGAGTGTCATGTGATTTACATGTGTTTTCATGAAAAACATTTTTGTTATTCCTCACTTGAAGGATTACGTGCTAGATTTTAAATTTTCATACAACTAGTTCGTATTCTTCAATTTGGTAGAGATTTTCAAACAAACTATAATTCCAAATCTATTTTTGAAAACCCCTACCATTGAAGGGCGGTTGGATGGGAGATCATGTTCTTGCATGCTTTACAATAAAAATCCTTTTAACTTGATCATGAAATGGGTGGTAGTTGATATGAGTCATACACTTGATCTTATTGTTGTTTCAATTGGTATCATTGAATTCTTTCAATTGGTATCAATCTTGACATCCTTTTGTATACTCATATATGTTTTATTTTATATATGTATGCTTACAATTCATATAGTATCAATTTCAATTGGGATCTATTTCTTACATACATATATAGATGATTTATTTGTGCTTCAAGATATCACAAATTTTGGTTATGTTAAGCTTGAGTTTTTTAATTGGTATCCATATACAAGCTTTATCATAATTTTAAGATTGCTAAGCTTGAATTTTTAATAAATATCATGTTTCAATTGATTTAATTTTCAATTGGTATCTTATTTCAAGCCTATGCATATTTTCTTTTGGTATTTCATAAAGGGGGAGAAAACTCGTACTTTATATTTCAATTGGTATTTGGCATTGTTTTTGTTTCCCACTCCCTAACTTTATGATATCAAAGTAATGGTATCATATGCTTATAATGAAAAATATCTTCTTTTGGTATCAAGTTTACATTACATGTTTTCATTTTGATATAAAATGTTATTTTGTTTCAATACCTTGTTTTATTTCAAATAGGATTTAAAATTTCTCAAAGTTGGTTATTTTAAATTGGTATCATATTGACTTTGGTTTTACCCCTTGGAATAATTTATTGCTTCTTTGTTTTTGAACATTTAGGGGGAGAGGTATTTGTTTTCATTATGTTTGTTTTTACCCCTTTGTTGATGATTGACAAAAAGGGGGAGAAAAATTTGTAGTTTATATGCATGGTTGATTTATGCATATGTTTTGGTTGGTTTTCAGTTGTTTCAATTAGTAATAATATGTTGGTTTCAATATGATTGGTTATTGTATCAAGAGCAAGAACATGTTTTAGTAATGTTTTGTTTAATTTTCAATTTTGGTATCAAGAGCAAGAGCATGTTTTGATAATGTTTTGTTGTATTAGTATTGTTTTATTGGTATCAAGAGCATGTTTTGATATTGTTTTAAACACATATAAACATGTTTAAGAACATTCATTGCATATCTTATATGTTTTATTGTTATGCATGAGTTAAGGGGGAGCTTCTTTGAAGCTTTACTTTAATCCATGCATATATAACTCCATGAGTTTTGTCATCATCAAAAAGGGGGAGATTGTTGGCCCAAAGGCCTTCCACTCTAGTTTTGATGATGATTAACTCATGTAGTTATGTGTACTAATAATCTTGCAATGTTTAAGTTTCAGATATTTAACAAGATATTAGTTGGTGAAAGCTTCCACACATCTTTCACATGTTGATTCAAGAGCCCGAGCGTCAAAGATCATATATAGCACTTGCTCGGCAAATCAAGGAGTTTGGATCAAGCTGACTTGGAGATTGCGCTCTACAAGAAGACATCGGTACCATAGTTTAGTTTTGGGTTTAGATCCTAATTGTAAAGATTAGAATAGTATGATAAGCTCAAGTTCACAACACACACGTTTCATGTTTTGAATATTGGTTTTCGGTTTTTCAGTTTTAGGTTTAACCGATCTTGGTTTTCATGAAAAGATAGATCAAAACAAGTTTACATGGTTTAATGTATATATGATTTGTTCTATATACATGCATGCTTTAATTTCCTAGACAAACTTAGTTTTGATTCCTTTATTCACGTGTTATATGTTTTGGTATTTATGACAAAACATATTTTGGAATTAATGACAAAAACTATGATATATATTTGTTTCATGTATATTGGATTTCTATCCATATGCATCTTGCTTCAAAGTGTTTAATTATCATGTTTTTTGTATCTGGAAGTGTTTTGGACAAAACGTATTTTCTATTCAAGTTTTAGAAAATACAGTTTTTGGTTTTTGGTAAAAATGAAAAGACATAAAAATAGTTTTAATTGCTTGATATTTGAGTCAAAACTTTTATCACATGTTTATATATCAATGCAATTTGACAAAACTATTTTTGGGGATTTTAGTAATTTATAAGAATTTATTGATATTTATTTTCCCAGATTTCTGACCTGTTTTGGTGTCTGCCAGGCTGATCGGTCGACCGGTACGGTCGACCGTACCATGTAGACGGTCGACCGTATGGGTCGACCGACGTGCACAGAAACGTGCACGCTGGCTACACCTTTAGTCGGTCGACCGTGCCGGTCGACCGACTGAGAGCAGGTTTGCTCTCTGTTTGTTTGGGTCGACCGGGCGGTCGACCGCTAGCGCCAACGGGTCAAAAATTGACCGTTGGGCGGTTGACCGGGCGGTCGACCGTCAGGGTAATTCTGGCAAAAATTACAGCCAACGGCTATTTTCTAGATTAGCCTATAAATACCCCATTTGCAAGAGTTTTTCTTTAAGAATTTTTGTGCGAATTTTTACATACTCTCTGGTGTTTTTACAGCAATAAAAAGAAGTTTTTGAGCTTGATTTGAACAATCTTTTTGGTGTTTTCTTTAGGGTTTGAAAATCAAAGAAAAGGGTTTGGGAAAAGCTTTTGAATTGAACTTCTCTATCTTGGTTTCATTTATTTCCCAAAGATTTTCTTCGAGTTGCTGGTTTCAAATCCCTTGGTTTTCTCCACACTTGTGCTAAAATCTACTATCTTTTCTTTAGGATTTTGTGTGGGAAAAAGAGATTGTTTTGTGGTTGTTGTTTGAAACCACTAAGTTGTAAACCCTATCTTTAGCTTGGCTTTGTGCCTTTCCCTCATTGTGTTGAGGAAGTTTGGCTATTGGGTTGTATCCCTCAAGGTTGTGAGGTGATCCTTGTATTGGTTTTGAGTTTGGAAATCCCTCAAGTTGTGAGGAGATTGTTGGCTTGGAGTTGTGCCTCAAGGAGGAGGTTGTGATTGTAAAGAGAGGAGTTGGGTACTCCTTGTGAGAGTTCTTGGTGAACTAGCTAGTGGATTAGAAATCCTTCATGTGTCGAAGGCGGGGATGTAGAGCTGGGTGCTCGAACCTCGATAACATATCTCTGTGTTTGCGTTTGATCCATTGACTCTCTCTATCTCTCTCTTTAATTTGTGTATTGTGCAAATTGCTATATCTTATACTTGCTTGTGTGTGTGCATCATTGTTATAATTGCAATTAGTTTTTAAATTTCGCATTAAGTTCACTAGATTAGCATCGTCACCTATTCACCCCCCATCTAGGTGACTTTTCAATATCATGTTTTTATATTTACATGAGTCTTGGAGAAATAGGTTTTCCATTTCAAAAATTCAAGTTTCAGAAAATACAGTTTTTGGTTTAAGACAAATTTTCAAGAACACAAAAAATGGTTCAAATTGTTTGAAATATGTGTTGAATTTTTATCACACATATTTTTATTTCAAAGATATATATTTTTGTGAAATTTATGTGTTTGTATATGATTTTTTTAGTAACCAAAAAGACAAGTTTTTAAATCCTATAAATGTTGACCAGGCTGTCTGTCAGTCGACCAGACCGGTCGACTAGAGCAAAAGTCGGTCGATCAGACCAGTCGACCGACGTGCACAGGACGTGCACGCAGCCAGGGCTGGTGCGCCGGTCGACCGGGCGGTTGACCGTCCAGAGAGCTCTGCTCTCTGGAAATGGGCACGGTCGACCGGCAGAGAGCTTTGCTTACTAGTCTCAGTCGACCGGGCCGGTCGATCGGAGGCACAATGGTCAAAAATCTGACCGTTGGGGCCGGTCGATCGGGCTGTCGACCGGAAGGGCAATTCTGCCCTTTCCAGCTGCCAACGGGCAGATTTCTTATGGGGCTATAAATACCCCCATTTGAGTTGGTTTTCAACAAGTTTTCCAAGAGCAAATTTCTCATCCTTTCTAGTATTTTATTACAAGTTTTCAAAAGAGTTTTTAGAGCCAAAAGATTTTATCTTTATTTGTTTTAAAGGGTTGAAAAAATCAAGAAAAGGAGAAGTCTTTGGGATTGATTTTTGATCTTCATTTCCATTATATTCTAGAAGTTTTTTGAAGAGTTTTTCTTTGTGTTTTTGATTTCCAAACTCTTTATTTATCACACTTGAGCTTATCTAACTATCCTATCTATAGGATCATTGTTTTGTGAGAAAGAATTAGTTTGTGGTTGAGATAGACCACCAAGTTGTTAACCTTCCATTTATTGTGATATCCCTCTAGTGAGAGGTGATAGTACTGGTATCCCTCTTGTGTAGAGGTGATCGTGGAGGTTGTGTTGCCTCAAGTGTGAGGTGATCTTTGTTTGGCTAAGTCCCTATCCCTCTAAGTGTAGCGGTGATTTGTTTTGTGTCTTGCCTCTAGTGAGAGGTTGTATTTGAGAGAGGAGTTGTGTACTCCTGGTTTGTATTTACCCAAATCCTCAGTGGAGGTTCCCTGTGTGGGAAGTCCTGTGTGGACGAGTTAGTGAAAATCCTTCTGTGTGAAGGCGGGGACGTAGAGCTGTATGCACAAACCTCGAAACATATCTTGGTGTTTGCATTTGATCCACTTTCTCTAACTCTCTCTTATATTGTGCCTTGCATTGATTCATATTGCTCATTCATACTTATATGCTTGGTATTGTTGTTTGTGTGCCATACTTGTGTTAAACGAAGAGAGCTTCATATAGCACCTCAACTCTTATTCAGAGGAATCACGAGGAGTTAGTCAAGAGCCCTTCACTGGGAATTTGGCTACACTCTTTGGTCACACTAAGTGTGTTGCAATTAATTTTTTTAATTCCGTATTATTTTTCATTAGATTAGCCTTACACCTATTCACCCTTTTCTAGGTGTACTTTCACTCCCCTCGAGAATTGTGACTGAAAATTTATCGGAGGTCCAGATTCATGTTTGGGTACGCAGCGCCCGACACCGATCATCAACTGCAGGCTGGAGAAAGGCAGTGGATCTTCAGTCTAGATGGCGAGAAGTATTATCTCCCATCTAGCAAGCGTCATTTTCCGCTCTCTTTCTTCCAATGCGTGACGAGACCTCAGAAGATGAAGTGCAAGTGACTCAGACTACTGACTCCGTCCATGTGGGAAAATTGATAGCTTCATCTTCTGGCTATACAAGGGCAGGTCCTCCTCGCTGCATATTGGGTCTCCACCCTGGGAACGTTCATCAAGACATCCCAATGGGGGAAAATCCCGTCGTGGCTCAAACCTTTGGAAATCAGTTCTTCAAAGCCCATGGCAATTATCCAACCACTGATTTTAGGACTCCAGGCTGGATTCATTCCCCCAAGGCCTGGTGGATGGACTTGACCCTGTACGTCTTGGCCCATTTTGCAGGGGATTTGGAGAGGCTGGGACTTTACGAGGCTGTCATGGCAGCCTGCTATGGTATTCAGATGAGCGTAGCGAACTTTTACGCTATCTTTGAATTATACTGTTCAGCTAAGGGATCTTCTTTACCCCTGTAGGCGAATTGAGCATGGCTTTGCATGAGATGTGGGAAGTCTCTGCTCTGCCCATGGGATCTTTCCCTTACGAAAAATACTTCCCATGCGAGGCAGAACTGACACTTCTGGAGAAGCAAGAGTCAGCCTTTTTCGAGACTTACTGCGAGTTAATGTGCCATTTTTACATTTGCTCGAGTATGCACGGAAGCCATAAGGGAGCTTTGAGTAGTTCAAAGAGCTGGGGGAATTATTTGTTACCCAACTTTGAAGATGCTCTTGAAGCGGCTCACTGTGGGGTTGCAGACGAGGACATTTTTCGGAGAATGCAAGAACATTCTCAGGGAGATATGGTCTTGGAAGAAGATGATGGTACTTATGAGAAGAGTAACATTCTCAGGAGTTTCCACCATCAAGCCCGTCGACCGACGTCCCGGAAAGCACTTTTGGTCGGGTTTCTATCGGTTTGGTTAAAGAGATGCGTGGTGCTATCTCCTTCTAGCAATGCTATTCTTCCGACTATCTTATTGCCAGCCATTTGTCTAGTCCATGGTCATTCCCTTGGACTTCTCCCGGTAATGGTGTGTTGTATTCAACGGGGCCTTCGTGCATTAACGGAGGCTGTCTGTAGGCTACCGGCAACGAAAAGGGGAAAAGGCACTATCTTGTCCCCTGACGGACCAAACCCCAAGATCGGCTTGCCATACACCTATTTGATGGCATGGTTTGCTCTTCACTGCCCTGCTATTATTCTAGCTGGTGAAGAGCCTCCAGAAGGCGTTCGAATGGCGCTTCTTCGTCGGTTTGAGGGATCTTCATGGTTACGGACCTATGTGGCCGCGGTCCGTAAGCTGCTGTGCCGGCACGACGTTTACAGTCTTTTCCTATGCTTTCCCTACATTCGCATGCAAGCTACGATGAAGAATTCAAGGATGTAGGAGATAGGAAGACGTCATTGAGCCAGGGGATCTTTGAATGTCTGGTTAGCAACCGACCATCTCATCTGGTGTACAGGAGAGGGGATACCTGCTATTTGGAGCCTTATGTTCCGAGTCGATTTGCTCGTCAGTTCAGATATTACCAACTATATGTAGGTAACTCGAACACCAGCCTGACCTTCATGGGGAGCCTCATTGATGGTGCTCGCGCCAGGCAGTTCTTCATCGCTGGCTGTACTGAGGCACGGTTGTGCATGCCGTTGAGGGATCCAAACCTTTTCACAACACTGGGATTCTGTCAGTGGTATAGAACTTCGAACTCAACGCCGATCGGATTTTCTATTAACTCTTTTGGCGTGAAGTTAATCTCTCAGCGGCTGAAGCGAAAAGTCACCGAGAGGGGCGAGGGCAGAAGAGTTCGTGTGCCAGATCTTGGGGAGTTCATTGCTACTATCGATAGTAAGGCTTCTGACGCAAAAATCCCCCACTTTGAAGGAGATGCAGGTGCTGAGGTTCCACCAGATGCTCCTGGTAGGGTAGGGACAGCCCCTATGGAAGATGTGGAGGTGGAAGAGGTGGAGGAAGAAGATCCCAATGTCCACTTCAAACAAAAGCGGCAAGGTGAATCTTGCAGGAAGAGGGTAGTGAAAAAGCTTCGTCGCTACACTCCCACTATTATTGCAGAGGGTGAATCAGCTGCAGTGCCTCCTCCTCCTGCCCCGTTAATTATTAAACTATCGGCGTAAAAATAGATGACTGATAAAGCTATTCCCGGCCTGGGTAATATCAGTTTCCCTCTTGTGGCATGTACTTATATATTTCATACATCTCATTCGTTTATCCTATGACTCAGGGACCGAAACTGCAAGAGGACCAAGAGTCGAGGCGGCAGGAGAACAGGGGGATTATTATGATCCTCTATTCACTTATAAAGAAGGGACGAGGCTAGCTACTTCGTCGTCTTAGAGAATTCCAGAGGTGACACGGCTGACGTCGGTCCTTCGGGTGCTGGAACCTCGAAAGGGAGTCCAAAGGCTTCCAGCTCTATAGGATGGACCACAGAGGCTTTGGCAAGCGAAGGTGAGCTGGCCATCCCTCCTACATCTGCCAAAAACTTTCCTATGGAGCCTGATGGGATTGATGCTGTCGTCGAGGAAGTTCAGAGAGAGACTGCGGCTGAGGCAGTTGAGGCGGTATCGCCTCTCGATAATACTTTAATCTTTTGTGAGCAATTCTCTCTTGATATTCATTATGCCTTGCTCAAATAAAGTCTTGTCACAGATGTTCCGCTTTTGGGTGCATCGACTTCAAAGGAGCCAGCTAATTTTCCTGAGGGAATCAGGGGTGAAGCAAGTACTTCAACTGCAACAGACGTTGCCGAGTTGGATGCCTTGTATCACGGCCTGCCCGCTTATCAGCCCGAGCCTACCAGTGGAACTAAAGAGGTTGAGGAGACGGTGGTTACAGAACCAATCTCACTCCCAACTACATTGGTAGGTGAGATGCCAGTGGTTTCTTTGACGCTGCCTACCCTGACAACCACGGGGCTAAAGGTAATTACCAGCCCTACGTCTCTGACACTGGTTGTTGAGCCAGCTCTTCCTGAAATAGTCACTAGCCCTACTTCCATCGTGGCTAGTATACTAGTTTCGATGAGGACTCCTCTAAGATCACCGGTGATCCCTCGTCTTTCTCTAGCCAGCGCTTCTGCCATCTCCTCTACGGTTATGTCAATGAAGACAGTGAAAGTTTTGTCTTTGGGTACTACTCGCTCACCGGGAGTAGTTGAAGCCGTGAAAGAATTTGTGGCTGAGATAGTTGATAGCTTCTACAAGAGTTTAAAGCGATCTGTGGCTTTGATCTTAAAGGGCTCGACTACCTCATTTTCTGCTCTAAAGGTAGTCCTCTCTCGAAATATTGAAAGCATTCGAAACTTTGGAGGGGATGACTAGGCCGCTATTGCAGCTTCTGGTGGCGAGGCTTGAGAGGGATGTAGACAAATGGCGCCATCTCAGCAATTCAGACTTGAACTCCTCAATTAATGAACAGCTTGAACGTCTTGTTGCTCAATGTGTGAAGTTCATCTTGAAGCACAGGAAGCAGCTAAGGTAATATCTTCAGATCTAAAATCCTTAGAGGTAAGGAAGGTGGAAATTGGAGATGCCACAAATGCTTCTAATAGTGCTCTTCTCGACGCTGAGGATAAGATTGAGAAGACCAAGGAGATGATCAAGTGAGCTAATCTTTTTCTGTTCAAGGCTGAACCGGTGCGTCTTGAGGAGACGGTTAGAGCAGCTCAAGGCCCAAAATGATGAAGTCCTGTAACAGGAACTAACACAAAGGGCAACTTTAGCTGAAAATGAAACTCGTTCGTCCCAGACAACAAACTTTAATGAGGCCAAGTTGAGATCGCAGGCATTCATCAGAACTGCTGAGGAGAGGAAGAATAAGCTAGCCATCCTTGAAGAACGGATCATGTCTTACGAAGCACCCTTGTAGCTTGTAATCCATGTATCCCCTTTTTGAATCAATAAAAAGTAATTTTATTTGACTCTTCTGTTGTATTTTCAACTTGTTTTATTTTCTGAGTTTGCAATTCTTAAACAAGAAAGGAAATAATGATATAAATAATCAAGTCAGATGAACTGATAGGATTAGTTACTAAATTGCTCGACTCAAATCATGTTGAGCTGAGGTTGGAAAAGAATGAGCTTGACGATCTTTACTGTTCAGAGGTAAATATTAACGTAACAGATTAAAGATCATCAGATTTATGAGTAGGTTATGATGAATTAGACACCACAACCTGTGATAATTCTTGCTTTAACTAAGACAAATGAAGCCTAGGATTTGCCAACTAAAAGAGACAAGCTAGACATGAGAAATTTTGCCATTCAGAGGTGATGACCTGGACATGATGACAAAATGGAGATAAACTCAATTTTAGGGACCCGTCTATTCAGAGGTGATAACCTGAACGTGATAAACTAAGACACACTAAACTTCGAATCTGCTGCCAGAGGTAGTCGTATTAACTTGGCAGCTAGTCAATAAGGGACTGTTAAGATAGATTGGATCTAGGGTCTTGTTGGGTCAGAGGTGGTTGACTGGACATGACCAACTAAGGGACTCAGATTCGCAATCTGCTGTTCAGAGGTTTAATGTTAACATGACAGCAAGAACTCCCAGCCCTAATGGGGGAAAGGAGAACAAAATTATGGACTCATCTGTTCAGAGGTGGTAAACTGGATATGACAGTTGAAGTACCATAAGAAAGAGAGATCTAGGTACCCGCCGGTGCAGAGGTAACATGAACATAACCGATTGGGAGTTGTTAGACTCAGAACCCTGCCATTCAGAGGTGATGAACTGGACATAACAATAAAGGAATAGTCCTTGCTGGACTGAAAGATGAGACTTGGTTATCTGTTAGTTCAGAGTTAATAATGGACATAACCGTTAAGAAACCACCAAGCTCAGGATCTTTACTGTTCAGAGGTGACAAGCTAGATGTGACGGTCAAAGAAATAATCCCCTTGGGGAAGTAAGATTTATGAATTAATTCCGTGAAAAATTGATATCTCCTTTGGGCATTTTTGGAAGAAATTGTCAGAGGTATATTGTTTAACATGACAACCAAGAAAGTCCATTAGGGACTGAGAGAGAAATAATAGACTTTGAAGAGAGTCTACTTAGAAACTCGCTGGGGAGTTAAATGAATTCCATAAGAGATCATATGTCAGAGGTAATCATTAACGTGACAAAAAGAACTCTGTGGGGGTTGGTAGGGAAGAGATTATTCCCTATAAAGCTGTCAAAGGTAATCATTAACGTAACAACAAGAACTTTTCTTGGGATTTAGAAGGAGATTTTGTCAGAAGCAATCGTGACAGCTTCTCTGCTTGGGGATTTGTCAAGCAACCTGTCAGAGGTGTGATGTTAACTTGACAATAGAGGTGTTTGAACAGCAATTTGAGTGGACCTGTCATTCTATTAAAGAGAATGACAAGTGGAGTTTGATTTGCTGGGAATGTTGATTTTATCTGCCGGGGAGGACGCTAGAGTTTTACTATCAGAGATTTAATGTTAACATGATAGGTTTGACTCATCATTTCGCCAGGGAATGAATACCTTTTTAAGTGGTCCTACCATTCCATGGACGAGAATTGGTAAGTGACTTTAGAGAGGAATCAAATGGGAACAGGTCCCTTAGGATTTTTAGCAAATCCTCAGTTGTCAACGGATTTGATATACCTTTACAACTACCATTTGAGTTGGGCTAGCCATGCTACTCCCCTTAGCATGATGAGTTATCAAGGACTTATGTTGGGCTTAAAGGCCAACATTTCTCTCTATCTTTAGTCGTTAGATGCGTTGGATCTTTTCGCTACTTTGAGTAACGTAATGCTTCCCTGGTTTTTCACTCTTTAGGTGAGCTGGAGATTAAAGAAGTGGTCATGACTTCCGCAAGATCTCAATTTGAAGATTATCATCCGTCGTGGACTCTCTGCCAGTCCTTATCTTGTTTCCATATTGAAAAGATTCTGTAGAAGGACGTATCATGAACCTTCTTTAATAAGTTTGACTTGGCAAGATAAGTCATCAGATAAACCCATTGTGTTTGTCATTCGATCGGCCACCATGTCTTAATAGTGGAAAGGTTCTGCCAAAGGATGCGTCGCAAACCTACTTTTATCGTTGAGTCGAGCCTCGATCGATCGAACTAAAGTAGGAAAGGTATGCCACCGTTTTTCATAGAAACGTCAGGCCAAATAAACCATCTGCCCACAACTATTGCTTAGGCGTGCTTGATTTCAAAATATGACCTATTCTTCTAAGTTGAAGTAGGTACATATTTACATACCTGAGAAGAGTGACAAGGCTAAAACAACTTGACATCTCATTTCTTCTTTAATATCAATGGTGCTCGACTGGCTCGACGCTAGTCAACCATGAATTAGAGAAGAGTGATAAGGCTAAAACTGAAGTTCATAACCTTAATTCTTATTTAATGTAGCTTGTGTTCGATTGGCTCAACACTAGTTTATGGCAGTGTGATTCCCATTAGAGAAAGAGAGGATCGCTCTTTCTAAATGTCTAGGATCTGTAGGTCTTGATCAGAGGTGTAATGTTAACTTGATCGTGAGAAGGATCCTATCAAGGATAATATTTCTTTAAGAACCTGCAATTGATTGGCATCATGAGTATGTCACCGTCTGAAGTCATAAGGCGATATGTACCATTTGAATAGACTGTTTCTATCATAAATGGTCCTTCCCATTTGGGCTGAAATTTGCCTTTGATTTTATGCGTCATGATCATCGGTCGTCTGACGGCCAAAACCAAATCTCCTTTCTAGAAGACCCTTTGCTTAACCTTCTTATTGAAGGCCTTCGAGATTCGCGCTTGATACAACTCAATATGTTGTTGAGCTTGTAATCGCTTCTCATCCAGGGCTTCGAGCTCTTGAAGACGTAACCGATCATTGTCCTCCTTTGTCATTCTGGTCATTAAAGCGACTCATAATGATGGCATCTGAATTTCTAATGGTATGACTGCTTCGCACTCGTATACCAGGAAAATACGTGTATTACCTGTCGGGGTCCGAACTGTGGTTCGGTAGGCCTAAAGACATTCACCAAGCTTCTCATTCCAGTCTCGCTTATTCGATGAAACAAATTTTTGAGTAACTTGATAATTATCTTATTGAATGCTTCCTCTAAGCCATTAGCAGCAGGGTTATAAGCGGTTGATGTGATTAGTCACATATGTTGCATATACATTGTCACCTTACCATACTTTTTAGCTAATAAATCCTATTAATAAGTCTCCTTTTTTGTTTAATGTAGGCCCAAGTGCTAAAAGAAAGAAAAGAGAAACAAGCCCAAAAGCCCACCAAATTCCGATTTAATTCAGAAAAAATTCAAAATCAAGAAATCAGGGCAAAATCTTGGCATATCAAGAGGTTAAGAAGAATCCTCCCTGAATCAAATGGTTGAAGCCAAACAATCAAAGGCTGTTTTGTCAACTTTTGGAGCAGAAACAAGAAAACTAGAAGAAGATACAGGAAATACACCAAACTAAGGAATCCATCAAACTGGGTGTGGCCACCTGGCCACACTAGGGCCGCGGAAACGCGGCCCGAGCCGCGTTTCCACGGCTATCTAGTGTCAGTTGGGGGAGCGTTTGCTCCCCCAATTTCCCAGGATTCCACCCATTTGGTTTTTCCCTATAAATACTAGTTTCAGCAAAGCAAAAAGGAGTGAAGACTAGGATTAGAATTTGTGTTTATTTTCTAAGGATTTAGGTTCTTTGTTAGCTAGCACTAAAGTTGTATTCTTGTTTTTTAATTTGTAGTCCAGTATCAAAACTTGTGAGAGAGAGGAATTGAGTGCTTGTACTTGAAGATTGAAGTGACATCAATACAAGAGTCGAGCCGCTTTTTCTTCCACTTGTAGTACGGTATGGCTTGCATTATTTCTTTACTTTCTTTTTCGTTTTACATGAGTTACTAAAACGATTTTCTGGGCTCACTATTGTAACTCTCTCTAGTTCTTCTCCTCTTCTGTTTTTATAGAAAAAGACCCAATGAATCATTTGCTTGCCTGACTTAAAGCCTTTCTTTTTGAAAGTGTTCTTGAAGGCACATGAGGATGGGTTTGGATTGTTAAACTCTCACTTCCTTCATGAACGTTTCTTGAACTGTTTTTACTTCATTCTTACTTCTTCGTGCTTGATGATTTAATATTCGATTCTAAACGATTTTTCAAAGAAAAGAGTGAACTCTTCCAACTATCTTATGTGCTTTACTTCAAACTTTCTAAAAATCAACTTTAAGTTTTGCCTATGATCACTTCGAGGCACTTAAGATTTTAATAGAGGAATGAACAATTGAATAGTGAGATAGTGAGCCCAGATTTTCTTCCTTATTATAAACAACAATAATTTTCGAGCTTTCTAAATCACCTTCTCCAAAACCTTTTCTAAAAGTTACAATTTCTCTTTTAATCATCTCTTTCTTTCCATCCTCTTTTCCATTAAAAAACGAACACAATTCTTTGTTTTTAAACGATTCACCAAAAAGCTTCCATCACATTCCTCCTCGTGGACACGACCCGTTAGCCACAAGCTACACAGTAAATTCTTAAACTCTTTGATTGTCCTTTCTTTTTTCCAATCAATTTTGGCGCCGTTGCCGGGGAGGGAACGATGTATTTATTTTTAATAAGTTTTGTGTGTTGTTTCAGGGACTTAAAGATTCAGATCTAGCATTTAAGCTTTGCAAGAGAAGACTTGCAAATTATGTGCCCCTACTCTCGAAAGTAGGAAACAGAATTTCAAGAAATTGCGTTGCAAAAAAAAAAAATTGAAAAATTCATTGGACTACTAAAAACTCTTTTTTGCAGGACATATTGCTCGCAAAAATTTAAGTTTTTGTATGTTATATTTGTGTTATTTCTGTTATCCACCATCCCTGTTTTAATCCAACAGTAATTTGAGTGATTGATAATTGCTTAAAAAATGTTTAGACTTGCATTTTAGGCATTTGTCTAATTACGTTTACTTTACAATTACTGTTGAAGATAGCTGGAGACAATGTATGTATGCATAGCATATAGTTTAGGAAACATTCTTGGGTGATATTTGCTTTTAAATGCTACTTTTCTATATCTTGCACACTTTGCACAAATCAATTCTAAAGGCAAAATCCAAGTCAAGATTAGGTGGGGAAGTCATTACCCTTCCTTAACCCACAAACCATCTCCAAGCACGCACAACCTAAGCCTAAGTAAAATCTGATAGACATTGGCCTTAGGGACATCTCGAACTCATTAGGAGATTATCCTAAAGGGGAAAAGTGTTAGAATTTGACTCCTGCCAAATCAGTGTCTAGGAAAGGGATTAAGGGCCGAAAGCCCGAAGGTTGGTGGTTACTTAATTAAGGAACATCTTTGACGGATAACCTCCCACCAATCCTGCCCTGACCTGGCTGATTAGCTTGTGGTCGAAGTCTACATTATACCTCCAGTGGACAATCAACCAGTTAGGTGTTGTCTAGGTCAAGGTTACCTTAGACTAGGCTTGGTTGTTTTCTTTTCTTGACTATTGGTGAACTTGTTTGTGATTGTGTTTGTGTATGCAAGTGTGGTCAAGAGACCCTAATTCATCTAGGTTAACTAGAAACACATCACCCTCCAAGTTCGAAACAAGACCAAATTCGGTTATGGATCGACCGACATCTTTGCAGGATAGGTTTTACCCCATTAGAACATCACTTGCATCCTGCATCCAACTTCCATCGGTTGGTGAACACAACTTTGAGCTTAAGCTACAGTTCATCAATACACTCCCTAAGTTCCATGGCTTAGAGTCCGAAGATGCTTATTTCTTCATAAGAGAATTTGAGGAAATATGCTTAATGATGAAAATCTCATACCTTGCAGATGATGCTATTAGGTTGAGATTTGTCCCATTTGCTCTTAAGGACTTAGCTAAGAAATGGCTCTACAGCTTAACGGCCGGCTCCATCACATCTTGGGATGGTTTTATCAAGGTCTTCTTGAAGAAATTCTATCCAATCTACAAGACTGCTCTCGTTAGGAAAAACATCATGCAGTTCAAGGAAGAACCTAGTGAACCATTTTGGAGGTACTTTGAACGCTTCAAAGACCTCCTTGTCCAATGTTCTCATCATGGAATAGAGAAATGGCGACAATGCCAAATTCTTTATGACGGTTTAGACTACTCGACCAAGACCCTCTTAGAAAGCATGTGCCAAGGGGGATTCTTGCAGAAGGATGAGCATGAAGGATAGGATCTATATGAGAATCTAGCTGAAAAGACTATCCAATGGGAACCTACTAGCGAAAGCTCTAGAAATCCTAACTCTATCTCTTCAAAAGGAGGTCTCCATTCAATTGAATCATCCATAGCTAACGAGGCTAAGTTAGCTAACCTAGCGAGAAGACTGGAAGCTCTAGAAACTAAGGAACTAAGTCTAGTCAATTAAGTTAGCCTGAACCAAGTTTCAACTCCAGGTTGTACTTACTGTCAGGCCATGAATCATGTGTTTGAGGAGTGTCTTGTATTTTAAGCTCACCAACATTTTTCTGAACCGATGAATGCGGCCTTCTCAAGGCCGAACAATAATCCTTATACTCCAACGTATAATCCTGGCTGGAGAAATCACCCCAATTTCTCAAGAGCCATCAAAATAATGACCACCCACGGTCAAACCATGCAAACCACTTCCACCATTCCAATAGTTCTTCCAATCATCAACCCAACTTTTCCAATCACCTGCACAATTCTCCCAACAATTTTGCAAATTATCAACAAAATTTTCTCAACCAAACTCCAATATCGTCCTTTCAGAATCCTCAACTTGAAAGGAGAATGACTAATTTTGAGAGAAACATGAAAAGGTACATGAAGACCATGATTCCCTCATGCAAACAATACAGAGGCTAGAGGGTCAAATGAGCCAGTTGGCCAACCCACAACATGAGAGGCAAAAGGGTACCCTGCCCAGTCAACCAATTATGAATCCTAGGAATTCACAACAAGCTCATTTGGTTGAGGATCAATCATTGAATCAATATAATGTTGTTCATACATTGAGGTCGGGAAAGAAAGTTGATAACAAAGTGTCAACACCACCAAATCCTAGTCAGCACAATTACACTTTAGCATCCACCTCATCTAATCCCACCCCTCCTAAAGTTGATGAATCTGAAAAAGATAAGTCAACCAGTCATGTGCACCAGCCTATAGCACCATTTCCTAATAGGCTGAAAAACAAGCAAAATCCGCACATGGATAAGATAATTGAGATCTTTAATCAAGTAAAGATAAATGTGCCACTTCTTGATGCCATCCAACAAGTCCCATCTTATGCTAAGTTTCTTAAGGACATGTTCACCAAGAAGAGAAAGACTAATGTACCTAAAATTGTCTTCTTAGCCACTAACATTAGTGAGCTACTATCGGGTCTGATCCCTGTCAAGTACAAGGATTCAGGTAGTCCAACCATTGCCTGCACAATAGGACAAGCCGAGATTAGTCGTGCACTTCTTGACTTGGGGGCAAGTATCAGCTTGCTTCCATTCTCAGTTTATCAACAACTCGGGTTGGGCGATCTTAGTCCAACTCGAGTCACTATCCAACTGGCTGACCGTTCAGTGAAAGTTCCAAAAGGGGAGATTAATGATGTCCTTATCCAGGTTGGGGAGTTTATTTACCCTGTTGATTTCATAGTTCTTGAGACACAACCTGTGTCTAACTCCAATCATAGGGCTCAAACTCCTGTTATCCTAGGGCGACCATTCCTTGCTACTGCCAATGCCATCATCAATTGTAGGAATGGATCCATGAGGTTAAATTTTGGGGACATGACTAGAGAAGTCAATATCTTCAACCTAGACAAACAACCTCGTAAGATAAGAGATCAAACATTTGAGGTAAACTTTTTTGAAGACAATTGTGATGAAGAGAGTGAAGATTCAGAAGATGAGTCGCTGTTTCTTAATGAATTATTTAAAAATGAATGCGATTATCTTAAGGTCGAAGATCCTAATGTTAGAGTACCCTTTAAAAAGGGGAAAATTGATTTGAATATCTTCACTTTCGATGAGCCAACTAATAATGTATCGCATGAGGATATAATTCAAGAACCTCCGATTGACATACTCTTTGAAAACCTCTTCGAAGAAGAACTCATGTGTTTGGATGAACCAACTAGGGATCTTTTGGTTAATGCACATCTCTAGGGGAAAGTGTTGACCTAAACTTTGAGGAGATATATGGAACTGAGTTAGAATTTCTAGGCATTCATAATGAAGAAGTTCCAAATGAGAAGGGTGGTGGTGACAAATTTTTGAATAATGATTGTAGCAATATGAGGAAGAAACACCTAAAGAAGGTGAGACAGGGGAGGTAGAAAGCTAAAATGACAAAACAATTGGTCTCCGCACTGTGCCCTATAAAGAGGACCCATTGGAATGATGGGAAGAGAGCTAGAGGGATAAGACCGAAAAAGACCTAGGTGTGGGAGAAACTTGATGTTGTACATGTTCCTGTACAATATTTGCACCTCTTTTACATTTCATTTCATGCATGTATACATTTCTTTCATACATTGGGGACAATGCATGAGATAAGTGTGGGGGAGGGATCTAACATGATGACTACTATAACTTGAAAGAAAATATATATATATATATATATATATATATATATATATATATATATATATATATATATATATATATATATATATATATATAGGAAAATTTTCAAATGAGAAACTTTCTCAAAATAAGCTTCGTGAGAAAACCATATAAGAGAGATTTTATGGATGATCCGAACCGTTCATCTTGATCTACATACTCTAATTAGACTACTAATAAAAAATCACGCGATTCCAACTCTTTTTACCCATGCATCAAGTGACATGTTTATTCTACGGCGAATAAACGTTTGTTTTGTAACCACTTGTTGCATGGGTAAAAAGACTTAAACTCACGTGATTTTTTATTGGTAGCCTAAATAAAGTATATAGATCAAGATGAATGGTTCGGATCATCCACATGATCGCCCCTATATAGTTTTCTCACGGTCTTCGTGTGAGAAAGTTTCTCACACGAAGACTACTATATATATATATATATATATATA
Source organism: Agave tequilana (assembly GCA_038442645.1). Lineage (NCBI taxonomy): Eukaryota > Viridiplantae > Streptophyta > Magnoliopsida > Asparagales > Asparagaceae > Agave > Agave tequilana. Next base: position 383,579 of record JAVJIF010001818.1, read on the forward strand.
TATATATATATATATATATATATAACACTTTTTGAATGGTTAGAACAATATTTTGATATATTTTTTGTAAGAAATTAAGTCAATTTTAAGGAATAGGAGAATCATAATTAAGATTTCTTACACTTGGTCAAAATAAGATAACTTGTTTGATTTTTAGGGTTAGGAAGAAAATTTGTGAAAGTAATTTAGTCTTGATATTTACCTTGATGACATATGCACACTAAATACACTTACACACTTAGGGTTTAAAAACAGAGACTCTTATGCCTTATAAAAATATATATTATGAATATATATATATATATATATATATATATATATATATATATATATATATATAATATATATATATAAACAAATCTAATTATTGATTAGGTAGGTGCTTTGGCCTAAGCAAGCCTTGGTATTTATGCAAAAGATAATTAGATAAGTTTGAGGAAAAAAGTATAAATTCTCTGATTAAGCTGGGTATTTATGCCTCATGAAGCATAAGTATTCACGCCAAAAAGGGGCACGTCTTATAAATAAAAAACCTTGGTTTCGTTACCTTGTCTACTCGAGTGTTTAAGTCCTTAGGGGTGTTTTCTCACCTGCTGCCCTAAAACTGTCCGGTTTGGGTGTCACCGACTGAAGACTCGTTACATGGGCAGATTAGAAAGCCTAATGAAATTGAGGAATAAAATCCACCAAAAATAAATATAAGGCATAGGAGTTAATGTTAAAGAACCCTTAGTCAACTTCACAGTCACGATGGTGCATATGACTCAGGGTAAATTAATAGACTAGATGAGAAGTGCAATTTGACTCCTTACTTTAATTGATGGCATGTTTTTGAATAAAGACCGAGTTCGGAATGAAAATTTTGATATTCCTATAACTTATAGATTACTTAAAGCCTTACAAATATACTTCAAATATTTTCTCCTTTAAAAAAAATGCTTTTCGAAAATACTAACTTTTTTCTTTCTCTTTATGGATTTTGTGGGTGCAATCCACTGAAAACCCTCACGAGACAAAACTCGTCCTCTAGGGGTAACCTAGAGGTTTAACGGCTTGTTGCACATGCTCAGTGCAATCGAATGACTTGCGAAAGTGGTCTAATAATTGATTAGAATTAGTCTGATGTTTTGCTCGAGGGCGAGCAAAAGATAAGTGTGGGGGTGTGATTAGGCACATATGTTGCATATACATTGTCACCTTACCATACATTTTAGGTAATAAATCCTATTAATAAGTCTCCTTTTTCTTTGTTTAATGTAGGCCCAAGTGCTAAAAGAAAGAAAAGAGAAATAAGCCCAAAAGCCCACCAAATTCTGATTTAATTTAGAATAAATTCGAAATCAAGAAATCAGGGATAAATCTTGGCATATCAAGAGGTTGAGAAGAATCCTCCCTGAATCAAGCGGTTGAAGCCAAACAATCAACGACTGTTTCGTCAACTTTTGGAGCAGAAACAAGAAAACCAGAAGAAGATACGTGAAATACACCAAACTAGGGAATCCATCCAACTGGGTGTGGCCACCTGGCCACACTAGGGCCGCGAAAACGCAGCCTAAGCCGCGTTTTTGCGGCTATCTAGTGTCAGTTGGGGGAGCGTTTGCTCCCCCAATCTTCCCGAGATTCCACCCATTTGGTTTTTCCCTATAAATACTAGTTTCAGCAAAGCAAAAAGGAGTGAAGACTAGGATTAGAATTTGTGTTTATTTTTTAAGGATTTAGGTTCTTTGTTAGCTGGCACTAAAGTTGTATTCTTATTTTTTAATTTGTAGTCCAGTATCAAAACTTGTGAGAGAGAGGAATTGAGTGCTTGTACTTGAAGATTGAAGTGACATCAATACAAGAGTCGAGCCGCTTTTTCTTCCACTTGTACGGTATGGCTTGCATTATTTCTTTGCTTTCTTCTTCATTTTTCATGAGTAACTAAAACGATTTTCTGGGATCACTATTGTAACTCTCTCTAGTTCTTCTCCTCTTCTGTTTTTAAAGAAAAAGACCCAATGAATCATTTGCATACCTGACTTAAAGCCTTTCTTTTTGAAAGTGTTCTTGAAGGCACATGAGGATGGGTTTGGATTGCTAAACTCTCACTTCTTTCATGAACGTTTCTTGAACTAATTTTACTTCATTCTTGCTTCTTCGCGCTTGATGATTTAATATTCGATTCTAAACGATTTTTCAAAGAAAAGAGTGAACTCTTCCAACTATCTTATGTGCTTTACTTCAAACTTTCTAAAAATCAACTTTAAGTTTTACCTATGATCACTTCGAGGCACTTAAGATTTTAATAGAGGAATGAACAATTGAGTAGTGAGATAGTGAGCCCAGATTTTCTTCCTTATTATAAACAACAAAACAATTTTCGAGCTTTCTAAATCACCTTCTCCAAAACTTTTTCTAAAAGTTGCAATTTCTCTTTTAATCATCTTTTTCTTTCCATCCTCTTTTCCATTAAAAAATGAACACAATTCTTTGTTTTTAAATGATTCACCGAAAAACTTCTATCGCATTCCTCCTCGTGGACACGACCCGTTAGCCACAAGCTACACGGTAAATTCTTAAACTCTTTGATTGTCCTTTCTTTTTAGCAATCAATGCCATATTCTGAATCCAGTATTTGTCACAGAATCGATAGATACCTAGCTCACGAATTAGGGACCGTTATCATGGATGATCCTCCTGGGGACACCAAATCGATGGATGATATTGTCTTTGATAAAATTAACCACGTTGGAAGTTTTAACTTCCACAAGTAGTATAGCTTCTCCCCACTTTGAAAAGTAATCGGTTATTGCTAAGATAAACCGGTGACCTTCTGTTGAAGAGGGGCTGATTGGCCCTATGACATCGATTCCCCATGCTTCAAATGGCCACGAAGCAATAGTTCGATGGAGCAACTCTGGAGGCTGATGTATGAAGTCCGCATGGATTTGGCAGGCTTTACACCTTCCTGCATATTGGATGGCATCGGTTATCATGGTCAGCCAATAATATCCAAGCCTGTGTAATCAGTCCTTGAGTTTTAGATCTGGCTGATGAGCTCCGCATGTGCCATCGTGCGCTTCTTTAAGCACTTCTTGTGCTTCCGAATTAGAAAGACAACGGAGGAGGATACCATCATATGAGTGACGGTAGAGTATTTTTACTACTGGATCATAGTAAAAATGGAGAGACCTTCATCTGATAGATGCCGCTTCTTTAGGGTCATCCGGCAATATATCATGCAAGGCATAGTCAATGAGGGAAAATCGCCAATCTCTTGGTTCAAAATCCGTCGAGATGCTACGGACTTCCTTGATTTTTAACACATGTTTAGAACAAACAAGCTGTCGAGTAGCCATTGTAAGGCGGTATGTTGTGTGGATTGGTAAGGCTAACGTGACTGCTAGTGCAACCAGAGTGTTGGCCTTAGTATCTTGGGATCGGGACACATGACCGATATAAAAGCCATCAAATGAGTTAGCCATTTTGATGACTGCATGATAATAAAGTACAAAATCTCTGTGATGGACCTCATATTCTCCTTTAACCTAATTAATAATCAGTTTTGAATCACCATAGGCTTCAAGGTAGCGTACCCCCATTTCATGAGCGAGCTGAAGGCCAATGAGTAGAGCATTGTATTTTGTCACATTGTTGGAACATGGTTCCGTCAATTAAAATGCCCTAGGAAGGACATAATTTTGTGGTGAGATAAATATAACCCCCACACCAACAATGATCTTACCTTTAGGGCCATTCGTGATGATCCATCAAAGAACATCTGTCATACTTCATCCTCTAAAGTTATATTAGATTCGAAAATCTCATCTGAAATATTTTCATGAAGTTTTGAGCTTTCCGGAACCGGATGAGCAGCCAAGAAATCTGCAAGCGCTTGGCCTTTGATCGTCTCCTGCGGGACGAAGAGCATATCGTACTGAGACAGAAGGAGGGCCCATTTAGCTAATCTAAAATTCAGTGATCCTGGTTTCGTCATGAGAAAACGCAAAGGATTCACTCTGAAAATGACATGTATGGTTTGGCCGACCAAATAATGTCGTGCCTTCTGAATAGCAAAGACAAGAGCTAAGCATTCCTTCTCAATAGGGTTATAGCGAGATTCCGCTCCTATCAGAGTCCTGCTCAGATAATAAATAGCCTGTTCGTGACCATCATCGTCCTTTTGAGCAAGCAGAGCACTGAGAGAATGGTCCATAGCTTTTACATAAAGCAGGAATAGTTTTCCTGATGTGGGAGCCACTAAGACCGGAGGTTTAGTGAGGTATCTTTTGATATCCTCGTAAGCTTCTTAACAGGTTTGATCCCATACAAAAGAGATACCCTTTTTCATTAGTCGGGTGAAAGGGTTGACAGCGGCCTGAGAGATTTGCGATGAATCTTCTGATATAAGCCAGTCTACCTTGCAGGCCCCTAAGTTCTTTGAGATTCTTAGGTGGATGCATGCTCTGAATGGCTTTGACTTTATCCGGGTCCAGATGGATCCCCTTTGATGTGACAATGAATCCTAGGAACTTGCCACTCGAAACCCCCAAGAACGATTTTGTCGGATTCATCTTCAGTCGATGAGCCCGCATTATGTCGAACATTGTTCTTAAGTCACGGACATTGTTCTTAAGTCACGGAGATGGTCATTCTTATCGCGACTTTTGATAGCAATGTCGTCGACATAGCATTCTACCGTCTTTCGGAGGTGGTCGCGAAAAATTGTACTCATTGCATGCTGATAAGTTGCTCCCGCTTTCTTTAATCCAAAGGGCATCATGGTATAGCAGTATACCCCCAACGGTGTCCGGAATGAAGTATGTTTCTCATCCTCTGGATACATCTTAATTTAATTTACCCTGAAAAGTCGTCCATGAAGGACATTCTTTCGAATCCGTAGGTATTATCAATCATGACATCGGTGATGGGTAATGGAAATTCGTCTTTAGGACAGGCTCTATTAAGATCGCGGTAGTCAATACAGATCTAAATTTTTCCATTCTTCTTAAGAATAGGAACAATATTAGCAACCCAATCTGGATGTTGTTCCTCCCGTATGAAACAACACGCGATGAGTTTATGAACTTCGGCCTCAATAGCTTCCATAATGTTTGGACGAAATCGTCGTTGTTGTTCCTTGATTGGCTTGGTGTCAGGCCTGATATTCAGACGATGCATGGCTACTTGTGGATCAAGTCCGGGCATATCTTCGTAGTTTCATGCAAAAACATCGATGTACTCCCTTACAAGTACTATCGATTCTTCTTTCTCCATAAGTGATAGGCTCTCACTTATAAAGATGGGTTTAGGGTGATCTTGACTACCTAAGTTAATCTGGATCACCATGTCTTAAGTAGGTGGTTCGCGTTATTCGAATCGCTTTTCCCACTGACAATCCAATTGCTGAGCCCATGGTTCAACATCAGTAGCTTCCGCCGGCTCCAATTGGCTACTTGAAGTCATATTAACGATAAGATTCTCGAACATCGTTCCTACACTGACATCCGAGTCCTATTCGGAGGAAGAGGCAGAGCGTGACGGGATTGGATTGTCTATGGGTCGAACCGATGTAAAAGGTGGAGGTGTAACGTATCCCAACCCCCTGCATGTTTTATCATAGTAATTTGCCGGTTTCCCCTTTGGCACAAAATTACGCAGAAAATCACTTCGTCCTTTTTCAAAATTTAGACCATTCTCACGCTGCAGGCTGTATCCCATTTTCCTTATCATATGCTGTGCTGATCGTGCATAATGAAAAAATTGCGGGGTCTCTGAGTCTGAACTCGAATCTGTGACCGTAGACCTCTGCAGTTGGGCTCTACCAAACATTATTGGTGATTGACCCTTTTTTGACGGAGGAATCACTAAAACGAACCCTTCTATGCATTCAACAAATGATGTGCTTGGTTTATGCAAGGGCATGTATAGAGAGCTATTCGTGATAGATTCAATCAGTTCGACATTTACAGGATAATTAAAGGAAATATTGTCATTAATCACCCATTCATCATCATCCTTAGAATAAGAATTACATTGAGGATCATTGAAACATGCTACGATTGGTTCACCGACCAAAGTAGCTGGTGTGTCTCCTTCAGATTCTGAATTCACCTCATTATCACTGTCATCATTGTCAGGCAATGGTTCTTTTAATGTTTCCGATTTTCTGATATAGGAGAGCATCGGTAAAGTAGTTTTTCACCCCTTTAATGGTTTTTTTCTCAGCGAACACCACCGTTGCATCATCTTCAACATTTTTGAAGCACTGGTGTAAAGTAGAGGGGACAATCCAGTTAGCGTGGATCCAATGTCGTCTTAGCAACAAATTGTATGACATGTTAGTGTCAATGACGTAACACGTCACTTCTGATTTCAGGTCCCCGATTCGGCAACGGAATCGAATCTTTCTGAGTGGATGACTACTCCCTGCATTAAAACTGTATATCGTCGTAGTGGTTACAGACAACCGATACAGTGGTATGCCAAGAAAGTAGAGGAGCCTTTTGGGAATGATGCTGAGTGCAGACCCTGGATCAACCTGTACCCTTTCAATGCATGTTGAGTCAATATATCAAGTATAGCACAAAAATCGATCGTGTTTGTTGTCCTTGAAGAGCATGTCCTCAGCTGTGAAAGTAATAGCTGGTACTTTCGGCTGTATATGATGACATTCAGAGCAAGGGGGCTGAGTGTCATCCTTAGGGGTTTCTGGCATATGTGTCAGAAATGATTCTGAGTTAGCCAGTGAATCCCTAAGTGCTTCTCTTGTCTCTTTCCAAAGGCGAAGCAACTCGTGTATGGTGATACGAGCGGGGATATTGGCCAGTTGAGCCAATATGTTAAAGCGAAAAGGCATGTTAAGTCCTGGTCCTGAAGGCTTCTTCAGGATATGGTCAAACTGGACTTCTTTCTACTTCTCTTTTCCTGTTGTCGGGACTGGAGCCGGCATGGGTACTTGTACTAATGTCGTTTGCTGTTGTGTCTCGTCAGTAACCCTCTCATACTGTTTTAAGTATGATTTTTCAGATCGGGTACTTGTCAGCTAAGGTACATCAGCCTGCGCTGTGCAAGCGTGCTTTTCCCCCTAATACTCGCTAAGACAAGCTGATGTCACATTGCCATCATCTGGCAAGATAAAGATAACATTGCAAGATTTGCCCTTTGACTTGGATTTCTTCGAATCCATTGTTCGTCTTGGGCAAGGTCTGGGTGTATCCACATGATTTTCCCTATTTCTAATGTCAAGGGAACAAGACCCTTAATCTCTTGAGTTTTAGCTGAAGAATCTTTTACTTCTAGCCGTGCTTCAGGGATTAGGAAGGACCATCAGGAACTGTGACTTTTAGGATTTTACCGAACTCGAGGGTCATCATGTTCGCATCAACTTTCTTTTGTTCTGACTTTAGAGTCAGAACTCCAGCATCGACCAAAGCCTGAATTTTGTCCTTGAGGACAAAACACTTATTAGTAGGATGATGAACCATCCGATGAAAGAGGCAATAGTTGGGATCGTTCGTGCGTCCCACTTCATCAGGGCATTGAGCATCCGGTAGTTTTAATTTATTCCCTTTGTGAGTAGATGGAATATCGTAACTCTGCTCATCTTTGAAGGAATATCTTTTCGGAGAAAACTTAAACTCCTGATTATTGGCGCCACTCTTCTTTATCTTTGGATGAACATCCCCTGACAGTTCAACGGACATAGTCTCTTTCCCTTTGGCTTGGGAGGACTGTGCCATGTCGCCGCGCCCTTTATTATTTATACCCCATTTGCCTTTAGGGGTAGATGGTTTGAACTTTTTAGCTGACTTTTCGGCTATCTCAGCTTGTTCAACTAGTTCCTTCCAGCTATGAACTTTGACAACTCCCATACGAATCTCCATTTAATCCAGGAAGTTATGCCTGCATGTCTGCAAGAGCATGGGCAATGGCATCCCTACTGGGCACATCAGAGATGAGTTTTTGAATTGCTCAATGTAGTCACGGATAGATTCACCCTTCCTCTGTAGGCAGAGAGGAGTTTTGAAAGAAATCGGGTCTCTAAGTCAATCCAAGAATTCATAAAACCTAGAGGAAGGCTTCGAAACCAGTCGAATGCTCCCCCCTTTAGGGTGTCGATGAACAGTCTGGCCATGATTGCATCGTTATCTATAACGTTACCGGTCCAAGACCAGAAGTAATAGATGTGCTGGTTTGGCGAGCTCTTACCATCATACATATGTAACGTTGGTGGCTTGAATTTTGGCGGATCTGGTACTAAATCTCATTCCAAGGGGTTAGGACGGACTGCCTCTACTTTCTTCAGTTTATCCCTCTGGGTTAGGGATGCGATCTGAGCTTGAATGCCTTTAAGAACTTCAGCATCCATAGAGGAACTTTCTTTGACTTCTCAGTCTTGGGTTGTTCATCATCATGATGTTCCTCCTCATTATGATTACTTCTGGTATCATTGTTATTCCAATTAGTGAGGAGTTGGGCGAGCATCTGTTGAATGTTGTCCAAGGCTTCTTGCTGAGCCTTGGAGGTTTGCTCCTGACCTTTCAAACGTCGATGGAGGTCATCATTACCATTATCAGCCATATGCACCGACACTCTATCTATTCGTATCGAGCTGACTGTTACCGAAGAGGTATACCCACTGTCTTCTTCCTCCTCATCAGGCCATTGGAACAATCTTCTCATTGGTTCTGGTGAGGTTACTCCAATTGAGAAGGATGGCTGCTCATAACTGTAGGGTATTGCAACCCTAGATCTGGTGTTTCAGAATACACCTTCTTCTTCTACAAGGACTTGGCCTAAGCCAGGGCTATAGTTCGGATCTGGAGAATTGAAAGAAGGAGAGTTAGCACCACGTGGCGCTCGCCTGCCTTTATGTGTTTCCCATCCCCTTCTGATCATATTGACAGATGCAGAGGGCAGATCTGGTAGATTTCGTGATATGCTCCTTTTGTGATGCTTCACAGGAGCTCGCACCAATAGTCGATCAAAGACTGACTGTCGGTTTGAAGGAGTGGTGGGGACTGGTCCTAGTCGGCAATGGACTGAATGGACCGTCACCAACTGACATCCCACTTGTTCACAACAAGAGGGAGAAGTCTGGAGTAATTCTGACTTCCGTTTGTTCGCTTAGAACTCTCACAAGTCGGATTTAACCGAGGTTAAGCGACTCAGCACAGAGACTCGGGTAGATCGCGCATTGATCTGTTCAGGTAATTTTGATACCACTTGCTTGCTCATAACTTTGTGAGGGGCGGACTTGGCATCCGCAGGTTTTGGAAGCGAAGCACGGGACAATGCCTCGTTCTTTTCATCACCGCAAAGGTGATTGGCACTGGATAATGTTTTAGTTCTAGCTTCGTGGCTGAGAGCTATGGTAGCACCCTTTGGTGCTGAAGCTGCATATGCACCGCTATCAGCACCCAGGGATGCTCCCTTAGCCCCACTCGAAGAGCGAACTAACGCTTGAGGAGTCAGGGCGCGAAGCACGCCGTGGTGCTTTGTTTGCCACTTTGTTGTGAAGGTGGTTAGCACTGCTAGGTGCTTCAGTTTTAGCCTGGCGGCTGAGAATCCCGTGCGTACCTTGAGTTACTGGTGCTGTATTTGCCATGCCATCAGTAGCTTCTCTCGTGAGAACGAGGTTGGTGCAAGAAGTTACTGCTCCTGAATTAGGCGAAGGCAGAGTTACCGCCCTAGCCTCGCAGCTAATAGCCTCGGCGAAGCTGCCAAGCTGGATAGGCATTTTGCCTTGTCTTTGCGTGATAGGCGAAGTTGTGGTGTAGATTCGCTTGAAGTTTCACACGAAGCTTTCTGTTTTGGCCTCCACATCTGCTTGGGAAGTGAAGTTTTAGGTTCGCAGGGAACCTGGTTAGCCTTGCGTAAGGCACTTTTAGCCTCAATTGAGGCCGAGAGGAGTTGGGACGAGGCTCTTCCAGCTGTTCGCCCGGTTAAGGTTGGCTTCTGCTCTGAAGCTTTGGCCACCAAGATCTTCCTGTGCTTCCGAGCGTGGAGCACTGGACTACCCTCCGAGAGAAATTCTTCGAAGCTTTCTTGGTCGAAATGAATGACCAAGTTTTCGAACATAACGGGCTGAGGATTCTGACGGTCGTATTGCAACACTGTCTCCTTGTTACGCCAGAAGACTAATTTCCCTAGCAGAGCCGCCATCTTGTTTTCCATCGAAGAATTGCTGGTTCGCGAGAAAACTTACAAAAAAGGGGTCGAGGAGCAAAATTACAAGTAATAGAAATTGAAATTATAAGTAGATCTCCTCTGAGATTTCTGGGAAAATGTGCTGGTAGGAATCTGATCAGCGCGTGATCACTTTATCCCTTTGACGATGCGACCGGTCAGATAATCGGACTGCCTCCTAATAAGACTGCCTTCACGCTTGGTTTAGGAAATCGGAGAACAGAAGATCAGTAGAGCCCTTTTGCTAGGAATTCTGCTCTTTTCGATTCGATTTTCCTCTCTCTGTCCGTCCTCTTGTCCCTGTGTCTAGTAAGGGACTATTTATAACCAAAAGTGGGGTGTAACCGCCCCCCTTGAATTCAGCAAGATTGAACCAGCCATTAACTTCGCGCGAGGCTCGCAAATGACCTTGCCGCGAAGCTCTTTGCAAGCTTCTGGCGAAGCTAGAGGGTTCGTGTGAACGGCCTCCTGCCGTTATGGCTGATTTGTCTCCACTTAATGTGGGGGCGAAGTGGGCGGCTGTAACCGCCCACTTAAAGTGGCGTTAATCCCACTAAATTCGTGGGGTTCACCTATTAATCCCTCGCGGGATTTTGAAACGGTCAATTTGATGACCTGGCAAAGCTTACTGCGGAGCTGGATCACGCGAAGCTAGATCATGCGGAGCTGGATCCTACGGAACTTGCTTAGGCGAAGCTAGATTATGCGAAGCTGAGACTTAGCTCATAGTTTCAGGTGAAGTTGCCTTCAGAGCCTCGTGTGAAGCTGAGACTCGGCTCATAGTGGAGTTATGACTCAGCTAGGGTATAAGGATTCTGGTGCGAAGCTCCTAAATCAGCCCTTGGCGGGGCTAAATGGAAAGCTTCAGGCGAAGCTAATAGTTAGCCTCAAAGCGAGGCTATCAACCAAGCTCAGGCGAGACTGTTAGTTCCATGCAGAGCTTATCTTGGGATTATACCAGGCTAAGTATAGCGTCTTAGGCCTGCTTGGGTCTCTTCAAAGACAACTTTTGTTTACTATCTGCTTTACTGGATTAGTAATGTCTTTGTTGTTGCCTCATCTCTGGTCATCAGCTTGTCTTCGACTTATCTTTTGAAGATGTCAATAAGTCAGACATTGTTCAGACCGGCTAAAGATGAATGCGGGAGTTCTGTCTTTTTCGAGTGTCAACAGTGCCAAATAGCTTTTATATGGTTTGTTGTCATCAAAACACATAACACGGCGATTGTAACCTTTGGGCCAATAGATTTTTTGTTGGACTTAAATGCTAACTACTTCCTCTATTCTTTAGCAGTCGGAGGCGTCGAATGCTCATAGATTAGCTAGAGAAGAGTGATGAGAATCAAAGTTTTGCACTTTATCTCTTCAATATTAACATCAGGCATGAGGGTGTTAATAACGTACTGTCGGCTCGGCATCGATCGATCGTGATGCGATCTGTTGAAGGAAGAAGTTCTTCTTTGGTGCTTTTACAAACATCTTGGATCTAGAAATCTTGATCAGAGGTGTAATATTAACCTGATTATGAGAAGAGTGACAAGGCTAAACCGAAGTTTGCAATTTGTCTCTTCAATATTAACATCATGCATCGTAATGTTAACAATGTTCGGCCAGCTCCGCATCGATCGACCGTGATGCGATCCGTTGAAGGAAGAAGCTCTTCTTTGGCCCTCTTCCAAACATCTTGGATCTAGAAATCTTGATCAGAAGTGTAATGTTAACCTGATCATGAGAAGAGTGATAAGGCTAAAACCAAAGTTTCACACTGTCTCTTCAATATTAACATCATGCATCGTGATGTTAACAATGTTAAATTGATCGTGAGAAGTGTCCTGTCAAGGATAGTACTTTTTCAAGAATATGCCATTGATCGGCATCATGAGTGTATCGTCGTCTGGAATTATGAGATGGTATGCTCCATTTGAGTGACTGACTCTACTACAAATGGCCTTCACATTTGGGTTGCAACTTTTCTTTTGTCTTATATGTCATAACCATGGGTCTTCTGACAGCTAAGACAAGGTCGCCTTTCTTGAAAATTCGTTCTCTGACTTTCTTGTTGAAGGCTCTAGAAATCCGAGCTTGATAGAGCTCGATTTGTTGTTGGGCTTGCAGATGTTTGTCGTCTAAAGTTTCCAACTCCTGGAGGCACAATCGATGCTTCTCCATCTACCATCCTGATTGTCAAGGCAACTCACAGAGATAAGTTCTGGATCTTCGGTGGGAGTACAGCTTCACATTCATACACCAAGAAAAATGGCGTGGCTTTTGTCGAGGTTCTCACTGTTGTGCGGTAAGCCCATAGGCATTCGCCTAATTTGTCGTCTTAGTCACGTTGACTCTTCGAAACAAATTTCTTGAGAAGCTTCCTAATAGTCTTGTTGAAATCTTCTATAAGGCCATTAGCGGATAGATAGTATGCCGTTGATAAAACACTCTGGATTCTGAATTTGTTACAGAATTTTAAAATGCTTGGCTGACGAACTGAGGCCCGTTATTGTGGACGATTCGTCAGGGTACACCGAAGCAGTAAAGCACGTAATGCTTGATGAACTTGATCACATTTGGTGTTTTTACTTCCTTCAGGGGAATAACTTCTGCCCATTTAGAGAAGTAATTCATTATGGCTAAGATGAAATGATGTCCTCTGGATGTTAGAGGGCTGATAGGTCCAATCACATCCATTCCCCACATCTCAAATGGCCATGGAGAGGATGTTAGATGAAGATATCCCAGTGCTTGGTGGACAAAGTCACCATGGATCTGACACACATGATATCACTTAGCATAGGCGGTGGCATCAGGGATCATCTTCAGCCAATAATAACCAAGTCTTCTGAGCCGGTCTCTGAGTTTGGGTCCAAGTAGGCGAGCTTCGCACATACCATCATGAGCTTATTTGAGTGCTTCCCTGTGCCTCTTTGTGTGAAAGGCATCAGAGTAGGATTCCATCATACGATCGGCAATATAATGTCTGGATGATCGCATTGTAATAGAATCGAGGAGCTTCCTTCTGATGGTAGCTGTCTCTTTGGGGTCATCAGGCAATATGCCATATAAGACAAAGTCGATATAAGAGAATCGCCAATCTCTAGGCTCGAGGCTTGTCGAAATCTCAAGAACCTCTTTGACTTGAAGGTCTTTTCTTGGAGTCTTACAGTCTTTATGGGCGAATTTGCAGCAGTACAAGTCACGACTGTAGACGAGTACTTTCTCCATGGCTCAGGTTGGAAGGGCTAATGAATCGGTGAGGGATGCCAGCGCGTCTGCATGTGCATTTTGCTAACGCGGCATATGGTCAATGTAGAAGTTTTCAAACTTCTCTGCCATGATAATGGTCGCATTTGAAAGTACACCTGGAGGGGGGGTGAATAAGTGTACGACTAATCTAATGAACAAAATGCGGAAATTAAAAACTAAATTGCAATACACTTAGTGTAACCAACGAGTGTAGCCGAATTCCCGGTGAAGGGCTCTGGACTAACTCCTCTTGATTCCTCTGAATAAGAGTTGAGGTGTTATATGAAGCTCTCGTGGTTAAACACAAGTGAGGCACACACAAACAAGCCAAGCATATAATATATGAATGTGTAATATGAAATGATGCAAGGCACAATATAAAAGAAGGAGAGTTAGAGTCAATGGATCAATCGCTAACATACATATATGTTTCGAGGTTCGAGCACACAGCTCTACGTCCCCGCCTTCACACAAAAGGATTTCCACTAACTTGTCCACACAGGACTCCCACACAGGGAACCTCCACTGAGGATTTGGGGCAAATACAACCGGAGTACACAACTCCTCTCTCAACCGAATACAACCTCTCACTAGAGGCAATGCTCAACTAACACAAACACCACCTCACACAAGAGGGGTAGACACTTAGCCAATACAAAACAATCACCTCACACTTGAGGGATTCCAACACCAACTCCACCTCACACTAGAGGGAGCTAAACACAATCTCCACCTCTCACTAGAGCGTGCCAACCACAACTTTCACAATCACCTCACAATAGAGGGATACCAAATCAATCACCTCTCACTGGAGGTATATCACAATGAAGGAAGTTTACAACTTGGTGGTCTATCTCAACCACAAACCAATTTTCCCACAAAATAAAGATCCTATAGATAGGATAGCAAGACATGGCTCAAGTGTGGAAAAACAAAGAGTTTGGAAATCAAAAACTCAAAGAAAAACTCTAGGGAAAAACTCTAGATAGAATTAAAAGTGAAGATCAAACCAATTCCCAAAGAATTTTCTTTTCAAATGATTTTCCAACCCTTTTAAAAACAAGATAATGACCAAATCTTTAAGCGCTAAAAACTCTTTAAAAACTTGCTGGAAGATGTAAATTTTTTTCTCTAAAAATTCTGTCTCAAAACACCCAAGAGATGGGGTATATAAAGGCCCCAACAAAAACTAGCCGTTGGCAGCTGATTAGGCCCAGAATGGTCTTCCGGTCAACCGGCCGGTGACCGGCCAACAGTCAAATTTTTGACCATTGAGCCTTCCTGTAACAGCCTAAATAAATAAATAAATTTAATTGAAGAAATACAGTAAGAATATATAATATCTGCTTACGTATGTGTTATGATATAAATACATATATGTATAGGAATGGATATATAGAGATTTAGACACGGGTGCTAATACTTAGATTGGGGGGGGGGGGATTTTGCTTAAGTCCTTATTAAATGGCATAGTGTTGTGCTGGAGAAATTTGGGGGGAGGATGGGTCAACGTGGAGTTTTTTGGGAAACCTAGGGAATAGGACCTTTGAGGTGGCATGATTAGAGGAGTATTGAATTGGGAGAAAATTTAAACTCTCTCTCTCTAAAAATACAACCAGATCTGAACTCTTTACCTTCTCAATTTTCTTTCCTTTTTCCCTCTTTTCTTTTCTTTCTCCCTCTCCATCGTGTGCAGCAGCAAACTAAGAGGGAGGAGGGGAGCTTGGCCGGTGGGGGAACACGCGGCCACGCGCGCGCGCACAGGGCGGCGGACGCGGCGGCGGCCAGGGTAGCCGCGCTGTAGGCGCGGCAGGGGAGGAGGCCTGCGCGCGCGGCGCAGATCGCGGCAGGCACGGCTCAGGGCGCGACGAGCGCGGCGCAGGCGCGCGTCTGAGCGCGCGTGAGCGCGCTGTGTGCGTGCGGCGGGTGTGCGCGCAGGAGGAGGAAGGGGGGGTTGCGGGGTGGAGCTCGAGGGGAGTCGGGGAAGTTCGCGGAGTTGAATCCGAACCTCTTCGAACAAGAAATTGCGAAAACAGAATTAATTGAAGGTAAATCTCAAAACTTTCTTTAGGATTAGGTTATGCTTTGGTAATAATAACTAATTTAGGGTCTATCCTTGTTCAAGGTCACGATTCGGCGGGTGAAATAAGCGGATTTCTTCACGTAGGCACTCGTCAAACAAGGTGGGTAAACTGAATTTTGTTAACTAGGTTAAGGTTATGAATTGCTAAATTTTTGGATATGTAAATGGTTGAATAAATAGCTAATGGATATAAACTTGTAGATAAATTTATATATATATAATAAAAAAAGGATAAAATATATCATGTTGTGAAAGTTTCGTGGGAGGAAGTTCATTATGTATGAAATTAGGAATTTTCTCTTGTTAAGGGTGTGCTCTACCTAGATTAGCCTCATAGTTGCATGTTGAGAAACACGGGTAACTCCTCTTATTGTCTAGGTAAATTAAATTAATACGGAAAACCGGTTTAGGTTACATGTATTAGAGGACGTCACGAAGTCTTATGTGATATGTATATGTCTTATACCGTTAATTTAGCTAGAGACTATGCGTGTGAAATATCGGACTAGGTATTGTAGCGAGAAATAAAAAGAGAAATATGTCAATACTATGTATGTACACTAAATGTAAATCATTAGTGTGGTGTGACACTCTCATTATAAAAGAATAAAATGTTTACATTAAAAGGGTTATATACCCATATAAATATGAACTCATACAAGAGAATGGCTTGCTTGCTTTTCATAGTATATGTAACGTTCATGTGTAATTGTATGTTAAATTGAATGAGTATATATGTAGATTATTGGAGGAAGGGGCCGAGTGAGAACCGGTAGGAGGAGAAGACGGTATAAATGTATGTTGTTCATTGTAGGAAGGGGCCGGCGGGAGCCGGTAGGGGGAGAAGACGGTGTAAATGTATGTTGTTCATTGTAGGAAGGGGCCAGCGGGAGCCGGTAGGGGGGAAGACGGTGTTATGAAAGTAGCTTATTTTTATAACTGTAGGAAGGGACCGGCGGGAGCCGGTAGGAGGGGGAAGACGGTGAAATGTTCATGTATTCTTTGAAATGTCGTGGTGATGAAATGTTGCTTGTTGATGTTATGTTTATAAAAGATGTTTGTGTTATCATAACTTAGAAATTGTTATGGCTTGAATTATATCATGTTACCCAACGTGATAAAAGAAAACTACTACTACGTCATGTACCATCTTATGAGTGTATAAGGTAGACCAAGGAATGTTAGCTTATGTTTCCTAAACTTTGGCCTAATGACGGCCTACTATAAAGTTATAAACTATCAAAGCTAAAAGATTAACTAGAATATTATGCCATAACTGGGTTTACTCACTGAGCTGTTAAGCTCACGCTTTATTTCTTTTGTAAATTTCAGGTTCGGACAGAGGTAAGAAGCCGATTTAGATTCGGAAATTTTAAGGATATGGATTGATCGACCCTCTCATGTCTTACTTGTGATCAACTATCTACTTTCATATTTTGTCTACTTTTGGAAATGCTTATTGTATATATATGTGAGAACTTGGTGTATGAAAGAAGATTTTGGGTGTTACTAATGTAAATTTAAGCTTTATGTGTGGCCGTTCGAACATGAACTTGACAAGAAATCTTAGTTGTATTTGATGGAAGGATCTGAGCCTTGTTTGGTAAATATGATATATTGTGGGAATGAATGTTGTGACTCTCCTTGGGATATGATGGATGAATGTAAAGTTATGTAAAGCGGCCTTCTTTTCCTTATGTTGATAAGTAGGCAAATTGTGCCGAAATGTAATATTGGTAGTGTTGGGTCCATTGTGGACAATTATTGTTGTGGTGTAGTATGAAATAGTCCATATTTTAGGGGAGGTGCTGCCAAAATTTTAAGGAAATAGTATTTTATCAGTTTTATATTATAAGTAGTTACTGGGACCGTTACACTTCCGGTCGACCGCCTGGTCAACCAGGCTCTGAACTAGAGAGCAACGGCTCTCTGGCCGGTCGACCGCCCGGTCGACCGGGCAACCTGAGAGTGGGTTGCCTTCAGTCGGTCGACCGCTCGACCGACCGGCCAACTGACACGGCCTTGTGCACATTCTTGTGCACGTCCGGTCGACCGCTCCGGTCGACCGGCTCCTGGTCTGGTCGACCGGAATGGTCGACCGCCAGAGCCTGGCAGACAGGTTTAAGGACTTGAAAAACTTGATTTTTAATCATCAAATAAATCCCATAAATTCTCTAAAAATCCACAAAAATAGTTTCAGTATAATACTTTGATAAACAAACATGTGTGAAAAAATCAGCACATATTTCAAACAATTTGAACCATTTTTGTGACTTAGAAATTTTGCCAAAAACCAAATCTGTATTTTTCAAAACTTGGATTTTTGAATTGAAAATTCTTTTTGTCCAAAACTCATCCAAATACAAAAACATGATATGAAACAAATTTAGGCATGTAGTATATGGATATAATCCAATATACATATAAAGATATATATCAATGTTTTTGACACATAAATCCAAAAATAAGTTTTTGTTAAAACACCAAAAACTCCAAACTCATGAAATAGATTATCAAACTAAGTTTGTTTAAATAGTTAAAGCATCATGTATATAGAACAAATCTAATATACATTAAACCATGTAAACTTGTTTTGATTCTATCTATTCATGAAAACAAGATCGGTTAAACCAAAAACCGAAAAAACAAAACTAAAACATGAAACGTGTGTGTGTTGTGAACTTGAGCATATCACACTATCTGATCTTTATCAAATGGATCTAAAACATAAGCTAAACTATGTACCGAAGTCTTCTCATAGAGCGCCATCTCTAAGTCGACTCGATCCAAACCGTGATCCACCGAGCTTGACTCCAACGAATGCTAGATATGAACTTTGACGCTCGGCTCTTAAATCACTATGTAAAAGCTCCAAAATACCTTTGTTGAAGCTAATCACCTACTAATATCTTGGTTAAGTATCTGAAATTAAACATCAAAAGATTATTAGTAAACATAACTACATGAGTTAATCATCATCAAAACTAGAGTGGAAGGCCTCTGGGCCAACAATCTCCCCCTTTTTGATGATGATAAAACTCATAGAGTTATAATGCATGGATTAAAATTAAGCTTCAAAGAAGCTCCCCCTTAACTCATACATAGCAATAAACAATAAATATATGCAATGAATACTAAACATGGATATACATCAACATGCATAAAACAATGAAATGAACATGCTCTTGATACCAAACATGAAATAAACATGCTCTTGATACCAAACTTTTAAAATAAATTCCTTTTCTTTTTAAAATAAACATGTTCTTAAATAATTGCTTTTGATACCAATAAAAATTTCAATGAAAAAAAACTTAAGCTCTTGATACCAATCAATAAAACAAAAATTCTTGATACCAATTGGAAAGATAATCACTAAAAGCTTTTGATAAAAAAATATCAATAAGAAACAACCTTACAAATAAACAAATAAATAATAAACATGCATATAAACTCAAATACTTCTCCCCCTTTTTGTCAATCATCAACAAAGGGGTCAAAGAAAATAATATTCTCCCCCTTGTTGTCTTAAACAAAACAAAAAAAATCAATGAGGGGTGAAATCTAATCAAAACGTTATGATACCAATTGTAAGAAAAAAATATATCAATTTAGTACATCATGATATCAAAAAATATACCAATTGAAAGTACATAATGTGGTACATAAAATAAATGTTTTAATATATACCAATTGTAAGTAAATAAATCATTTTAAAGTATTTAATCAAAAAATTTGATACCAATTGTAAGTAAACTTATAGGTAAGCTTGATACCAATATGTAAAGTTAGTACCAATTGAAAGTAATTTTTTATTAAAAGCATATGATACCAAAAATAATCAATATCATTTTTTTAATCATATTTCAACATAAAGTGTGGGAGTTAAATACAATTAAAAGATGAAATATAAATTTTCTCCCCCTTTATGAAATACCAAATAAAATAATGCATAAGCTTATATAAGGTACCAATTGAAACATAATCAATTTAAATATAATAGTCATTTGAAATCAAGCTTAGCATAACCAAAATTTGTGCTGAAGGATATAGAGATATAGTAAGCACAAATAAATCATATATATATGTATGAAAAATTGAATACCAATCGAAATTGATACTATTTGAAGTGTAATCATACATATATAGAAACATATACGAGTATACTAAAAAAATGTCAATAGTGATACCAATTGAAAAGATCCAATGATACCAATTGAAAGATAATAAGATCAAGTGTATAACTCATATGACCTTCCACCCATTTCATGCACATGTTTAAAAGGATTTTCAATAAGAAGCATACAAGGCATGGTCGCCCAACCAATCGCCCTTAATGGGTAGGGCTTTCAAAAATAGGTTTGAAAATATAATAGGTTTGAAAAGCTCTACCATAATGAAGAATAAGAACTAGTTTTAAGAAAAATTTGAAAACTAGTGCGAAATCCTTCAAGTAAGAAATAAAACAAAATTATATTCGATAAAACATGAAAATCACTAAACCAATGTCACTCAAAAATCTATATAGCACATATAATACTCAAGAAAACAAAATTATGAGAAAACATCAAGAATATGAGTGTACAAGTTTTGTGAAAGACAAGTCATGGGAATAGGCAATCAAATTCAAATACAAAATTCCTTAAAAATATCAAAACTAGAATTCCTTCAAGGTATATGTATATCATGTACAAACTACCGTATACATACATATCCAAATATAAACGAGTCCACAAAAGTATATGCATGAAGGCAAGTGGCTCAAGGATGTATATGTATAGCTAATAGTTTTAGACACAATAGACATATACATGAAGTTAAACATAAACATGAAAGCATGTACAAAATGGGAATACAAGTCAAATGCATGAATCATCAAAACTAGGCTATACTAGTACATCTAATGAGTACAAATGAGCGTTCAAGCACAAACATATAATAGCCTATTTGTAGCTCACTAGTTATACAAGTATACATCCAAGTTTTAATGAAAACTAACATCTAAACATGTAATCAAAACATGAAGCATAGAAATCAAAACAAAAACTCATATGATCATTATGTATATGCACATGCATAGATCTAGGACATACATATTAGTTAAAATAAATATGACAACACAGAGATATAAATTCATATTAAACATGGGTGTCTCAAATAACTAAACATGTATATCACTAATCTAAATATCATGGCATATGGCATAATGAACATTAAAACAATACATGCTATAAATGAATGATCTAAAAACATGCAAACATAATAAGGAGTAAGAGATAGTTACCAAAAACCATGAGGGCAACTCTCCATGTCTCCAAAACAAGGTGGTCCTTCCACCAAACTCTCCTTGAAAGTGATGCATCCAAATTGTCCTCTTTAAGCTCGAAATGCATCCACCTCAAGGCACCATCGCTCTCACGTCATGCGAGAGCCCACGCCTACATCAATTACAATAGGGGTGGTCTTTGGTACCCACACTCTTTTGGGTCCATGGGGGTTAGCACCTTTCCTAACCCAGACAAATTAAGTTGCTAAATTTACATCATGTATCTTATCATAGCAAAATTTAGTAAGGTGGCCCTTACGTCTACAATGTGTACAAGTGTACACATGAGCATACATAGTGTTGTGTACATGAACGTGCGAAGCATGTGTATGCCGTGTATGGTGTGCATTCATAGATGGAACTTGTTTCTTTCAAAATATAGATTCCAACTGTGAGTGGTTCAAACCACAATGGCTCAAAGTGGAGCCCAAACAATCAACATTTTTCTTCAAAATATTTATATCATTTTCAATACTAGAAGATAAAGTGGAGCATGCAATAGATAAGCTAGGTGAAGCTACACTAGCATGGCAAACATGAGAATCTAAATCATTTTTCAAAGAAACTTTTCTTTAAACAATCTTTCAATTCTTGTGAAATCAAATTTATTTTATTTTTCAAAGAATTATTCTCTTTTAATACAAAATCAAATTTTGAAGTTAAATCCTCATTTTCTTCAAAACATATTCACAATCATTTTTACTTTTCAAATTTTGTTTTCATTAAGTGTAAGATCAAGTTGGGATTTAAGCGAGTCACTTTCACTTGAAATCACATCCCTTTCTTGCAAAATATTCTCAAGTCTAGAAGATAAATTTTTATTTCCTTCTTTTAACCAAGACTTTCCTTTTTCAAAAGTTTGTATTTTGAAATCAAATTTTAACAAATTTTAGCAAGTTCATCATTCATGGCTTGTGCCTCTAAACACTCATAGCAATAGGAACTAGTGCTAGCATCTAGTTGAGTTTCCGATTGTACCTCAAGGGAGTCATTCCCTTGGATCAAGAGGCAACGTTCGTCGGACTTGTCTCTCCTAGATCTCCTCTTCTTATCGATAAGCGTTGGTAGCTCGGGAGATGTCAAAATGCTCCATACTGCAAAAGCGAACTTATGGTGAGAAAACACATGTAAATATTCTTTATCAAGAGATGCTCTAAGTGCCTTTAGGGCTTGTGCATTGGCCTCTATATGCTTGCTATCACCAAGATAGGATTTCTTGGTAGCGGCAAGGAAAACATGCAAGCCTAGGGTTTTTAGATACATGGACATCCTAAATTTTCACATGTCAATGTTGGAAATATCAAACATGAGAGGTGACAAGCAATCCATGAGTGTGTGTAAACAATAAAGTGTGCAAATGCAAATGATATATTAGCAAAACCAAGATCACACTCCTAGGTGGCCAAACCAAATATCAAGAGCGTAGGCTCTGATACCAATTGAAAGTACACCTAGAGGGGGGTGAATAGGTGTATGGCTAATCTAATGAACAAAATGCGAAAATTAAAAACTAAATTGTAATACACTTAGTGTAACCAACAAGTGTAGCCAAATTCCTGGTGAAGGGGTCTGGACTAACCCTTCTTGATTCCTCTGAATAAGAGATGAGGTGCTATATGAAGCTCTCATGGTTAAACACAAGTGAGGCACACACAAACAAGCCAAGCATATAATATATGAATGTGCAATATGAAATGATGCAAGGCACAATATAAAGAGAGAGAGAGTTATAGTCAATGGATCAATCGCTAACACACGGATATGTTTCGAGGTTCGAGCACACAGCTCTACGTTCTCGCCTTCACACAAAAGGATTTCACTAACTTGTCCACACAGGACTCCCACACAAGGAACCTCCACTGAGGATTTGGGACAAATACAACCGGGAGTACACAACTCCTCTCTCAACCGAATACAATCTCTCACTGGAGGCAATGCATAACCAACACAAACACCACCTTACACAAGAGGGGTAAGCACTTAGCCAATATAAAATAATCACCTCACACTTGAGGGACTCCAACACCAACTCCACCTCACACTAGAGGGAGCTAAATACAATCTTCACCTCTCACTAGAGGGAGCCAGCCACAACTTCCACAATCACCTCACAATAGAGGGATACCAAATCAATCACCTCTCACTAGAGGGATATCACAATGAAGGAAGTTTACAACTTGGTGGTCTATCTCAACCACAAACCAATTTTCCCATAAAATAAAGATCCTATAGATAGGATAGCAAGATATGGCTTAAATGTGGAAAAACAAAGAGTTTGGAAATCAAAAACTCAAAGAAAAACTCTAGGAAAAAACTCTAGATAGAATTAAAAGTGAAGATCAAACCAATTCTCAAAGAATTTTCTTTTCAAATGATTTCCAACCCTTTTAGAAACAAGGTAAAGATCAAATCTTTAAGCACTAAAAACTTGCTGGAAGATGTAAATTTTTTGCTCTAAAAATTCTGCCTCAAAACACCCAAGAGATGGGGTATATAAAGGCTTCAACAAAAACTAGCCGTTGGCAGCTGACTAGGCCAAGAATGGTCTTTCGGTCGACCGGCCGATTAACTGGCCAACGGTCAAATTTTTAACCGTTGAGCCTTCCGGTCGACCGCCCGGTCGATCGGGCTTTGAACCAGAGAGCAACGGCTCTCTGGCCGGTCGACCGGGGCAACCCGAGAGTAGGTTGCCTTCAATCGGTCGACCGCTTGGTCGACCGGCCAACTGACACGGCCTTGTGCACATTCTTGTGCATGTCTGGTTGACCGCTCCGGTCGACCGCCAGAGCCTGGCAGACAGGTTTAAGGACTTGAAAAACTTGGTTTTTAATCATTAAATAAATCCCATAAATTCTCTAAAAATATACAAAAATAGTTTCAGTATAATACTTTGATAAACAAACATGTGTGAAAAAATTCAACACATATTTCAAACAATTTGAACCTTTTTGTGACTTAGAAATTTTGCCAAAAACCAAAATCTGTATTTTCCAAAACTTGGATTTTTGAATTGAAAATTCGTTTTGTCCAAAACTCATCCAAATACAAAAACATGATATGAAACAACATTTAGGCAAGTAGTATATGGATATAATCCAATATACATATAAAGATATATATCAATGTTTTTGACACATAAATCCAAAAATAAGTTTTTGTTAAAACACCAAAAATTCCAAACTCATGAAATAGATTATCAAACTAAGTTTGTTTAAATAGTTGAAGCATACATGTATATAGAACAAATCTAATATACATTAAACCATTTAAACTTATTTTGATTCTATCTATTCATGAAAATCAAGATCGGTAAACCAAAACCGAAAAACAAAACCAAAACATAAAACGTGTGTGTGTTGTGAACTTGAGCATATCACACTATCTAATCTTTAACAAATGGATCTAAAACATAAACTAAACTATGTACCAAAATCTTCTCGTAGAGCGCCGTCTCTAAGTCGACTTGATCCAAATCGTGATCCACCGAGCTTAACTCCAACGAGTGCTAGATATGAACTTTGACGCTCGGGCTCTTAAATCACTATGTAAAAGCTCCAAAACACCTTTGTTGAAGCTAATCACCTACTAATATCTTGGTTAAGTATCTGAAACTAAACGTCACAAGATTATTAGTAAACATAACTACATGAGTTAATCATCATCAAAACTAGAGTGGAAGGCCACTGGGCCAACAGCATTATGATAGGGTATCAAGTCTTCTTGTCGGACTTCGTACTTTCTAAGAACTTAATTGATGATGAGCTTTGTATCACTGTTGTCTCGAGATTTTTGACTCCAACCTCTTCAGTAAGTTGCATTCTGATCAAGAGAGCATTGTATTTTGAAACATTGTTGGAACACGGCTCCGTTAGCAAGAATGTATGAGAGATCACATAGTTATGTGGGGAGATAAATACTACCCCCACACCTGCAATGCTATTTCCCTCAGGATTCGTTCTTGATGCTCCGTCAAAGAATAGTTGTCACACTTATTCTTCTGAGGAGGCGTGATCAAGTTAACTTCTGCGATCTCATCTGGGAAATCATCATAAAGTTTTGAAGTTTCTGGAACTGGTTGATCGGCTAAGAAATCCGCCACAGCTTGACCTTTGATTGCCTTTTGTGGCATGAATTTCATCTCATATTGTAAGAGCAATAAGGCTCATTTCGCTAGTCTGTTGTTCAGCGAAGATGGACTCGTCATCAGTAATCATAAAGAATTGGCTCTGGAGATGACTTGAATACGTTGTGCCGCGAGGTAGTGTCGCATCTTCTGGACAGTGAAGACCAAAGCTAAGCATTCCTTCTCGATTGGGTTGTAACGGTGCTCCGCCCCGATCATTGTTCTACTTAAGTAGTAGATTGCCTGCTCGTGATTTTGATCATTGTTCTAGGCTAGTAAAGCTCCTAAGGAATGATCCATCACTCGAATATATAACAGGAAAGGTTTTCTTGATATTGGAGCTACCAGGACAAGTGAGTGTGTGAGATACTCCTTGATCTCTTCGAATGCTTCTTGGCAAGCATTGTCTCAGATGAATGAGACTCCCTTCTTCATCAACTTGGTGAAGGGCCAGCAGCGTCCTGAGAGATTTGATATGAATCTGGATATATGCCAATCGTCCCTGTAAGACTCTAAGTTCTTTAAGATTTCTCGAAGGTTGTATCTCTTGGACGGCACGAATTTTCTCAGGGTTCAAATGATCCTTTGGATATAATAACAAATCCAAAGAATTTACCATTGGCTACCCCAGGAAGGATTTGGTTAGGTTCATCTTCAGCTGGTGAGCCAGCATGATGTCAAACACTCTCCTCAGGTTCACGAGGTGATTGCCTTTGTTGCGGCTTTTCACGACGATGTCATCAACGTAGCATTCTACGTTCTTATGTGTATGCTCATGAAAGATCGCATTCATGGCGTGTTGATATCTCACACCAGCATAATTCAAGCCGAAGGGCATCACTGTGTAACAGTATATCCCCAAAAACTCCTGAAGGATGTGTGTTTTCATCTCAGGGTACATGATTATACCCTGAGAATCCATCCATGAAAGACATCCTCTCAAAATTGCACGTATTGTCGATCATGACTAATTAGTCTATGATATTGCACTTTTATATTGTATTTTCCTACCGATTTATGAATAAAATATCATTTCTAAACCCTTTTTTTTTCTTTTGTAGATAATTGGGTAATTAAATCCAGATTTCTTAGAGGCCAAGATAGAGAGTTTTTAGAAGATACATTGAATATATACGTTAGCGCTTGTCTGACAAAATCCAGACACAATATCTGAATCTGAGAATAATTGAAAGTTCCCCAAAGCGAGATGAAACCGCTCGCCAAAACCAGGGACCTAAGTCTCTGGATGGCCGCGAAAGCACGGCTATGGCCGCGTTGCCACACAACGTGGCCATCTTGGCGAGCCACGTGTCAATTTACGATGCGTTGCCTCGTCTCGTCTTCTGGAACCTCCTATTGCCTAATATACCCCCGTGACCTGAGACGCAAGCAAATCAACGAGTAGGCTAGGTTTTCTCTCTTTTAGTGTAGTATAGTGTAGATGCTTTTTTCTTTTCTTTTATATTTTTATTTTCTTTTTGATTCATGTATTAGGGTAGAGAGATTCAGAGAGAGAAAGAGATTGATATAAGAGATGGTGACAATCTATGTAATCTTCCTTTTTTCTTAATGGTTTCTTCTCTAACCTCTAACATGACTAACTAACTTTTATTTCATGGCAATCTAACTACTAATCACTAATCATTTAACCTTTTCTTAATAATCCACATGAATCTAATAGCATCTAAGGCTTGCTCTTGCAAGAGCTATTGATGGCCCATGATGATAGATTCTAACATCTAACTTGCTAACCAAACTAACTCTCTTATTTCATGCTTGCTTCTAATAGTTTTGATGATTTAAGATTTGTATTAGCTTGCTCTTGATACAAGTTTTGTATGTGAGGAACCATCTTATGTGCTATACGTTATATTGTCTCTTGAAGCCAAGGACTGGTGATGGCTAAGGCCATGTAAGGCAACTATCACTAAGAGGTTAGCATGATTAGTAGAGCATTTAGTAGTTAGTTTTTATGAATCTTCTTCTCTTTTTATTTTGTTTTCAAACCTTTTCTTCAACATAAAAATACTATTTTTATTTCATGCTGTTTTCATCTCCTATTTCTTCTACTTCTTCTTTCTTTTATTTTGTTTTTAAAATTATTTCTAAAACCTCTTCTTATTTTATTTTCTTTTATCATTTTTGTATTTTCTTGTTTGCTCCAAATTCATAGCCACTTCTTATTTGTTTTCCACATCGCCGTTTTCATCACCGTCTCACTATCACTTCTGGATTTTTTTCCTCATTCTTTAACAAAGAAGAACTTGTTAATATAATATATGAATGAGAACTGTTAATGCTTTTATCGCCTCCCGTCTTTGTGGATTCGACCCGCTGAGGCAATGCTACAACGTAAGTATTAAGGGAACATTAGCACCATACACAATTTCACTAATTTCATAAAATACACATTTTCAAGTGCTCCACCCTGATCAAACTTTTGGCGTCATTGTCAGGGATCGGAATGTTTTGATTTCATATTTTTATTAACATTTTCTTTTTTGTTTTGGTGTGCAGGGTAAAAATTGCAGAAACTGAATATTGCAGAAAGCTAAGCTTGCTGCATCTTCCTGCTCAAGAAAGCAGGGAGCTGTTGCTTAAACAATTGTCCTAGAAACTCACTAAACGCCGCAGAAACGCGGCCCATTTTTGAGACCTTAGCCTTATATTTTGTAGGCTGCTTCTAAATTGCATATATCTGTGATTTTTGTTATCTGTTTTCTGCTTTGATTGTCTGAACACTGTAATAACTAAAGAACTAAAATATGATATTTGGATACTTTAAAATAGTTTAGACATTTGCATTTAAGCACGTGTCAATTTAATTCTAATATACTGTATTTTGTTCTGTTATTGTGATCTGGACTAAGGTGTACATATGACATTGCATATAGCATAAGACAAACATAGGTGATTTACTCGCTTTGTGTTATATTCTTATCTATATTGCACACTTGCACAAATTAAAATTAAAGGCAAAACCCTCATATAAGATAAGGTGGGAAGTCATTACCCTTCCTTAGCCTAAAAACTACCTCCCCACTCACACAACCCAAACCCTAATAAAAATTGATAGATGTTGGCCCCTAGAGACATCTCGGACTCATTAAGAGATTAGTTGAGGGTGAAATTTGTTTGAATCATACTCTTGTAAAATCGATATCTAAGGTTGGGGATTATAAGGTTACACCTAGAAGATATCGTGCTTTGGCGTAATTAAGGCCCGTTGCTTACGCACGGATACCTCCCACCGTATTCTGCCCCTACCTGGCCGATAACCTTGTAGTCGGATTCATACAACAACCTCCTCTGGGTAATCGCCAGTTAGGAGTCGTCTAGGTCTAGGTCAACCTAAGTATAGACTTGGTTTTGATTTTTTCTTTCTATTGTTTGTTTGCCTTTTCTTTTTTGTTTGTGATTGTTTATGAAATGGAATTCAACAATAACATTTTTTTCATTCCTAATATGAATATATACTTCACATCAATCTCATTGTCGAATAGCTCTAACTCAGCTTTAAAAAACATGAACTAACTAAATAATCTGGATTGGATGTATTTGACTCAATATAACCTATACTGCTTATCTGATGAGCAATATTTCAAAAATAATTTTCACTCTTCACAGAGTCAATGGGGATCACCCCCCCGAGTCAAATTTTCACCCACCTTGTCCATAATGTTCATAATATTTATTTCCTAATTTTGCTTCCTATACTCCTTTTCTAGAACCACCCATAGAAGAAATATCTAAGTTAGAAAAAAGTATAGAAGTTGTACAAGCCATAGTTGAGTCCCTACAAAAGAAGCTTAATTCACCAATTTCATAATATTTTTAAGATTCATACTTAGTTTCACCCATTCAACATGAACAACCATCTGCCCTGGAAACAAGTATGGAATAGTTGCGTGAGTCTGAGCAACAATCTCAAAATATGTTGGGTTCACACTCTTCACAAATTTTCCAAAATTAAGATTCCAACACTCTCTTTTAGTACATCCACTTGAAAATTTATATTTAGAAAAGAGTATAGAAATCTTGCAGGAGTCTACACAATAATTTTAAAAATCTTCTACTCAGTCTATCGATAGGTTGGAATTGTGTCAATTGGTTAACATTTATATGAATAATAAAACTCTCTCTTATCAACTTTTGACCAATTCAGATATCTCTAACTCTATTTATTTGACCCAGGACTCTTGTTATTTTGAAAATTAAGATTCAGTTTCAGCACACCCATTGAACTTGACCAAACTCTGAATTTTGAAAATCCCATTGACAGTTGGCAAGTTATCCTTTTTCTGAAATTAAACTTGAGCATGAATATGATCCTAAATCTCAACTTGGTAATTCAATTTCACTTCTTGATTGAATAATGACTCTGGTGTCTTTATCTGATGTCAATCCTTTTTTCGAGTAAGTATTGAATCTTGTGCCAGTCCATCATGAAATTGAATCACCAATCTTTTATGATCAACAAATTGAACTTAACTAATACTATACTTTTGAAAATTTCATTGACAAATTGGGAAGTACTCATTTTTTTATGAAATTGAATTCAAAGAAGAATGTCACCCAGATTATCAAATTTGTGATCCAGTTCAAATTCTGAATCAACATTGACTCCTGTTTTGCTATCAGATTTGAGCAACATTTTAGAGTCAGTTGTTATTCCCATTCCTATCATTCTTGAACTTGAATCACCAATCTTAGGAAGTTACATTCCGTTGTGGAGAAAAGATTGTGGACTTGAGTTTCAACTTTTTGATTTGGACCCACTTTCTTAACAATTTATGACTCCTGAACCTTTACTTGACTTAAATCAAATTCCTGAGTTGATATTAGTTCTTGAGCCCAAATCAATCATTCCATCATTTCACACTCCATTCTGGGATAAGGGTGTTAATAATAATGAATTTGAAATTATTTGAAATTTTGAAAATTAGATAGGATAAAATTCATAATAAAAATTGTTCATATATACATTATTTTATTGGGTTGTACTATAGAGGTCATTGGTGGGTTCCTCCGGATACCACAATCTTTGGATTGGGTCGTATTTCGGGGACCAATTAGACCACCACCGGAACCATCACCTTGAGGTGATTTTTTCTTCACTCTCTATTTGTTTCATGCATACATACATTCACGATGTGTTGAGGATAATGCATGAAATAAGTGTGGGGGAGGCTTTACTAACATAGAGTTTTTAAATTTTCTTTCTTTTTCACTTCTTTTAGGATATCTTTAAAAAAATTCTTTTGTATAGGATTTTTTTCCTTTCTTTAAAAATTTTTTGAAACAAAAGACAATATTTTGATCTATTTTTAAGAAAATTAAGATGATCTTAGAAATTAAGAAAAGCTTAATTATGACATCTTAAACTTAGTCGAAATAATGGATCTTGTTTGAAATTATAGGTTACGTATAAAAGATCGGAGAAATAATTTTATCTTAATTTTTTTCCTTAGATAGTATGCACTTCACACTTACACATTTTTTTGATAGAAACAAAGACCTAAAATGCCATAAAGTAAAAATAAATAAAAGAAAAAATATACATGTTATATATGAAAAAAATCACTTATTAAGCTAGATAACTATGCCTCAAGGAGCATGATTATTCACGTCTAAAGGTGGACATAAGAAACAATAACCCCTCTAAGTTTTGTGGCCTTGTTTACTCGAATCCTTAAACCTGATGGATGTTTTCTCATCTGGTGCCCTAAGACTGTCTTGTCTAGGAGTCATCGGATTAAAGACTCACTACCCGGGTAAACTAGAAAGCCTAAGAAAACTAAGGAAAAAAAAAGAAATATATAAATAAATGGCTTGATGCTCAGAGTTGAAATCTCAAAAATCTTCACTATCACAAAATGCATATTATCTAAGTTTTATGAAGGATAAAATATTCAATCCAATTTTGAATTCTTACCTTATTTGAAGACAAGATCTTGCATATAGATTAAGTTTAAGGAAGAATAATTTTTTAGTGGACTTATGATCTTAGATCGCTTAATTTTTGCAAAAATATTTCGAAAACTTATCTCTCTTTCAAAGTGCATTTTCAAAATACTAACATTTGTCTTCTTTCTTTATGGATTTTGTGGATGTAATTCGCTGAAAATCCTCAGAAGACAACACTCCTCCTCTAGGGGTAACCTATAGGTTTAACGGCTTGTTGCACACGCTCAGTGCAATCGCGTCACCTGTGAAAGTGGTGTAATAACATTTGTAGTATAATTTTTTTTTCTTGTTTGATCGAGACGAGCAAAAGATAAGTGTGGGGGTGTGATTAGTCTACGTTACTACATTTTTATATCACATTTTCCTACCGATTTATAAATAAAATATTATTTCTAAACAGTGTTTTGGTCTCTTTTACAGATAATCAAGACTAGAAGGACAAAAGGGTAATAAGAGCTTAATTAAACTCATTTTTAGAAAATTAAATCTGGATTTCTTGGAGGCCAAGCTAGAGAGTTTCTAAAAGATACATTGAATCTAGACGTTGGCTCATTTCTGACAAAAATCCAGACTCAAATATCCGAATTTGAGAATATCTGAAAGGTTCCCGAAGCGAGACAAAACTGCTCGCCAAAATCAGGGACCTAAGTCCCTGGTATGGCGACGAAAACACGGCAATGGCCATGTTGCCGTGGCCATCCTGGCGAGCCACATATCTTTTTTTGACATGTGGCCTCGTCTCGTCTTCTGGAACCTCCTATTGCCTATGTATATCCCTGCAGAGACCTGAGACGCAAGCAGATCAGCGAGTAGGCTAGATTTTCTCTCTTTTAGTATAGTGTAGCGTACTATAGTATAGGTGCTCTTTTCTTTTGTATTTTCATTTCCTTTTAGATTCATGTATTAGGGAAAAAGATTCAGAGAGAGAAAGAGAGAGAGATTGATGTAAGAGATGGTGACAATCTATATAATCTTCCTCCTTTCTTCAATGGTTTCTTCTCTAACCTCTAACATGACTAGTTAACTTTCATTTCATGATAATCTAACTACTAATCACTAACCTCTTCTTGATAATCCACATGAATCTAATAGCATCTATAAGGCCTTGCTCTTGCAAGAGCTATTGATGACTCATGATGATGGATTTTAACATCAACTTACTAACATGCTAACCAAGCTAACTCTCTCTTAGTTCATACTTCCTTCTAATAGTTTTCATGATCTAAGATTTGTACTAACTTGCTCTTGATGCAAGTTTTGTATGTGAGGAATCATCTTATGTGTCATGCTTTGCATTGTCTCTTGAAGCCAAGGACTAGTGATGGCCAAGGATCCATGTGAGGCAACTGTCACTAAGAGGTTAGCATGATTAGTAGAGCATATAGTAGTTAATTGCCATGAATCTTCTTCTCTTTTTATTTTGTTTTCAAACTTTTTATTTAACATAAAAATATAATTTTTTATTTCATGTTGTTTTCATCTCCTATTTCTTCTACTTCTTCTTTTCTTTTATTTTGTTTTTAAAACCATTTTCCAAAACCTCTTCTTATTTCATTTTATTTTATCATTTTTCTATTTTCTTGTTTGCTTCCACAAATTCACAACCACTTCTTATTTGTTTTCACATTCCGTTTTCATCACCTTCCCACCTATCACTTCTGCATTTCTTTTCTTTTTTATCATTCTTTAACAAAGAAGAACTTGTTATCATAACACGTGAATAAGGACTGTTAATGCTTTTATCGTCTCCCGTCCCTGTGGATACGACCCATTGAGCCAATGCTATAATGGAAGTATTGAGGGAGCATTAGCACACATAATTTCACTGATTTCATAAATACACATTTTCAATTGCATGTTTCGTCCCAGTCAATGACATTCGTGATCGGGATAAGGAATTCACCTTTAGGGCAGGCGGCATTTAGATCACAGTAAATTGGTACAAATCTGGATCTTTCCATTCTTCTTAGGAATGGGAATGATATTGGCCACCCATTAGGATGTTGCTCTTCCCTAATAAAACTAGAATCTATAAGCTTTTTACCTTATGATTCGATTGCCTCCATGATCTCGGGACAGAACTGTCGTTGTTGTTGTTTGACTGGTTTGGCGTCCGAGTTGATGTTGAGACGATGCATAGCAATATGGAGATCGAGACCAGGCATCTCCTCATAATTCCAAGTAAAGACATCTATCTACTCTCATATGAACTGTATTAGGTCTTCTTTCTCAAAAGGTGACAAGCTCTCACTTATGAAGATAGGCTTAGGGTTAGACTCGTCTCTAAGATTTATTTAAGTCACTTTATCTTCAGTGGGTGGTTCGCGTTCTTCAAAGTGCGTATCCCAAAGAGTATTTAAGTGTTTAAACAATGGATCAGAATCTGACTGGATTAATTTTTTAGATTCAAAAGTATCTATGTCATCTTCAACATGGCTGGTTGATGCCATGTTCACTGAGAGACTTCTGAAGATATCACTGATGCTGGCATCTGAGTCCCACGATGACGTTGCTAATGAGCTAACATGATAGACCTCTTTTTCATATTCAGGATCTGACAAGGCTGGTGTAGATGCATAACCGAGTCTCCTTTGCGTCTTGTGATAGTAGTCGGGGTCTTTGCCTTTCGGTA
Source organism: Agave tequilana (assembly GCA_038442645.1). NCBI lineage: Eukaryota > Viridiplantae > Streptophyta > Magnoliopsida > Asparagales > Asparagaceae > Agave > Agave tequilana. Next base: position 417,120 of record JAVJIF010001818.1, read on the forward strand.
CAAACGAACGAAGTAGTACTCATTTTTCATTGCCGAAATTAAGACCTGATGTCACGCCCCGCTTCCTAAAATACGAAATACGGGTACGTGACGATGGCCAGCACATAGTCACGAAGAGTGAAATCACTTCTATGAGTACCTTAGGCTATCAATAACAAGCAGGATAGCACACATATATGCATATACAACCAAGCGCAGGGATAAAATCACATATATGAAAAATTGAATCATAAACAATATCATCCAGTATATCTGAATAAAATAAGTCAAGAAAGAAAACTAAACTCAGCAGAGAACAGCTGAACCAAACTATGATCTACGAACAACTCTCTATACCAGCTTCCTGATCTAAATACTGAAAAATAATATAAAGGTCCGTCAGGAGTGGACTAGCAAGAGTACACGAAACAAGAAGGAGAGAATATGAAAATGTAGTAATAGAAAGTAGGAAATATGTTTGAAAATATCAAGAACTGAATGTAATAACAGTAACAGGAATAATCAGAAGATAGATCATGTACAATAAGATCGCGCATGCATGGTGTAACATGTATATAATGACATGAGACGTCCTGGACAAGTAACTGTCATGAAACATAATCACAAGATCCCAAGAACTCAAGATCACAAGATAAAATAACATGGTATGTCTAGGAATGTCATGTAGTCAAGATAATGCACGTCACATGAGTCAAGTGTCAATATCTTAAAAATACATGTCAGATACTAAATCACTGAAGACAATGAAGGATATGATGCAAGTGCATATGTCTAGCATATTTTATTACTCTAACTAATGCAATCATCCTGTGCCCCATCCCACAGGACAACTGCATATCAAACAAGTGATGCGTTAGTGGATTTTGATAGCAGGGAGAAACAGTTTACTGTACTCAGGTATCATGTAACATGTAATAATAGGAGCACGCATAAATAACAAGATCACGTGTGGCATCCAAATCGATAAGGGTCACCCTTCCAAGCACACCTCCCTGGATTTTCCCTGCTACAGTCTCCCAAAATAACCTGGCTTGATTAATTTTATTAATCAATGCAAATGTAAAATAGCGTGTGACTTAGTGTATATGAACCAGAAGCAGTATCATCAGTGTCACATAGTGAACACAATGTGCATCAAGATCAAGGGACGATGTAGACAGTGACCATATCAAGTGACAAATATTTAGTTGTGCAAGTGATACAAAATACATGCAAAGTAGTGCAGGCGATGACAGTGACATGTAATACAAAGGTCATAACAAGTCGGTCTTGATCATATGTCTATAATTCAACAAGTATCCTCGAATAATTTCTCAAAATATAATGGTCAATTTCTTGATTAATTCCAGTAATATCAGGATCACAATATCAATCGATATTCAATCTTTAACTATCAATCTTTCTTCATTATTATCTAGTTAACCTCAAGATCCAGATCAAAGTATTATCATGATCAGTATAGATTTCATTGCCAGTACATCAGTCTATTACATACAAGTAATCATGTTGATTTTAGTTGGATGTATGCAAGTACAAGAATGAGATGCAAACACGATACATAAGGTAATGATCACGAGATAGAATGGGTGATAATATCAAGAAATACAAAGATTAATAATATATTTGAATTCAAGAACAAGATAATGATATAAACGTGATCACATAATGATATAGACAATCATGAATATGATATATAGAAATTATAGTTAAGAGACAGAGTTAAAATCGACACGAAAATCAACGAGGAGAGAATCGTGTACACTTGCCTGATGTCGTTGGAACCTGATTTTCCGTAACTGCAACCGACTCTGGGTAAAATTCGCGGCCTAATATTACGTGAATTAATTAGAGACTTGACATGTTCTTATTCAGCGATAAGTTAAATAAGAAAGTAATTTTTATTATTTATTATAATTTTGGTTGGTTAATATTTTGAAATAAATTCAATTTCTGAATTTATAGCAACTATTAAAAAATGTTTTCATGATAAAATATATGCATAAAATAATAAATTGATGTATAATATTTACATATTACTGAATTATGAGTTTCATATTTTTTTGTGCTATTTAGAAATTTATTGGTCATTTTTAAATAAAATATCATTGAATGTAATAAAAAAATATTTAATTACATGCTATTCTAAGTGGTATTACAACAAAATAATTTTTTAGAGTTTCAAATTAGTTTGTGATTTTCTGTGAATTTTCTGGAAATTTCTATGAATTTTCTGAAATTTTTTGAATTAAAATAAACCTAAAAATCAATAAAAATAATTAAAAAGCTTAACGAGTCTGTGCTACAGTAATGGGTTTGGGTCTGGTTTGCTAAAGAAAATACTACTATTATTTTTCTACTTATTTTTATTTTATTTATTCCTTTTCTTTTTCTTTTCCTTTTTCTTTTTCCTTTCTTCCTTTTTCTCTTTTTTCTTTTTTTTCCTTTTAAATGGGGCCAGGTCGGGTCTGTAAACAGACCGAACCCGGGTCTGGTCAGGCCCTGGCCTGATCAGACCAGACCTGGCCCTGGCCAGGTCTGGCTGGCCTGGCCTTGCCAGCCAAGCTCTCGGCCTGGACCTGGTCGAGAGCAGGGCAGTAAGTTTTTTTTTAAACAATTTTTTTAAAATAAAAATTATGACAATTAGGAGAAAAGTCTTAGGCGTCCCTATATATTTTTATTACAATTTTAAAATAAGATTATCATGGTGAAATAGTGATTAAAGTAGTGCATGTTACGTGTTCGATGAAATGCCAACAATAACAAAATCGACGACAACGCAAAGTAACTTACCCGGAATGCTTCCCTTCAGTCTGAATCTTCTTCCTCTTTTTTTTTTCAGTACCACGTCCATCGGTGGCGGAGCTCGTGGACAGTGCCGGTGGTTTGACGGAGGACGCGGAGATCGTCAGAGATGGAGACGGCTACAACTGTTAACGCTTGCGAGAGCCGAGGAGGGGAAAAAGACATATATACATCACCTCGGTGCGACGTGCGGCGTGCCGGCGGAGGCCTTAGCAGAGGCGTCGGGGACCGTGGAGGATATCGATGGATAGAACATCTCGCCGAGAAGGACGCAGGTGCGTTCGCGCTCGCCGATAGTGATCGATGCCGATTCTCGAAACGACGGAAGAGGCCATCCCACACACAACATACACATAAATACATAATAAACAAATGCATTTAAATACACATACACCCAAAAATAACTACAGAGAAAGAGACCCGGGGAGAGAGGGGCTCACGCTCGGGGTGTGGAGCTTGGTGATGCGGCTCACGGCGGAGTCACGGCGGGGATGCTGGTGATGCCGGAGGACACGGAAGATGAGCAGCGGATCTCGCAGACAATGGGGCGTGTAGGGTGCTCGCCTGGACTGGGCTCGGGATGAGAGGGATTGGCTGCGCGCCAACCATGTACTGCTCGGTCAGTGCTCGAAGAGGCGAGAAAGGAGGGAATATATAGAGGTAGGGGGAGAGAGAGAGGTACAGGTGAGAGGGTGTGCAGGATCGTGAGAGAGGACGCGAGAGAGGAGGAGAGAGTGGGCGATGTGGGAGAGAGCGAGGGGAAAATTATGGGATAGAAATCGGGGAAGCAGGTGGGGAACGTGTGATTATGGGGAGAAAGGAGAGGGAGCAGGTCGTGTGTTGGAGAAGAAGATGAAGTAGCCGATAATAAAATAGTTGACGTGTGGTTTCAAAGCATAAAGCAAAGCGGCCCGCTGGTGTGCAGTTAATGTGGGGAAGGGGGTTGCGGGTTCGAGAACTGGAACGGACCATCAAAAGGAGTTCTTTCTTTGTGTGTCATTTTGGAATAATATAAAAAAGGAAAGAACATTCAAATAGGATGGCTATCCTTACGATAGCAAAAGCCAAAGTGACCATGTGGTCCCTGCATTCAATTCATAAGTGGGGACATGGGGTTTGAAACCTGTTATAATCAACACATGCAGGTTTTTCTAATTTCTATTTTATTTTATTTTTATTTTTTTTTTCCTTTTTGAATAAACATTTAATCATTATTTTATTGGATTAAATTCTATTAATTCAGAAAAATTTTCAAAAATAGAAGATGTCATCCTGAACATTACTGTGAAGTCAGATTTTCAAAATTCATCGCCGATTGTTAATTAAAAATCCCGGAGTCAATCTGTGGTACCGATCGACCCCGAATCAAGATTCTTCTCCAATAATCCCAAAACAATTCCAAAATTCTAGAAAATTATAAATAATGGGAAATAATATCTTGAGTTGAAATTTCCTCAATCCGACTACTAGAATGATTAAATCAATATCAGATACCAGTATTGACATACGTATATTAGGAACCGAGGGTTACACCTGATTCCTTGATGAAATCATACCCCCTTCTTTCCGTCATGTGATGTGACTTTTGTCCATAATAGAAGAATTACGGAGACTCAGAATCACCCCTGAACTTTCACGAACTACAGGCTCTGTCTTGATCCGCCCGAATAGAATTGGCTTTTGACTTTTTTACCTGGCTAGTCTTCAAAGAGGGCGACGTGTGTGCTTTCAATCTTTTCACATCCCAGGGGGATGACTTTGTTGGTGTGTACAATGATGTTAAAACATTCATTGCTGACTAAGGATCACTGTCTATGTCAGTGCTAGTGTCTGATGGTACAGATCCGAAGAAAATGCAGAAAAGTAAGCCAAATTTAGATCTTTATTGATGAACCACTCGCCTTCAACATTAGCGGTGGTATCGACATCGAGCTTAACCATGCTCGTTACAAGAGGGTTTATTTTCCAGAGACACTCGTCTTTTTCTGGCTCCGTACCTGCTTCGTTGCCAGAGTCAGGATCTTCTAGGTGTGAATTCTCATCAACATCGAGAGAATCCTGATAAAGGAGAAAATCAGAGAAATAATTCTCAACTCTTTTGAACAGATGCCTTTTGGTAATTAATGTTTTCACTTTTTCATCTTCACCAATGTATTTCATTACTTGATGAAGAGTGGACATGACGATGGAATCCAAGGTCGTCCCAGCAGCAGATTGTACGATGTGTTAGCGTCAATGACATAACATGTCAACTCTGATTTTAGGTCCCCAATATGACACCTAAGCTTGATTTTTCCCATAGGAAGCGTACCATTGGTGTTGAAGCCATAGATGGTTGTCTAAGTGGTGCTCAATCGATGGGTGGGGATCCCCAAATATTGCATGACCCTGCGGGGTATAATGCTCAACATGAATCTTGGATCAACCTGAATACAGCTCACTTCAGATGATCTGATATACCCTCTGTAGTGCAGGGGTCTATCATACTTCCCTTTGACTTGCATGTCTTCTGGGGTGAAGGTGATGCAGGGAAACTGCTTCGAGACATGTGGCTGCCATCTTCTGCTTGACATGTTGCAAGAATCTGGTTTATGAAAACCTCTTCGTCTACTAATACTTCTCTTAAAGCATCTCTTGTAGACTTGAAAAGCCTTAAGAGCTCATGAAAGTGATTCGAGTAGGGATGCTGGCTAGTTGAGCTAAGACATCAAAATGGAAGGGAGTTGATGGTCCCGCATTGCTTTTCAGAAGAGCTTTGACATACCAAAGCTCTTTCTACTTTTCCACAGATGGCCTCATGGACTACTCGATTGTGCATTGTTTTTATTGGTATCTCATAAAGGGAGAAAAAAATTCTTGTTTTATCTTTCAATTGATTTTATTTTCAACTAGTATCTTACTCTCACTTTTTATGATGGAAAATATTTTTTTTGGTATATGCTAACATTTTAATATTGGTATCAATAATCTTGAATTGCTATTATTCTCAATTTGGTATCTATGTTGTAAAATGGTTTTAGTGTTTACATAAAAATTTGATTTTTTTCTTTCAATGGTATCGTTTCTTTCTATTAGTATCAATTGGTAAAAAGATTGTATCATTTTATATTAGTAAAAAGATTACTTTTCTTTCAATTAGTTTCTTTCAATTGATAGTTTTTATTGGTATCAAATTTTGTTTTAAAATATGTTTGTTGGTATTGTTTGTTTTTTCTCACCCTTTGTTGATAAGACAAAAAAGGGATGGAAGGATTTGTGTTTATATATGCATGTTTGATTAATTATTTATGCATATGTGCATATGTTTTTATGATTCTCATTGCATATCTTTTACTATTGTTTATTGGTATTTTGAGCTTACATTGCATATCTTTGTGTTTTATGATTATGCATGAGTTAAGGGGGAGCTTCTATGAATGTTATCTTTAATCTATGCATATATGATCTCATAAGTTTTGTCATCATCAAAATGGGAGCGATTGTTGGCCCAAAGGCCATTCACCTTAGCTTTGATGATGGCTAACTTATGAAGTTATGTTACTAATGATCTAGTATTTAATAAGTTTCAGATATTTGATCAAGATCTTAGTAGGTATTTAGCTTAAATAAAGGGTTCAAATCCAGTTTTTTGGAGTTAACACATGTTGATTCAAGAGCCCGCGTGTCAAGATTGTATCTAGTACTCGAGATGGAGTCAAGCTCATAGATCGTGTTTGAATCGAGTTGTTTGAGAATGAAGATCAACAAGAAGACTTCTGTTAGGTTTGTTTTAGTTTTTCTTTAAATCTTATGTAAGGATAGTTTAGCCTTGATATGCTCAAGTTCACACACACAAGCTCGATAGTTTGATTTCGGTTTAACCAGTTTTGAATTTTCAAGAATATACACATAAAGTTTTCATGAATAGATAGAATCAAAAGAAGTTTACATGATTTTATGAATATGGATTTCTTCCATATACATTGATGATTCATATTGCTTAAAAACTTATTTTGATGTATCTAATTCATGTGTTTAAGTTTTATTTTTTATCAAAACTTAGTTTTGGATTAAATGTATCATTTACATGTGTATTAGATTCTATCTATATACAATATGCTTCAAATGTATTTCAAATATCATGTTTTTGTATCTATACAAGTTTTAGAGAAAAAACATATTTTCATTTCAAAATTGATTTTTCGGAAAATGCGGTTTTAAGCTTAATTTTAATGTCTCAAAATAGTTCAAATAGTTTGTAATATATGTTGATTTTTGATCACACTATTTATATTTCAAATATTTACATGAATTTATTTTTATAGATTTTATGTGATTTTATGAGAATTTATAGGTAATTAAAAGCCAACATTTCATATCCTAATAACCCTGGTTTTAGGCTACTAACGGTCGACCGACGGTCGACCGAAGCCTGACTCAGTTGACCGACGTGCACAGATGTGCACAGGCTTTAGCGGTCGACCGAGCGGTCAACCAAGTTAGAAAGTCTGCTCTCTGGATTTGGCCCCGATCGACCGACCCAGAGAGGGAGCTCTTTGGTTTTTGCCACGGTCAAACCGGTCGGTCGACCGATAAGCTTAGCGTATAGGGGCAGTTGACCGACCGGTCGACCGATAATCCAAACGGTCAAAAATCTGATCGTTGACGATCGACGGGGCAATCGATCGACAAGTCAATTTTGACCTGTTCTGGACCCCAACGACTATATTTTTAGACTCCTATATAAATGGGTCTTTGAGGCCAGTTTTCAACAAGATTTTCAAGAGTAATTTTTTTCCACTTTCTCAAGTGTTTTCAGCAAGTTTTTAAAAAAAATATTTTTGGCCAAAAATCTTATCTTATTTCTTTCAAAGGTTTTGGAAAATCAAAGAAAAAAAGACTTGCGAATTTTAGTTTTGTTCTTCAATTTCATATCTATTAAGAAGTTTTTCCTAAGTGTTTTCTTTATTGTTTCTTTTTCAAAATATTTTGTTTTCTCATATACTTAAGCTATCATTTCAAATCTATCTTTAGAATCTTTGTATTCTGAGAAAAGTAGTTTGTGATCTTTTAAGATCACTAAGTGTTATTTGCGATCACTGGATCACCAAGGTTGTATCTTTTTCTTTGCTTTGGCTTAGTGCCCACCACTTCTGTAGAAGTTTGTGTTTGAGAGGAGGAGTTGTATACTCTCGGTGTTGAATTGTAATTTCTCGATGGAGGTCCCTTTGTGGAAGGTCCTATGTGGACATAGTAAAAATTCCTCTGTGTGAAGGTGGGGACATAGAGCAATAGCTCGAACCTCAAAACATATCTCTGTATTTGCATTTGATCTACTTTTTCTCAACTCTCATCTCTCTTAAATCTTACATTGCTTTACATGTTCATATTCATATACATGCTAGATATAGTTATGTGCCCACACTTGTGTTCAACCAAGTGAGTTTTAAAGCACCTCAACTCTTAGTTTAGATGAATCTAAAGGAGTAGTTCCACAGCCCAACGGGGAATTCGGGCTCACTCTTCGTTACACATAGTGTGTTAGCAATTAGTGTTTTAAATTTCACATCATTTGTACTAGATCAGCACTACACCTATTCACCCCTACTTTCAAGTATGCACTTCACACTTACACATTTTTGGGATGGAAACAAAGACCTAAAAGTCATAAAAAATAATAAAATAATAAAAAAAAAAAATGTATATATGAAAAAAACCACTTATTAAGCTGGTTAATTGTGCCTTAGGAAATATGATTAGCCACGCCTAAAGGTCGTCAAAAGAAATAAATAATCTCCCTAAGTTTTGTGGCCTTATTTACTCGAGTCCTTAAGCCCGAAAGATGTTTTCTTATCTAGTGCCCTAAGATCATCTGATTTGGGAGTCATGGGCAAAAGCTCACTACCCGGATAAACTAGAAAACTAAGAAAACTAAGGAAAGAAAATTATAATATATATATATATATATATATATATATATTATATATATATATATATAAACAAATGGTTTGATGGTTAAAGTTAAAATCGCAGAGATCTTCACTATCACAAAGTACATATTATCTAAGTTTTATGAAGGATAAAATATTCAATGCAAATTTGAATTCTTACCTTAATTGATGACAAGATCTTGCATATAAACTAAGTTTAAGAATCATTTTTTGTGAACTTATAAGCTTAGATCGCTTAAATTTTTGCAAAAATATTTCAAAAACTTTTCTCTCTTTCGAAATGTGTTTTTAAAATACTAACTTTTGTTTTCTTTCTTCATGAATTTTATGGGTGTAATTCGCTGAAAATTCTCAGGAGACAAAACTCCTTCTAGGGGAAACTTAATGTTTAACGGCTTGTTGCACACGCTTAGTGCAATCGTGTCACCTGCGAAAGTGGTGTAATAACATTCTTACTTTAGTTTTTCTTTTTCTTATCTTGCTTGGGACGAACAAAAGATAAGTATGGAGGTGTGATTAGTCTACGATTCTACATCATTACATTGCATTTTTCTACCAATTTATAAATAAAATGATGCTTCTCATCCATATTTTGGTCTCTTTTGCAAATATCAAGACTAAAGGGCAAAAGAGTAATAAGAGCCTAATTAAACCAAATTTTAGGTAATTAAATCTCATTTCTTGGAGGACAAGCTAGAATGCTTCTAGAAGATGCATTGGATCCAGAAATTAAGGGCGAACCTGACGAAAATTCGGTTCCAAATACCCAAATCTGAGACCATACAGAAGCTTCTCGAGACTAGACGAAGCCGTGGACCAAAACCAGGGACCTGAGTCCCTGGTTTTACTGATCCGCAGCTTGATTATGGAACCACGCATCAATTTTTAACGCATGGCCTCGTCTCATCTTCTGGAATCTCCTTCTGCCTATAAATATCCCTGCAGAGAGCCAGAAAAGGGGGGAGATAGAGCAGTAGGCTAGGATTTTCTCTCTTCTAGTTGTAGAGTAGGTAGTTCTTCTTCTCTTTTCTTTTGTATTTATTTTCTTTTTAGATCGTGCAGTAGGGCTGAGTTGATTCTGGAGGAGAGAGTTATTGATGTAATAGAGAGTGACAATCTATGAAAGGTGTCTCATTTCTTCTCTATTGTAATTTCTCCATTCTAACATGATGTTTTGCTAGTTTTCTTCTCATAGCATCTAACTACTAACCACTGACTAGCTAACCACTTACTTGATAATCCATATGAATTTAATAACTTCTACTAGGTCTTGCTCTACAAAAATCATTGATGGTTCATGATGATGGATTCTAACCTTCTAACATTCTAACATCTAACTCACTAACAAACTAACATGCAATGTTCACTTTATTTCATGCTTCCTCTATTGTAATTTTGATATATTAATGGTAGCTTGTAGTTATTGGTTGTGTGAGAATGTGAAGAATAATCTCATGAATCATGCCTTGAAAAGCTCTTGAAGAAACCAAGGACTAGTGATGGCCAAGGATCTGTTGGTCCCGAGATGATGCCAATTGTGGATTTAAAATACAATGTCAACACATATACTAAACAAAGGATGATTAGAGTTAAATAAATAAAGAACTTGCAATAAAAGGAAATTAAATCTCAGAAAAGTTAAGCAAACGCAAACACAAGAGATTTATCCTGGTTCGGTCCTTGTGACCTACATCCAGTCCCAAGCCACCCGCTTGAGATTTTCCTTTATCCTTTGACTTTGTACACCCAAAATCAACACCTTATATCCCATTGACAGATCCCCTTACCAAATGTATACAACTCTTCTTACAACCAAGAAGACCACAACACCTTGTACAGCTTCTCTTCTACACCAAGAAGACGCTCTTGTACAATACTTCCTTTGAGTGATTACAAACTTTCCTATAAGCCTTGAATCTGAATGTGCTTATGAACAAGGGCTATTATAGGTTGACTTTCAGAAATCTTCACTTTGGAGTAGGAATTTTGTGAAGAAGAAACAGAAAGTGGGAACACTTTTCAGAGAACCAGAATTTTAAACAAGATTTTTGGTCAGAAAACTATAGATTTGAATTGGTATATTAAACCTAAGATAACAACCCTATTTATAGCTGAACTCTATGGTTAGTTAGGGTAGTTATTAGGACAAATTTGAATGTTTAAACGTTGAAAAATTGAAGAAAATACCAGAAAAAGAAACGGTCCAACAGTCAGAAACTGCCATTAGTCGACCTGAGATATGGGGTTTAATCGAGTAGGGTAGGCAAAGATCTCAAGGTTAGTCGACTATAGAAAAGAAGTCGACTAGGTCAAGTTGAAATCAAAAGACAAGTTTTGAAAAAACTAAACTAGTCGACTAGACTTAAGGGATTAGTCGACTACAACATCTATTAGTCGATTATATACGCTGTTAAATCGACAAACAGTGACAAACAGAGAGTTGAGATCTTTCAGGACAAAAAGATAGTCGACTAGGGAAATATATAAGTCGACTATACCAAGGATAAGTCGACTACACATGACTATAAGTCGACTAACAGACTATGATGTGGTGTGTGTTTCAAAGCTTTTAACATGCTATTAACAATTACAATACATATTATTATCAACTCTCTTTGGGAAGTCTTGATTATGTAGAACTCTTGATTAGGCTTGTGATAGAGCTCCAAATGATATAGCTTCACAAATATATCATCAAAATCAAGTTCCAACATTCTCCCCCTTTTTGATGATGACACTGTGTGCACGAATACTCCCCCTGTAGAAAATAAGTTATATGTTCTCCCCTGCAGAAAATGGGTTATAACAGATATAGAAAATATGTGTTCTCTCCCTTCAACAAATATATCATAACATGTGTATATATGATAAATGTTCTTATCAAACTTCCTATATGGTACCTGAAAGATAAACATTAGATGGT